>CM056494.1:41392098-41942098 GCA_029783415.1 Anisodus acutangulus
GGGGCATTCAACCTCCCCTCACTTCCGGAGGCCCACATTAGATGGACCTGACTCTAATACCATGTCAAATTAGGCATTGGGCCTAACTCACAACCCAAAAGCTAGCTCAAAGGGATGAAGATTGTCTAAGGAGTCCATGATATGACCCCGGTCCGATGTGGTATCACTCTCTTCATCACTGTTTACGTTATAAACAGATCAAATTGGATCTACATGCCCACCCTCTTTCCTATGGAAATATAAATTATCCTTAACTTTCCTATAATCTTTTCATTAGGGATAATTTTTTATTTTATTTCAGCAAATATTTAAATATTTACAAACTACGTACAGTAATTGTATTTATAGGGCATTTCTTTTCTTGATTGATGCCAGATTAAATATAAACGACACAGGAAAATTAAAAAATTGGTGCAAGACTAGGATATGACTGCAGATATTCATAGCCGTGGTTTTTTGAGGTAACGGCTTTCTTTTTCCCTTTTGCAACTATTCATATTCATTTTCGTATTTTCCCAAGAATTTTACTATTTTCTTAAGTCAAACTCCATAGTTTTTCTTCTAAATTCTATTAAAGAGGTAACCAAAACTATGACTTGAAGAACTTAAATGAACGGGGCCGGATTACCAGCATAATTGAGTATTTTATATATTAATTTTGTCGGAAATTCGATACTTTGATGTACATAGGTTGATCAGTGGCCACTAAAAGAAGTAAAATGGCAGTATTTTTCCTTATTTAATGTAAATGAATTTCTTTTTTGGTTATTTGATTTGGGTTTGGTTATATTGAATTATATGTAGAAATATTACAATTTCTTCTTTCTTATAGAAACAGGGAATAAGCCTTTGCTTTTATTTGATTTTTAATGTTCATGGTCAACAGCTTTATTAAGTGCTTTAAGAAGTAGTATATAGTTATTTTGATACTATAAAATTAAACAAACGAAAAAGAGTAGAATGCTTTGACTTTAGGTTGTATGAGAAATTCAATTCTTGAAAATATATATATTTAATTACAACACTTTTTGAATGATTTGACTTTAGGTTGTATGAGAAACTTGGAAAATTATATTTAAAAGTATTATCAATATTTACTCACAACACTTTTTGAGTTTGACAATTTTTTTCCCTTCTCATTCTAATGATTCAATCTACCTCTTCTAATTTTTGAAAGTTATAAGGGTATTGGACTCTAAATATGATAATCAACCGTTAGCTATGAAGTGAGAAATGTCATATTTATTTTTACGTGTAATACAGATTAATCTATAAAGAAAGTATCAAAAAATAATTATTCATACGTCGAGAAAATATTAGTGGAAATCCAATATAATGTTAATAACTTAAAGTTGAGATTATGATTGCTTGATATATATTTTATTTGTAGGCTGAACTGACTCTCTGTATTCTTTTTTCCTTTTAAAAATATTTATACCATGTATACATATTTTATTATTATAATTATATTATTTAAAAATATTTATATTAATTGATATGGAATACCAGATATTTATATACATAACAACATGCATGTAAATGTTGATTTATTAATGTATCTTGAGTCATTCTTCTTTTCTTTTCTATTTTATTGTGAAACCAAAAGTCAACATATCTAATGGTGGATGCAACCTTTGAGCTGCCAGTTTAATTGAAGGCAATATCTTTGTCACAAAGTTTTAAATATGTCTGAAAATACCACTAAAATTTTAACAAATATTAAGCTTAAATCGATACTTTCAAAAATATAATGAGTTGTGTATTAAAAATCTTATCAAATGTAAATTCTAAATCCTCCTTTAAACATATCTTGGCATGAACGTTTCTAGTGTGGTGAAACAAAGCCCATTCAAATGAAATTTAGACCATGATGTCTCATTTGGCTGTTTAGCAGCTTAATAGAATATTTGTGAGAGATAGGACTAAACTGAAAGCAAAGGAAAATGCATGCTACAGGTTGGAAAACTATAGTTAGAGGTGTCACGGTTTGATGAAAATTCATCTAAAGTCTAAATCGAAAATCAAACCGATTAAATAAATTATTTTTTTAAGATTCAGTTTGGTTTGATATAAATTTTAAAAACTGATAATATTTTAATTTGATTTGATTGTATTAAAAACAAACTGAAGAAAAAATCGAAACAAATTGACCAATTATATACACAATTTTTGTAAATATATATGTTAATTTTTATAAATAATTTTAAGTATTTATATAACTTTTCATCAAACTTTTATTTTTACCATTAATTGTATCTCTATTAGACTTATGTGCTTTAGGTCTTAAGCCATTTTAAAAAAAAGAAGATGTGCATTCAATCCAATTTAGGTAAAGAAACAACTATAGATTTTTACCTTTACTTTTTTGTATTTTTTATAAAAAAAACATCTAATTAAATAAATGGCTTAAATTAGAAAATAGTTGTCATATCTCAGTCTCATTGTAGGCAGTTGATTTTTGGCCAAAAAGTAAGCTCCATAATAGTGATTGATCAGAGAGTTGTTGCATATTTGGCTAAGAAGTCAACAACTTGGTTCCCCTCTCTATAACAGTGCTTGAAGGTGATCTCCAATCTCCACAGTTTCCTCTATAATATCTCTTTGACTGTAGTGGTCCTATTTTTAAGCATTTTCACTATCATCAATGAGTCTGATTCTATGCAACACTGTCTAATTGGCTGCATATTTGATAGCCATGGCTTCAATCATATTGTGACTAGTGCCTTGTGTAGGGATCAACTCTCCATTTTCATCCCTAGCTATACCACGAATTCATGCTTCTCTTCCTTGTTCTTTGTAGCTTTGCTTCCATCAGTAGCTTCCCAGTAGAAGGTCTGTTGTTACATACCACTTGTGTGACATTTACTCTAGGTTTGAGTTTCTCAGCTAATGTACACAACTGATTTCATGGCATGTCCAATTTGAAATTGGAGAATGCTTTATCCAATGCTGTTTTCAAAAATCAATTCGTCTGTTGCTGCATTCTCCTAATATAGAATTTCTTTTGGTCTTCATATCTACATGAGCATCTGGTAGTCCACATTACCCAACATATGATAATTAGAGTAACATGAATTATCATTTTGTGCATTTCATTCTTGCTCCTGGTAAGCCACCACTCTATTAAAAACACTTTCACAGCTTTGTTTTGAAACTTGATTCTAAGAGGTTGTCCAAAGTGCTTCCACAAAAGCTGGGCTGGCTCACTTTCCATGAAGAAATGTTGAATTGCCTCTGGTTTTGCAATTCTACAGCATAACCAATCTACTGACATATCCACAAACCTGCAAACAGAGTTATTAGTGAAAGGTAACTTACTTTTAATTAATCTCCAAGAAAGAAAGGACAATTTAAAAGGGATGCTCTTATGCCAAGCCTTGCTGATCAACTGATCCTTCTGTTTATGCAATCTAATTTCATTCCAAGCTTCTTTGTTGGAGAAAACTCCATCTGTGGCTGGCTTTCATATTAGATAGTCCTTTCTTGTAGCTGATCTAATCTTGATGTTAGTAATATGCTGAAGAAGACAATCTTGCAAGATTTCTCTTAAACTTTGAATATCCCATTCATTGTTCAAGATAAATTGATTAACTCTAGTGTTACTAGAGTGGACATAATCTGGACAGTATTTAGAAATAGCACCATATCCAATCCAATTGTCCCACCAAAAACTACTTTGACCATTTTGAATATTCCAAATCATAAGAGGTTCAGCCTTGCTTCTGATCTTAGTGAGAGTCTTCCAAATGTGAGAATTTTCAGAAACCCAGATTTTGGCCACAGGATGAGCTCTTATGCAGTACTTAGCCTTGGTGAACTTAGCCCATAAAGAGTCCTGACACCTAAAATCTCTACCATTTCTTCATATTTAGAGTCTCACAAATGTCAGCCATACTACTAACTACCACACCTCCTCCTTCTTTAGGAAAACACATATTCCCCCAAGAGCTCCAGTGGTATCTTCTTTTGTTATTACTAGATCCCCAAAAGAACCTTACAAAGTGCTTCTCCATGAGCTTTATAATGCCTTTAGGAGGGTTGAGAGCAGTCAAGGTGTAAATAGGTAGAGATTGAAGTACACTCTTGTTCAAAACCATCTTGCCCCCATGAGACAGCATGCTGCTTTGTCATCCATCAAGTCTTTTAATGATTTTGGATAACATTTTTTCAAAATATTCCACCTTTTTACTTTCAACATAAATGAGGTATCCCAAGTATTCAAAAGGAAACTGTTAATCATAGAAACCAGTAGCTTCTCTAATCTTTTTTGATTCTGCTAGACCCAGTGCCAGGTGCTGTAAGGAAGAAACATTTGTTTCTATTCATTTTCTGACCAGAGCTCCTATTGTACCACTGAATTTTCTTCATGATTATCTTGATGGACTTGGTATTTTCACTTGTAAATATAACAATATCATCTGCATAAGACAAATGGTTAATAACAGGACCTGTATCTAACATAGAAAAAGGTAAAAAATGCTCATTATGAATCAAGCTATTCAGAAGCCTAGCTAACACTTCTGCACCAATGATAAATAAGGAAGGGGATAGAGGGTCTCCCTGTTTTAGGCCTTGAGATGATGTGAAGAATCCATGTCTTGTGCCATTGATAATGATAGAATGCCATACATTAGTCACTATGCCCATAATCATGCTTGACATCTCTTCAGAGAACCCAAATTTTCTAAGAACAACTTTGATGAAAGGCCATGACATTCTATCGTAAGCTTTTGTCATATTTAACTTGATCACCACATTCCCCCCTTTGTTCTTGCACTTGATGTTTTGAACATTTCTTGAGTCAATTGAATATTTTCTGTAATGAGCCTCCCTTTCAGAAAACCACTTTGATTCTCAGAGATCATAATTGATAACATAGGATTCAATCTCCTGGATTTAAGCTTGGTGATAATCTTGCTGGAGAAATTCCTGAGACTAATTGGTCTGAACTAGGGGTGGCCAGTGGGCCGGGCTCGGGACCGGCGGGCCGGGTTTGGCGGGATCGGGTCGGGGCGGGAAGGGGAAAGGGCGGAATCGGGTCGGGTCGGGTCAGACGGGATCGGGATAGGCGGGATTTGCCGAAGTCCCGCCCCGATCCCGTCGGAATCGGGTCGGGTCAGGATCCCTGTCGGATCTTTTTTTTTTTTTTACACTTAATTTAAAAAATAACATATATATAAAAAACTCAATAATTAAACAAGACAAGATAGTGTAATAAAAACATCCCAATGCTGTTTTTGTGCCTCTTATATTATTTAATAGACATATGATTTTTTTGTAATACAAATACAATTGTCAAAATTACAACTTTGTAGTGTTGTTCAAAAGTTGCAAATTACATAGTAAAATTGCAATTAAAAAAATTACATTCTGAAAAAAACCTGTTCTAGTTTCTTGATAATTTCCTGTGGTTCTTCGGTTGGAATTGGTATTTGTTGGTCAAATTGCTCCACGTCGCTTCCACCACATTCGGATAAGATTTCGTTGTAGTTTTCGTCTTCTTCTTCGTTGATCTCCGGTTGACCGCACCTTCTCCTCTCCGCTCGTATCCAATCTCTGAATAATACTAGAATCTCCAAGCTATCTCCGGCTAATAAGTGTCTGTGCTCTCCTATTTGATATCTGCCGACAGAAAATACGCTTTCAGACACCGTTGATGACGCTTGAATGTTCAAAACATCTCGGGCCATCATTCTTCTCATTCCCCCTCTAGTATTTCAGCAAGTCTTCACGTCCTTCTTCATTGAAAACTGCTTGGTACGGTACAAAACCCTGCAAAACAAAAATATCGAACTCGCTAATTTGGTTAGTAGCGGTACGGCCGCACATTCTATTTCTGAGGCTTTCAATACTAGCAGCAAAAACATGTCTTTTGTGAGGTTGTGTTGAAGAAGAAGAAGATGGTATGGAAGCCGGTAGTTTACTAGCACTTTCTTGTTGGTAAAACCTATATACGTTTTTGCATTGGTCTTCTACGCTAGACAACACTTCTTCTTTAGTTTGTTCAACAGGTGGTGGGTGATTTGGATTTTTGGGACTTGGAGGTGGTAGTACTTCTATACAATCGTAAATAGTTTCAATAAGTGATTTAGTACCGTCTATTTTAATAGTCGGATTTAATACAACACCAATAATATAAATAGTGGGAATAAGAATAAAATATTTTTTTATTTTGATAAACATTTTTTTAATAGTTGTCATATAAGCTGATTTTTTCATATATTACTAAGTAATAAAATATTAGAGCTATATAAAACAACATAGTTGAAATAGTAGGATAATATATACCGAAATTTTTTTTGTTGTTTGAAAAAATTTCTCTAAAAATACAATAAGTTCAAAAAAAAATTTCCAATCGCTATCTACAACCATATCAGCTGAATTTTGATTATGAGAGTTAAAAAATAAAGTTATAGGTTTTCTATAGTCATAAGTAACAAGTAGTTGCTCGTATAAAGAATTCCACCTAGTGGGTACTTCTTCTGGAATTTTTCTATAAGGTAGTTGGCAATCGTGACAAGTTTTTTTATATTCTTTTCTTCGTTGTATTCTATTATTTTTAAAAATAAAGTTTATAGCAAATTGTATTTTACTAAGAATGTCTTCAAAAAGTGATAGACCATCCTTTACAATTAAGTTATATATATGGCACACACATTTTATATGAAAATGATCTGGAAAAGATGGAGTTAAACTATTTTTTAAAATTGTAATAGCGTAATTGTTAGAATAAGTGTTATTTAATGTAATAGTCATAATTTTATCAGTTATTCCGTAATAATCGCACACTTGATAAATATTTTTTGCAATAAAAGTATCAGTGTGCCTATCATCTATATATCTATACGCTAAGATACGTTTTTGCATACACCATTTATAATTTATCTAATGATAAGTTACCGTTAAATAATCTTGGCCGTTAGTACTACGACCTATATTGTGATAGCCACTTTGCCATTAAAATGATATAATGAATAACGTAAATACTGTTGATATTCATGTGCGAATTTAAATACATCTCTCTTAACAGTTGATCTAGGAAAACCGTTAAAAGCAGGATTATACATATCTCTAATGTAATGAATAAAATCGAGAGATGAAAGAAATGAAAAAGGCAAACCCTCCACAACAACTAATTTTGTTATTGCTTCCTTATCTATATGTTTATTGTATTTAGGGTCTACAATTCCCCCCGTCATAGGGTTAATTTGACCATGTACTTGATCCGGGACAGTATCAGTATGTGAACCTTGTCCCGATGGAGCGGACGTTTGCGCACCCGATTTTGAAGCCTCGTATTGGGCATACCTAGCTGGATGATCCCTTGCTACATGTCTCATTAAACCCACTGTCCCACCGTGACCTTTTTCAGTTTTAAATTTTAAAACATCTTTATAAATTTTACATCAAGCTACTTGATTCTCTACGTCCCTATCAAAAAATGTCCATGCATATGATTTTAATGGTCGTTTTGCTGGACCTCGTCTCATACTAGGGGGAATAGGAGACATTTCAGTTGAAGGTGCACTAGTGGATGTGTTGTTATCTACATTAGTGGGTGTATCATCTAGATCATCGTCTAAATTAAAGTCTTCTTGAGTTCCAGAAAATAGCTCCTCGTCTAAATCTAATGGTATTGTAGGAAAATGTTCAGTATCAACAAAATCATCCTGTGTAGGAATAGGATTCTGTCTAGAAATAGGACCCTTGCCCTTGTTGCCCCTACTAGAAGAAGTATGACCCCTACCTGTAAACATACGTTTAAATCCTTCCATTATAAATTTATAATTATACTAATAAATAATTAAAGTAAATAAAATTAAGTGCGCTAAATAAAATAAACAGACAATAATAATTTAATGAAGGAACGAATGTACCAAACGCCGACGTAACGTCGACGTGTACTCGAGAGGTTGAAAATTGAAACTTTGCTCGATGGAAGATCCTCAAGCTAGTTGCCAACTTCACCCCCAAATGAATAAATAAAATTGAATATTTAGTAGACAATGTAGTCTTGTAGAGAGAGAGATAGATTGAGTATTGAGAGATTAGAGAGATTGTATGAAGATTTGTGATAAAGATGAAGAGAAAAATGAGGTATTTATAGTTGGAAAATTGGGTTAAAGTGTAAATATAATAACTTATGGGTTAAAAATAATTTTTAATGGGGTAGGGGGAGGCCAAAAATGGCCGTTGCACAACGGCCAAAATGTAAAATGGTCGTTGGTGCAACGGTTATTTTTGCAATAGGGGAGGTTTCGGGATCGGATCGGGACAGGCGGGCCGGGACGGGTCGGGACGAGACCATGTCCCGTCCCGGTTCGAGTCCCGTTACCGCGATTTTTTTTTAAATAGTCCGGTTCGGGGGCGGTGTCGGGGCGGGACCGGGCCGACCCGGTCCACTGGCCAGCCTTAGTCTGAACTCTATGAAATTTCTAGGGCATTCCACTTTAGGGATAAACACCAGAAGAGTGTGAAAAGAATTTAGTAAGTTTTTCTTTCTTGAAGAGAAACTGAACAAATTCTACCACCTCCCTTTTTATAATATCCCAACAGTAGTGATAGAATTTTTCAGAGTATCCATCAGGCCCAGCAGCACTATCTGTGCTCATGTTCCTTCATATAGATATTGTTCTCATCTGTGATGCATTCAGGAATACATTCCAAAATATGATGATCCACATTGTTTATCTTTGAGATTAAAGAGCTTCTCAAAACATGTAACAACTTTGTTAGCAATTTTGTCTTCACCAGTAATTCAGTTCCCTTTTTTGTTCTTAAAACTGCTGATCTTCAGTTTCCTTCTTCTTTCTCTGATGGCAGCATGAAAGTATTTAATGTTCCTTTCTCCCTTTTCAAACCATATAATGTGAGAATTTTATTTCAGAATACTCTCCTGTTTATTGAGCCAACAAACATATTCAGTATGATCTTTATTCAATTCTTCTCTGCTCTTTTCAGTATTAGCAATAAGATTCATCTTCTTCAAAAAATCTATTGTAGCTTCCCATTCTTCAGCAATCTTATGCACATTACCAATCTCTTCCCTATACCATTTAGAAATTCTCTTCTCTAGATTCTTTAACTTCTGTTGCAGTCCCCACAGAGGATTACCTTCCACGTGAACTTTCCATTCTTCATCTACAATAGCTTTGAAATCATCTTGTTCAGTCCAAAAATCTAAGAACTTGAAATATTTTATTCCAACTGAGTTATCATTGAAACATTTAAATAACATTGGTCTGTGGTCAGAGCATGCTCTAGGAAAATGTTTCACAATGTTAGAACTGTAATTCTGAGCCCAAAGATTATTGATAAATACTCTATCAAGCCTTTTTCATTGCTTTGTCTCCCATTGTTGCACCAAGTAAATTTGTCTCCTGTATATCCTAGATAGCCATCTCACAGGAGTCCATACACTTGGCAAGTGCAAAACTCTTGGAGTTTCTATGAGGTCTGCCCCTTGTTTTTCCTCAGGATGAAGAATAACACTGAAATCCCCCCCCCCCCCCTCCCCTAATGCACCAAGGACTACTAATAGAGTTGTTTAATTCCTCAAGACTGTCCCAGAGATCAAGTCTTTCATCTGCAGTATATTTAGCATACACCACAGTCACATAAAAATCCTGGCTTGAGACATTCTGTTGGAATTTTAAAGTAACTAACTGATCATGAATGTTAATGATGTTGACTATGCAATTATCCCTTCAAAAAACCATATCTGCCCATTGTTGTTGGCAATGCAATGATTGAATTCCAAATATCTTTTGTAACCCTCTATCTTATTTCTGTTTACCATAGGTTCAGAGATTGCAATCATGTCCACCTTGTATTTATTAACCATTCTCTTGAGTCTTTGAATAGCTTTTTTGAATCTCACCCCCCTTATGTTCCATATAATTGCACTAATCATAAGAAACATTATGTGGTTTCTGATTTCTCTCTCTCCCTTTTGCAGGATTGAGATATTATACTACTACTACTATTTCTTTCCTTTTGTTTTGCCTTCCTCTGTCTGCTTCTGCTTTTTCTAACAGGTGACAAGCCATTCCTGTCACTAACTTCTCTGATGTTGCTGCTCTTGACAAACCTCTTGATTTTCTTCTTCCTCCTCTTGATCCCTCCTTACTTCCTCTTCCTCCTTGTGTATAAAATCATTCTCCACATCCCCTTCCTTATCCTGAATGCAATATGTTTCCATCAAGTTATCATTTAGGTCAACTATCAAATCTATCCCAGGGTGATTCTTGATAGCTGTAGGTAAGCTAGATGACCCAGTAACATTGTTTGCACTGTCTTTCATATTGTCTCCTGTTTCTTCTTCCCCTATTTCCTCTACTTCTTGTCTTTCACCTTCTTCACTTTCTTTGTTTCCTCTACCTTTTATATGTTGAAGGTTATCATTTTCCTCTTGTATGCTCTGTAGGTTCCGACTGTTAACCATTTCCTTTTGCATTTTAGATTAGATTGTATGCTCTTCTGTGTCCCTCCCCTTGTCCCCTTTGTCCTCTTCTTCTTCCATTCTATGCCTCTTGCTCTTGTTTCCAACCTTAACTTTTATTTTGGATATTTTTTTGTGAATCTTCTTTTTTATCTGAGTAAACCTTTGAACAGACTCATCCTGCTCTTGTTGTTGATCTGCCTCCCCTTCAGCAGTATGCTCTAGTTGTCCTTCCTCCTCTCCTTCTAGCTTTCTTTCCTCTCCCATGTTTTGATCTTTAGCCTTCCATCTTTTTTGTTTCTTCCTTTTGCCTTTACCCTTCTTAACAGTCCCATCTGGCTCTTTTCCTTTAGTCTTAGCATTATCTCCCCTCCCCTCTTGTTTGTTCACCTCTTTTTCTTTCTCCTTAACATTTTCATTGTCTAATTATTCACTGTCTTCTTGTGGATCACTTTTGTGAATTGAGTTATTTTCATCTTCCTTATTCATGATCTCATCTCCCTCATTCTGCTTTTATTGGAGTTCTTCATTGTTGTCCTGTTCCTCTATTTTCTTGAGTTCCACCTTCCTACATTGCAAAATAGAGTGCCCCAAAACTCTGCAATGTCTACAAAATTTAGGAACCCCTCCATACTCTATTTTCTGGTAATATTCCTTTCTAGGACATGACACATCCTCAGACCCCAAAAAAATGGAAGTGATCTTTGGTTTAGTAGGATCGACTTCTACTTTGATTTTAGCCATGCTTGGTCGGGTTCTGTTTTCAGTAGCAGCATCAAGAGTTAGGGGATTACCAATAGGGGCAACTATTTGCTTAAGGTAATTCCATGTGTGGCAATGGAATGGAAGTTCCGGTAGTGGCACATAAATTGGGACAATCGGCGAATCCTTCTCCGGTTTGAAATTCGATGACCATTTCTCCAACCACATCACTTGACCATCAATTTCAATAGACCTCTTGTACCAAACAGTTTTACAATCTTCATTAAAAAATTCCAAGAAAACTATACGATGATCATAGACACCAATATGTACCTTTTCTCAGACTCTGATTTTTCTGCAAATTGCGCTCTGAGCTTTTCAATTTGAGGGCGAGTCCTTATGAATTTTTCGACAAGTGTGAACTTGCATTCTTCCGCCATATCATCATAGAAATTCTTGGTTTTGAATAGAACTGCATGAACTCCATCTGGGTTCCCAAATTTACGTTTTTTAGGTGTATCGTTGCCTGGCATAGTTGAAATTTCTTTCGTAATTGATTCCGAGTTAGTGATATCTTTGTTGGATTCACTCTATAGAAGCTTGAGATACAAGTGGGTTAATGTTATTTCTCAGAGTCCTTCTGTACATGGCTCATGTGTATATATACACTATATGAACAGGGGATATACTATAGGACTATCCAAACTCACTAGCACGTCTCTTGGTAGTACATGAATTGGATTCGGAATCACGTGTGTCAATACACTCGTACGCGCCGTTTCCGGTGGCTCCGATGTCCCATGGGGATGGAGCGTGAGGTTCAGATATATATATATATAGAGAGAGAGAGGGAGTAAAATAGGCTTCGTATATCTTGTGATCTTCATATAAATAAGAACTAGATTCAGCTCAAAAAGCTTGCCCTCACTGGGGATGGTTTGCAAAAAGTTACTGCTAATAAAGAATATGTCTAAAAATATTTGTTCTTAAGAAAATAGTGAAAACACCTACAGTACTTAGTTTTCCGTGGAGTTCAACTGTTTATCTTTTTCAAATTCGACACGAGCGGGTTAATGGAGTTTATCCGGTGCGTACCCGAAGATAGCATTGTGAATTTCTTTGCCATAAAAAAAATGGATTCAAATATTGTCCAAAAGTCCAAACACCTAGTTAGTCTTATAAAAATTTACGGTGCTTGTTACTTTGACCATATCTTACAAGTAATTGACAAACTATTGTGCTCGTTGGTTTGATCGATAAGATTTCTTATCTTGCATATCTCATCCTTTTGAACGGTCTTACTAGTTAATTTGTTAGCAAATTTGAGTTCCTCGACCACACAAAGGTAGGATAAGATCTTCATATACACAAAGATAGAATAAAGTATGTGTATATCTTATTCTTTCTGAATTCTACTTATAAGATTATACTAGGCATGTTGGCATTATTGTTTTAAAATTCGGTTAACTGGTGCATAGATTTATCAAAAATAAATAAGTTTGACAACTAGCTTCTTTCTTTTTTATTTAGCTACTACTCATTCGGTCGGCCCCAATTTATATATCACTGTTTACTTTTTAGACAATACAAAAAATAACATATTTCTATATTTGATAATAATTTAATTTTAAACTTATATTTTATTTTTATTGATGATATAGCTATAATATTTTTATCGATTATTCATCCAACACGATCATCCGGAATGAATAAAAATTGGGGTTAGGATGCGGGTGTCAATGACTCAGTCGACTCACTCCTCCTCAAAGGGAATCCGACCCCCTTCTAGATATGTTTTCTCGAGAGATTTTTCATGGATCATAAATTTCAAAAAATATTTATTTCATTACCAGAAAAAGTATATGTTTCTCTCATTCTTAAACTTGGTCAAGTGCAATCGAAACGAGCAGAAGCTATTATGCATTATAGATGAAGCCTTATTAGGGGTGTCCAACGGGGCGGGTCCCGACGGGATTGGAGGAGTGCGGGACTGGCGGGATCTGCCCATGTCCCGTCCCGTTCCCGGTCCTGTCGGAAAAGGGGACCGGTCTTGGCGGGGCGGGGTCGGGATCTGGTTTTTTCATTTTTTTTTGCACTTAATTTTAAAAAATAACATATATAAACACTTCAATAATTGTACAAGATAGTGTAATAAAAATATATTCCAAGACTGTTTTTGTGCCTCTTATATTATTTAATAGAAATATGATTTTTTTGTAATACAATTTCAAAATTGCAACTTTGTGGTGTTGAAAGTTGCAAATAACATAGTAAAATTGCAATTAAAAAAATTACATATTTATAAACACCTTTTCTAATTTTTTTCACAATGTCTTGTGGTTCTTCGGTTGGCATTGGAATTTGTTGGTCAAATTGGTCAACGTCGCTTCTACCTCCGTCGGACAAGATTACGTTGTACTTTTCGTCGTCTTCTTCGTTGATCTCCGGTTGACCGCACCTTCTACGTCTGCTCGTATCCAATCTCTGAATAAAACTGCAATCTCCAAGCTGTCTCCCGCTAATGAGTGTTTGTGCTCTCCTATTTAAAATCTTCCGGTAGAAAAAAATACTTTCAGACGCTATTGATGACGCTTGAATGTTCAACACATCTCGGACCATCTTTGCTAGTGTCGAAAATGTCTTTTCATTGTCCCTCCAGTATTTAAGCAAGTCTTCACGTCCTTCTTCATTGAGAACTGCTTGGTACGGTACAACACCCTGCAAAACAAAAACATCAAACTCGCTAACTTGATTAGTAGTTGAACCACTCAACATTCTATTTCTAACGCTTTCAATACTAGCCGCAGAAACATATTTTTTATAAGGTTGTATTGTAGAAGAAGAAGATGATATAGAAGCTGGTTGATTGATAGCACTTTCTTGTTGGTAATGCGTATATATTTTTTTGCATTCATCGCATATGCTAGACAAAACTTCTTATTTAGTTGGTTCCTTAGGTAATTGTTCATTTGTGTTTTTTTTTAGTTGGAGGTGGAAGTACTGCTATACAATTATAAATAGTTTTAATAAGTGTTTTACAATCGTCTATTTTAATAGTCGAATTTAATACAACACCAATAATATAAATAGTGGAAATAGAAAAAAATATTTTTTTAATTTGATAAATATTTTTTAATAGGTGCCTTATAAGATGATTTTTTCGTATATTCATTAAGTAACAAAAATATTAGAGCTATATAAAATTACATAGTTGAAATAGTAGGATAATATATACCAGGGAAATTATTTAGTTGCTTGAAAAAAATTCTTTAAAAATCGAATAAGTTCTGAAATTTTTTCTCAATCATTATCTATAAGCATATCAGTTGGATTTTGATTATGGGAGTTAAAAAATAAAGTTATAGGTCTTCTATAATCGTAAGCAACAAGTAGTTGTTCATATAAAGAATTCCACATAATAGCTACTTCTTCAGGAATTTTTTTAAAAGGTAATCCACACTCGTGACAAGTTTTTTTATATTCTTTTTTTTTTGTATTCTATTACTTTTAAAAATAAAGTTTATAGCAAATTATGTTTTATTAAGAATGTCTTCAAAAAGTGATAGGCCATCCTTTACAACTAAGTTATAAATATGACATGCACATTTTATATGAAAATGATTGGGAAAAGATGGAGTTCATAGATTTTTTGAAAGTCTCACATCATAAATATTAGAAGAAGCATTATCTAACGTAACAGTCATTATTTCGTCAGTTATACCATAATAATCGCAAACTTGATGAATATTTTCTGCAATAAAATTTCTAGTGTGCCTATCATCAATATATCTATATGCTAAAATACGTTTTTGCATAGATCAATTATGATCTATTCAATGACATGTTACAATTAAATAATTATGGCCGTTAGTACTACGACATATATGAGAAATGATAGATACTTTGCCAGAAAAATAATATAATGCATAACGTAAATATGGTTGATATTCGTGTGCAAATTTAAAAACGTCTCTCCTAACAGTTGATCTAGAGAAACCGTTAAAAGCAGGATTATACATATCTCTTATGTAATGAATAAAATCAGGAGAGGAAGGAAATGAAAAAGGCAAACCCTCTACTGCAACTAATTTTGCTATTGCTTTCCTATCTCTATGTTTATCGTATTTAGGACCAGCAATTTCCCCGTCGTAGGGTTAATTTGACCATGTACTTGGTCCGGAACACTATGTGAACCTTGTCCCGATTGAGAGCGCATTGGCTCACCCGACTTTGTAGCCTCATATTCATCCCACCTAGCTTTGTGAAAGCTTTGTACATGTCTCAATAAATATTCCGTCCCACCCTGATCTTTTCCCATTATAAATTTATAAACATTTTTACAAATTATTCATCTAACTACTTGATTCTCTTGGTCTCAATAAAAAAAATCTCATGCAGCAAATTTTAATTTTCATTGTGTAGGGCCTCATCTCATACTAGGGGGAATATGAGGCGTTCCAATTTCAATTTAAGGTGCACTAGTGGATGTGTCATCTAGATTAGTGAGTGTGTCATCTAGATTATCTTCTAAATTAAAGTTTGGTTGAGTTGCAGAATATATCTCATCAACTAATGATATATCATTAAAAAATTCAGTTTCATCTATATGAATGTAATCAATCAAATCATCATGTCTAGGAATATAATGACTATAAGAAGTACTCATGCCCTTGTTACCCCTACTAGAAAACCACCCTTACCCTTACCCTTACCCTTACCATTAAACATACCTCTTAATCATTCCATTTTAATTATGCTAATAAATAATTAAAGATAATGAAATTAAGTCCGATAATTAAAATAAAGTAACAATAATAATTTAAAAAAGGAACGAAGGTACAAAACGCCGATGTAACGTCGACTTTTAATCGAGGTTGAAAATTGAAATTTTGCTCAATGGATGATCCTCAAGCTAGTTGTCAACTTCGGTCCCAATTTTTTAACTTTGATACAATTATACAAATGAGCAAATAAAATAAAATATTTAGTAGGCAATGTAATTGTAGACTTGTAGAGAAAGATAGGTTGAGTTGAGAGATTAGAGAGATTGTAGAAAAATTTGTGAGATAAAATGATGTTTATAGTTGAGAAATTGAGTTAAAGTGTAAATATAATAACTTAGAGATTAAAAATAAATATTAAGAGGGTAGGAGGGGTTTATGGGGTGGGGGGCCAAAAATGGCCGTTACATAACGACTAAAATATAAATTGGCCGTTATGCAACAATCATTTTTACAAAGGCGGGGTCGGGGTCGGGACGACGTCGGAGCGAGGCGGGTCTGGGGCAGGACGAGTCCAGGTCCTATCCCGATTTTGAGTCTCGATACCATTTTTTTTAGGGGAATCGAAGCAGGATCGGGACCGAACCGACCCGGCACACCGGCCAGCCTTAAGCCTTACATATGTAGTTACTCCTATTAACTAGACTGAGGAAGAAGCAAAATAGCCGAATTTGCAACTGTTTGGATAACGTGCTGTATGATGACAATTCGAAATCCCACTTTTTCTTCTTTCTTTTGCTTTAGCACAAATCCCCATCACTCTCTCTAGTACTAATTCCAGTCCACACAAATTGAACAACTAACATTCCACATTTCAATTCAGTGTTTCACTTCGCTTTGCTTATTCCGTCCTCACACTGCTCTAACACTCTAACCTGAATATATATATATATATTCCGATATTTATATATATATATATATATATATATATATATATATATTCTTACAGAGATGAAAAAGAACCTTAACAAGGAGAAAAAAAAGAAAAATGAAGGTCAATGCTGTCTGAAATTTATCTCCACTTCTCAGCAGACTGATCTACTTCAGGTAAGGAACAATAGCCCTTCCTTGCAATTAATGAAATGATTATTTATGCAGATTTTTCCTCAGTGTTTGTGTGTGTGTGTCTTGCAACGGATTTGTGTTGGTACAAGATACTTACGGTTCCATTACTTCCGTTAAAATTGATGATGGTCAAAATTTCTGGCATTGAAAAGGTTGGATTCTCCCTGTTAATGAGTCTCAACTTTATTCAACCACAAAGTGTCTTGAAATGGTGGCTGATTATGACTTATGACCACGATCAAGATTATTACTACTTTAATAAGTATCCTTTAAAAACCAAATGACATACTTAGTGTAATCTATTACGTGGGGTTTGAGGAGGGTAGGATATCAAACGTTTATTCTACTTTTGTGGGGTGGGGGTATGTAGACTGTTTTTCATAGAGCCTCAGCTCAAAAGAGAAGTTTTCAAAATAAAAAATGAAAAAATATGACAACAAAATATCAAGTTACAACGCAATTGAGAAATCTTAGTAGCTCAGTTGGTTGACTAACTAAACTTTAATCTTGTTGGTGAGAATTCAATTTTCACCTTGTAATCCATTCCCCCATTTTTATCTACCCCAATTTAAAAAGAAAAAGATACAAAACAAATGATACTACTAATAGGAGAAGAGATGAGGCTACCCCTGCCTTTTCCACATAAAGTGCGATAATACTCGACTACCCATTAAGCATACCCTAATCCTCGACCTTCATACTTTCTTATCTAGAGTAATGTTCTCGGTAAGTTAGAGTTGTGTCATGTCCTGTCTAGTCACCTTTCCTAGTTCTTCTTCAGTCGATCTCTACCTGCTATAGCCTACTCTCATACCTCATTACCGGCGCATCCACACACCTCTTCTTCACATGCTCGAATCATTTCAGTCTCGCTTCTCTCATCTTGACCACCACGAAGATCACTCCCACCTTGTCTCACTAACTTACTATTTTTTAGACTTGCGGGGGTTAGTTTGAAGATAGTAATCTTCTAACCCTCCTTTTTCGAAGGATAGAATTTTTATCCTTGTGTTGTATGCTGAGGTAAAGCCGAGCCCCCCTCTTGTACCTATTCTCAAGTTATATAACACCCCTGCTAACAAGGGAAATTTTAATTTTAAAAAAAAAAACTTATCCATCCGAGCATCTTATCTCCGCTACATTTATCTTCTAAACATAAACGTTCTTAACTAGCGATTTTTTTTTGTTATACGAGTAATATATAATGAATCTATAACAATGGAATTACACCGGTACACATTAGGAAAATGTAACAATTAGGAGTATAAAGTAATGGAGTAGGATAGAAGTGAGTATACGTTTAACTTCTCTACATGAGTACTAGTGTAAAAATATTTTTGCACTATTAATATCATCTAAAAATGATTATAAGTACCGTCCCTAGTATGAAGGATTAATAATCTGAACAAGAATAAGACAAGTTGTTTCTAATTATTATATAAACAGATCGAAAATACACAAATATTATGAAAAATTTACACTTGCAGTGCATTTATATTTCTTAATAATAAATTTGGCTTCCTAACAGAGAAAAAAAGAGGCCCGCGAGCTTTCTTTTCACCAGCAAATCATATCTGATTTTCATCCTTGAATAGTAAGAAGGTCATTCATCTTTTTTTTACTCCCTTGGTTTCATAATAAGTAATGGTGTTTTAAGCTTTTTATTTCATTTTAAAATAAGCGGTGCTTTAGAATTTAAAAAAAAAAATTAACCTTAATCTTTCAAAATTACCCTTATTTACCTAATAAAAAATTATTAAGTAATTTTTCTTTTTAGACATTAATTACGATTAAGTTAGTAAAAATATTTATAATTTTTTTTAGAAATAATCAATTTCTTAAGCGTTTAGGGTTTAGAATATGCATAAAAAATGTGCGTAAACTAAAAACATAATTTATTATCATATTACGGAACGAGGGAGTAATTTTTTTTAAGGAGATCATCTAGTCTAGATAAGGAAGTACATTCTCTAGGAAGAATTATGCACGGTAATTAATGTAGGTTATTGATATGATGAGAAGTCATAATACGAGGTTACAGCTTTCGACTATTGATTGGCTATCCACATTACATGGACGTGGTCCTCTTGTACTAATTTGATTTGACATGGAGGGGCATACAATTGTTTCTTGTCCACGTCTTTTCAAATATCAAGAAATTCAAAATTCTTAATCATAATCCCAATTATATAGTCCCTCCATTTCAGGGTCTTGTTTTTTTTTTTTTATATATAATTTACTTTACAAATTGTCAATTTCAATACTATTCGTAACTCTTTTATTTTAATATCACACGTGGCATATTTAAAATTATAAAATTTGAGCATCTTGATATATAATATACATCTTTAATCTAAAATTACACAATTTTAAAGTATTTTATTTTTTTAAACTATGTATTCTATCAAACTAAGACATAAATTTAATGTAACGTAGTGAGAACTAAAAAGAAATTTTTAAAAAGTTTATAATCTGGATTGCCTCGGATATCAAATATATTATGTATATGTATTAATATTTGTGTATATAAATGTATATATGTATGTATAACAATGTGGAAAAAAAGTCAAAAACTGTTCCATCAAGAAAGAATCAAGAAAAAGAGGATAAAAGCATATACCTGGTGGCCTCTTAGTCTGAGGGAGGGGGGGGGGTGGGCGGGCAGGGAGGCAGTTTAGGGCTTGAGGGTAACGTGTGGAGGCTTTTTTTCTGGTTTATTTGTTACTATATTGGTTTATAATAAGTGGTGTTTTAATTTGGGCATATTAATTAATAAAATTACTCACTCCTAAAAAGTAATACTATTTTTACTAACTTACCTTTAATCAAATGTCTTGAAAAAGAAATTCTACTCTTAAATGGTTTCTTTATTATGTAAAATTTTATTTATTTAAATAAGAGTAAAATTGAAAGAAAAAATCAATGCCTCTTTAATTTTGTTGTGAAACACCACAATAACAACATACCCAGTGAAATTCCATAACGCGGGGTCTAGGGAGGGTAGAGTGTACGCAGACCTTACCTCTACCTTGGTAGGTAGATCGTTGTTTCCGAAAGACCCTCGGCTCAAGACACAGCATAAACACAAGCAAAGCAAGAGAAACAGTCAGACCCAGACAAGAAATTTAAAGCAGTATGACAATGATGATAACAAAAACGGATAAGCCATGATAAAACATTCTGAAAAAAGAAGCAATAACTAACGCATGTAGATAAGATAAACAAAGTACACGAAAGAACACACAACAACATGAATCAAACGACAGGGGACTATAAAGCAATATTGCGCCTGCCAGTACGATAGGCTAAGTAGGTCTACAATAATACCACTACAACTACCAGTATATAAGCGTAAGTAGGACTACGCTCAACTACCTTCTACCCTAATACGTGTCCTCCACAATCCCATATCTAAGGTCATGTCCTCAGTAAGTTGCACCTGTGCCATATCCCGTCTAATCACATCTCCCCAATACTTATTCGACCTACCTCTACCCCTCCTGAATCCGTCCATAGCCAACCTCTCACACCTTCGCACTGGAGCATTTGTGTCTCTCCTCTGTACATGCCCGAACCATCTCAACCTCGCTTCTCGCATCTTATCCTCCACCGATGCCACTCCCACTCTGTCCCGGATATCATCATTTCTAATTTTATCCCTCCTTGTATGCCCACACATCCATCTCAGCATCCTCATCTCCATAACTTTCATCTTTTGGATGTGCGAACTCTTGACTGGCCAACACTCCCCCCATACAACATAGTCCGTCTAACCACCACCATATAGAACTTGCTTTTAAGTTTTGGTGACACATTTTTATCGCACAATACTCCAGAAGCAAGCCTCCATTTCATCCCCTGCACCAATACGATGTGTGACATCATCATCAATCTCTCCATTCCCTTGGATAATGGATCCGAGATACTTGAAACTTCCTTTCTTTGGAATGACTTGAGTACCAAGCCTCATCTCCACGCTTGTTTCAAGGTCGCTCCCGTTACTGAACTTTCACTCCAAGTATTCTGTCTTGGTCCTACTCAGCCTGACCACTTTAGACTCCAGAGTCTGTCTCCAAACCTCCAGCTTAGCGTTTACTCCGCTGCGGGTCTCATCAAATAAAAAAAAAGTAAAAATATCATTTATTATGAAGCGGTGGGAGAATTTTGTTACTTTTATTTTTGCCCTATATAATGTGTGATGAAGGTCCAAATCAGTTGGCACCACAAAAGCCACCCAGGGAATAAATTAAGGATCTGAATGACACTCGATATCTCTAGATTTGCGAATGGAGGACATATAAGGCATGGTTGACAGGACCAACTCTTTTTTGTTTATTCATTATAGAGAAAGTGACACAATCACAAACTTTGTCCCCAACTTTGTTCTTCAATAAGGAGCTTTTTAAAAAAAAAAAAAACTGAGGCTCTATTTGATCATTGATGTGCAAAAAGTTACCATTTAAGTTTGGCATCCCAAACTTTGTACATGATCATTGAGATGAGAGTAGAATATTTGATCTATTCTAACCAAAAGAGGCCACAGTGGCCTGTATATCTACGGGGGTTCATATACGATATTGCTGTCTTTTACAAGTTTGATCCTAAAGGATGGTATATCCCATCTATCCATGTTTATAAGACCTTTTACTGTAGTAGGGACTTCAGAAAAGCAGTTGAAGAATTCCATCACTGTAATGGCTGAGTGAGGTTAATTTGTCGGCAGGTTTATTAGCCTCTCTGTAGCAGTGTGTGATAAAGAATTCATTATTTTCAACTAGAGTCTGAATCTCCCCAATAAACCTTGACATCATCCATGGGATCTTCAATAAGGAGCTATCATAAACTAAGTGTGTTGGGAGGTAACCACATATACTTCAAATTCAATCTTCCTAATCCTGAAAAGACCATTTTCCTAGTTGCAGTCCCAAAGGATTGGACGATAGCCAATAGGATTTTTAATATATATGTATATAGAAAGTCACACTTCATCTACGTTTCTTGTTTTCCTTTGAGGACAAATTACAACTTAATAAATCCTCCGTAATCATTTGGGCGAAATTCGTATATATATATATATAGTGTAGATTTCTTCTTTTATTAATGTATTTTTATCGCTATATTGCATGTTATTATATATATTTTAAGGTTAGAAATTTAGAAGTATTACAGACAGTTATCTTTTATTGTGTTTGATATAAAAAGCTTGATACTATTTTATGCACAACCACAAGAGTTAAGCTAAGCTAGGCTTGACCCACCACCGTGGTTTCTGTTCTTATCATCTGCTGCCGCATTTTTTTCTCTTTTTTTCTCTTTTGGGCAAAAGTTTCCAGTCCATTTGCAAATTGTTCCGAAAATTTCGGTTGAGTTATTTGACTTGACTAGTAAAGAAAACACAAAAGTACTGTCACACCTACATAGCCTGAAATTCAGCCGGCCATCTTTAGGACTGGTTTTAGCTATTTAATTCATGTTATAATATTGTCATCTATCTTTAAAGTTCCTTTCTTCAGTGTTTATTTTTCGTTTATATTTTGAATGTCATAATTTTGCAAGAGCCTGCACAAATTAAAGTTCATTACTGAAAAAGAAAAAAAATGCGTAGTTTTTTTCTTTTCTTTTTTCATAAAGCTATCGCTGAAGGCGATGTTTCTTTTGTAAGGTCCATCCCATAGTTGGTAGCCTACCATTGAATGAGTTGACAAGTTTCAACCATAAATTTCACAACCTATCATTAAATGGTTTGACAAAGTTGTAAAACTTGATTTCTAAATACATTGTAATGTCATGGATGACATCAAGAGGAGCATTTTCACTCATATAAATATGTTGCTCATAATTCATTCATAACACCAAAATAGAGAGGAAAAACATAGAGAATACCTCTTAGTGAGAGAAATCTAAGAGAGAAAGAAAAAAGAGAGTTCCTACAAAATTGTTAGAAATATTTTGTAGAGAAATTGTGAGATTACCACACTAGTGAGTGTGAGAGTTTTTTAATATATTCCTCAAGTATTTGTCAAAACTTGAGAAGATATTGTATACCCATTATTATTGTTATAGTGGAAGGTTTACCGTGGTTTTTCCCCTTATTCATAAGGGTTTCTACGTAAAATTCTCGGTGTCATTATTGCTCTTTATTCTTGCTAATTAATCACAAAATAGTATTTACATTAGAAGATATCCGGAAATTCTGAATATGCTCTGTGATTGCAGATGTGACTGATCTTTCACATTAGAAAAGAATTTCGGGGTCTTCGTTGTATTTTTCCGCAAATATTGATCCCGAAGGGGAATTAGAATACTCTTCGTTATTCCCAACAACTAGTATCAGAGCGTCAAGGTCGGGAGCTCTATTCCTGCAGTGGCATTGGTTACATACGACGTAAGTAGTTATGTCTAGGAGACTGGAATTTAAGTAGTCTATATGTGTCTCTCCACGTCTTTCCTGTGAACTCACTTATAAGAGTGATTCTGTTTAGGAGATTGTCCGAACCTATCCTCTATTGGTAGGGTTGCGGTTTGATTTACAGTCTTTCCTGGGAATCACCCAGCCAATATAGAGATCGGTGAGACTAAAAAAAAATAACGGGCCAAAAAGTGAAAATTGAGAAGTTCAACAGCAGCGATAATTTTTCCCTATGGCAAAGAAGGATGAATGATCTCATTATTCAGCAGAAGGTTCATAAGGCGTTATTGGGCCTAGAGAAAAAGCCTAGTACGATGAAGGACGAAGACTGGGAGGAGACAAATGAGATCGCAGCCAGTACAATTCATCTAAATCTGTCAGACAACGTCTTGCAAAATATAGAATCAAAAGAGTGTAAGACTGCAAAAGAAATCTGGGAGACTTTAGAGAATTTGTACATGTCCAAGATTCTTTCTAACAAGTTCTACTTTGTGGAAAGAGTTGTACCAGATGCGGAAGCCAGACAATGTGGATATGCTCCAGCATTTGAGTAATTTTAATGATATGATTTCGCAATTGATAAGGTTTGAAGTAAAGTTTAACGATGAGGAAAGGTTCTGTTGATAATGGCAGCACTTCCTCCATCGTATGATTACCTTATCACCACTTTTACTTATGGGAAAGACAAGTTGGTGTATGAAGTCATTGCAGAAGCCTTGGTTTCATTTGATAAACAAAACAAGGCACGAGGTGTGGAGTCTCAAGCCCTTATTTCAGAAAATAGGGGGAGAAGCCAAAATAAAGAAGGCATGAATAGAAATGATAAGTCCGAATGCAGATCAAAATCCAGAAATAGAAATGATGACTGCTTTCACTGTGGCAAGCCGGGCCACATTAAGAAAAACTGTAGGATTTTGAAGCGGGAACTACAGGAGGCCAACAAGAAGAAAAATAATGGAGACAACAACACAACTACAACCGCCACTACAGAAGAATATGTGGCAGTAGTGATTGCTGGTGAATGTTTGCACATTGGAGACAATATGGTTGAGTGAGTGGTAGATTCAGGAACTTCTTTCCACATCACTCCCAATAGAGAGATGTTTACCACATACAAAGCTGGTGACTTTAGAAATGTGAAGAGGGGTAATTCTGCATGCTCCAAAATTATTAGAATTGGAGATATAAGTATTCAAACGAATGTCGGTCATCATCTGACATTGAAGAATGTAAGGCATGTTTCAGATTTGCGTCTTAATCTGATCTCTGTAAATGCATTAGACGAGCAAGGGTATGAAAGCTATTTCGGCAATAAGAAATGGAAACTCAGTAAAGAGTCGATGATCATTGCGAAAGAAAAGCTATGTTGTTCATTATACAAGGCTTATGAGAAGGCTTGCGACAACAATATAAATATAGCAGTCAACACTTCACCGAATCTATGGCATAAACGACTTGGCCATATGAGTGAAAAGGTTCTGCAATTCCTCGCAAATAAGAAGTTCATTCCTTTAGAGAAACGTACTCTATCTGATCCTTGTGGGCATTGCTTATTTGGAAAACAACATAGAGTTTCATTAAAGAGTTCCTTCGCCAAGAAAAAGGAGGTACTGGAGCGAGTTTACTCTGACTTCTGTGGTCCCATGGAAGTTGAATCCTTGGGAGGAGCCAAATATTTTGTAACCTTCATAGATGATGCATCAAGAAATGTATGGATCTATATGCTAAAGACGAAAGACCAAGTGTTTGGATTTTTTCAACAATTTCATGCTATGGTAGAAAGAGAAAATGGGAAGCAGTTAAAGTGTCTCAAAACAGACAATGGAGGTGAATACACTTCTCATGAGTTTAGAAATTATTGCTCTAAACACGGGATTCGACATGAAAAGACGGTACCTAGCACTCTTCAACATAACGGTGTAGCAGAACGAATGAATCGCACAATTATAGAATGGGTCAGATGCATGATGAGATCATCAAAGCTACCAAAGCCATTTTGGGGAGCAGCAGTGCAGACTGCGTGTTATCTGATCAACAGATCTCCATCAATTCCTTTGAAGTTTGATATTCCAGAAAGAGTATGGACAGGGAGAAATGTGTCGTACACACTTTTGAAGGTGTTTGGATGCAAGGCGTTTGTACACGTGCCAAAGGAACAAAGATCCAAACTTGATGATAAAGTAGTCCTATGTATCTTCATCGATTATGGAGATGAAGAGTTTGGGTATAGGCTTTGGGATCCAGTTAATAAGAAGGTCATAAGAAGCCGAGATGTGGTTTTTTATGAAGATCAAACAATTGAAGGCGCAAGAGAAGAAAATAGTCAACCCAAAAGGTTGAAATTGAGTTGTGTCCTCCAGAACAACACTGGTCAGACAATGAATTGCAAAAAGCTGCTGAGATGTCCCATGATGATAATAGTGATGCTGAAGAAGATGTACCAGCACAAGAATATATCAATCAGGGGGAGCAGTACCAGCAACCAGAGAATGAGTAATCTCGCAGAAAGTCAGCTAGAGGACTAATCTCATGCACAAGATATCCACAATCAGAGTATATCATTTTAACTGAGAAGGGGGAGCCAGAGAACTACCAGGAAGCAATGGCTCACAAAGACAAAGACAAGTGGACGGATTCCATGAAGGAGGAAATGAATTCCCTCATGAAGAACAACACCTATGAGTTGGTAAAACTTCCAAAAAGCAGGAAGGCCCTGAGAAATAAATGGGTGTTCAGAATAAAGGATGACGAACTCTTTATTCCTCACAACTACCTTTCTCGGTGCATTCGATGGAGCAAGAGGAAGAACTCCTACGCAAACAGAAAAGACTGGGACCGTCAACTCCAATATGGGAAGACTGCGGTAAAAGGATATCCGTCTGTTGATGGCTAGCTCGTAGACGCAAATATTGGACAAGCAGTAAAACAAAGTCGTTATGGATATGTTACTAACACAGACAACTATGAATGATATTCATTAATAGGAGTGACCGCTTTCTAGTCGTAGTTGGGTACCGGCCCTGTTCACTTCAGCATGCAAGGAACACCTTCGGGAAGAATCAATCCTACCGGTTCAAGAGCTTAGGCCCAAGCGGTAGTAGTTTCCTAGTTGGAGTTGGCACACGTAGGCCCGACACCAGAGGTTGGTTAGCGCATTCGGTAAAACATTCCGTTAGTTGGCGCATAGCAAGCAAGAAAGCTCAAAGCCAGTAGTAAGGTCCAGAGCAGGAGCATTAGGGTAGGCGATGACCGCTGCATGGTGGAATTTAGCAAGTTTCTGAAAACCGGCACCACCTACTCGAGCAAAAGTACAAAACCCGATTAGTTGTCAAGGGTTTTGGTCAAAAGAAAGGGATCAATTTTGATGATTTTTTTTCTCCAGTGGTGAAAATGTCATCAATTAGAACAATCTTAGGATTAGCAGCGAGTCTGGATCTTAAGATTGAGCAGATGGATGTAAAGACTGCATTTCTTCATGGAGAATTAGAAGAAGAAATTTATATGCAGCAACCTAAAGGTTTTGAGGTTAAAGGAAAAAAACATTTTGTCTGTAGACTGCAAAAGAGTTTGTATGGACTATAACAGTCTCCACGGCAATGGTACAAGAAGTTTGATTCATTTATGATGGATCGAAGCTCTAAGAGAACATCGACAGATTCGTGTGTCTACATCAAGCAATTTCCTAATGAAAAATTTGTCATCTTATTATTATTATATGTTGATGACATGTTAATAGTGGGCCAGGATGTCAAGATGATAAATCAGCTGAAGAAAGAATTATCAGGAGTCTTTGATATAAAAGACTTGGGGGCAGCCAAACAAATCCTAGGAATAGAAATCATCCGAGACAGACCTTCTCGGAGATTATGGTTGTTACATGAGAACTATGTTGAACGAATACTTGAGAGGTTCAACATGAAAGATGCAAAGCCAACTTCTTCACCTCTTGGTGGTCAGTTCAGACTCACCAAGAAGTCATGTCATTCTTCAGAAGAAGAAAAGAAGAAGATGTTGGCAATTCCTTACTCTTCAGCGGTTGGAAGCTTGATGTACGCAATGGTTTGTACGAGACCAGATATTGCTCATGCAGTGGGAGTCGTTAGTCGTTTTCTTGTAAATCCAGGGAAGCAACACTGGGAAGCTGTAAAATAGATCTTCAGATATTTGAAAGGGACATCAAAAATACGTTTGAGCTTCGGGAAATGAGAATCAGTCTTGGAAGGATATGTAGATGCAGATATGGCCGGTGATCTTGACGACAAAAAATCTACATCTGGATATATATTTACTTTTGCAGGGGGAGCTGTGTCATGGAAGTCCATGTTGCAAAAATGTATTGCTCTATCCACTACAGAAGCAGAGTATATCGCCCTTACATAAACTGGGAAAGAAATGTTATGGCTAAAGAATTTTTTTCAAGAATTGGGTTTGATACAAGAAGGGTATGTGGTTCATTGTGACAGTCAGAGTGCGATTGATCTGAGCAAGAATGCCACTTACCATTATAGAACGAAGCACATAGATGTCAGATATCACTGGACTCGTGATGCACCTGAAAAGAAGTTATTCCAGGTGTAGAAAATTCACACAAACAAGAATGGAGCAGATATGCTAACAAAGGTGATTCCTCGACATAAGCTTGAGTTGTGTTCCAAGCTTGCTGGGATGAGTTCTATCTAAGAAAAATAGAGATACCTCCTTCAGCTGTATGGGACTGGAGGGGGAGATTTGTAAGGTTCATCCTATAGTTGGTAGCCTACCATTGAATGATTTGGCAAGTTTCAACCATAAGTTTGGCAACTTACCATTAAATGGTTTGTCAAAGTTGCAAAACTTGACTTCTACATACATAGTAATGTCATGGATGACATCAAGAAGAGCATTTTCACTCCTATAAATAGGTTGCTCATAATTCATTCATAACACACCAAAATAGAGAGGAAAAATATAGAGAATACATCTTAGTGAGAGAAATCTAAGAGAGAAAGAAAAAAGAGAGTTCCTACAAAATTGTTAGAAATATTTTGTAGAGAAATTGTGAGATTACCACACTAGTGAGTGTGAGAGTTTTTGAGTGTATTCCTCAAGTATTTGTCAAAACTTGAGAATATATTGTATACCCATTATTATTGTTATAGTGAAAGGCCTACCGTGGGTTTTTCCCTTATTCATAAGGGTTTCCACGTAAAATTCTCGGTGTCATTATTGCTCTTTATTCTTGCTAATTAATCACAAAATAATATTTACATTAGAAGATATCCGAAAATTCTGAATATGCTCTGTGATTGCAGCTGTGACTGATCTTTCACATCTGAAAAGAATTTCGGGACCTTCGTTGTATTTTTCCGTAAATATTGATCCTGAAGGGAATTGGAATACTCTTCGATGGGAGGATTTGGTTTGACACCTAACATGTTTATTCATCATACAACAAAGTACAAAGAGGAGTGAGACATGGACCTTATCTTCAAAATTAAACATCCAAGACTGAGACATTCAGTCTTCAAAAAGGCTATTTTTATTCATAATCACTTCCATATCTATCAATTATATAATTAACTTACAAAAAAGTTGATCTTATCATATTTGCTTCTTGTAAATTTCCATCTATCTTGTTGAAAGGCGAACTCAGCAAAAAAAAATCAGTCATCTTATTAGCTTACCTAAAACAATATTATATAACAACCTCCACATTCTTTAAAACCTGTGAATTATGTCTGATTACCTTCCTCAACTTGAGGTTGGTCTTGTCCCCATCTGTAAGCATATTAGTAATATTTGGGGAGTCTGGTCCAAGATTGAATCTGTTGAACAATGCGTAGTTTCATTATTGAAAAAGAAAAAAGTCTATAATTAAGTCAATCTGTTAGTCTCAGCTTTGTTTGACATTAATTACTATCTCTAACTAGGAATAGAATAGACATAAATGGAAGATTTTGGTCCATGTTTTTTTACCTTCTGGATGCCAAAATATGGTGAAATATTCTTCTGCTCTTTAACCTTTCTTCAGTTTAATTCTTTTTATTACTACACTTTCATCTCTATGCCTCTATGATCTCGAGCAATTTGCTCAAAAGATGATAACAAAATAGTTTACATGTGATGATAAGTATAAAATTATCATGTCGTCTTTTTGTTTCTATTTACAAGTTACTCAGAGATTAAACTTTTCAGTTTGCCAATTTAATTTTTATGTTTCTCTCAACTCTTTCTAGAAGTTTGTGAGGACTTACTACATGTGAATACATTAACTCCTTAACATCACATGATCTTTAGCCTTACAAAGTCCATTAACATATGCTCCAATAGTACCTACTTGTTTAAGGAACATATACATATCAAAGACATCTAAAAGTAGCATAAGTTTAAGTTTTTTTTGTGTATCAGCTCAAATTAGAGTCCAATCTTTAGGGAAAAGACTACCTTTGTCTAGGATTTAATAGATTAACCTCTAAATTATAATGGCAAACAAGTAAAAGTTTGATCTTAATTAACAGTTTTTTAAAACTATTTGATGAAGTCCAAGAATATTACATTATCCAAACCAATTTAGTCTAATTACTTTGAAGTAGCATAAAAGTAAGACAGAGTAGAGGGTTAATTACATGTAAAGGTACCTTAATAACATCTCCAAGAATATTACATTAACCAAACCAATTTAGAGTCTAATTACTTTGAAGTAGCATAAAAGTAAGACAAAGAGTAGAGGGTTAATTACATGTAAAGGTACCTTAATAACATCTCATTAATCAGATGCATCCTTTGAGTGCTTGGCAAAACCAAGGATATTTAGATCGTCGCATATAAACTAAAAAAAAAATTGATTAACTCAGGAATTCAAGCATTATAATTTGAAAACAAAAAACAATCTAATGTTTCTCCCACTTTCAGATCTAATCTTACTTCCAAACAAAATTTGCAAATCAAGAGATAACCAAAGGAGTCTTTAATAATGTAAAACGTGACCAATAGTTTCTCCTTTATATAATTTATGCTTCTCATCTAAAAGAAATCTCCTTGAAAGGTTAAAGAAAACCTAAACCCAAAAGACAACTAAAGTACTAGTACAACAAACAAACAAATCTACTTCATGTGATAAGTAACATCTAGTATTAGACTATGTACATGAAATACATACGAAAATATGACAAGAATGAAAAGATAAAAAGGTTGAAGGTGATGACAGAAGCCTAGAGAGCACAAATGAATTGATATGCTTTTTCTGCAGTTCCTCCGAATTTAGCATATCATCATTAGTGCTCTCTATCTTCTGTCAACAATTATCACCCTTTCTTCCTATCAATAACCCTAAATCAAACAGTTGCAGTACCCCCTTTACCTTCTTTCTTCAGGACCAACATTAAGGAAAACAGTAGACTTTTTTTTATTTTATTTGTGTTGGGATCAGAAAGGTGCTAGGGCTGGCTATGTGAGAAATATATATTTTGAGGGCTAAACCTATTGAAGAATAGCATTGGAGAGGGGTCTTTTTATAGGAAAAAAAATCAGAAGTGGGAGCAGATTCACGGAAAGGTAAATGGGTATTCATTTTGTTATAACAGTCTTTCACGAGTAGAGTTTTGGTGAAAGGACTAGTCCATGGGTATATAATTATTTTTGGTAGGGAACATTTTTCACCCTACAAAATAGATTTGAATTTGTCACAGATATCTGATATCCGATAAGAAATCAAAATATTGTCATGCATTGTTGCATATTCACTATGTTTACTGTAGTTTAGATACAATTGTTTTGAATTATTTGGTGATGTTCGGATCAGTTTGTGCACAAATACAATATTTACCAGATATATGTGTTACTCTTTCGATATATTTTATATGACACACTTTCCTTTTTATTTTATCTTAAAAAAACATGATATAATTCTATATTTAAAAGTAATTTACTTTCCAAAGTTTCAAAAAAAAATATTTCTTTTTTAAAGCAGTTAAACAAGAGCTACATAAATTAGGACGAAAGGAAAAAAATACCTTCTACCATATATGTATCGAACGGACAGACACATATATAGCGAAGATAGATTGGTAAAAATCATCTAATTTAATTTGGGTGTAATTGGACGTATATAATTACATAGTTTAACTTGTTTATTTGGTCAACTAATGATCAGCATAAAATTAAGTGTAATTACGGTCAAGCAATTATACTTTTTTATATTTTCACGGAGGAAGGTGCAAAGAATTCATGGACCATATGAATTTGGGTATAAGTTGATATAATTACACAATTCAATTTGTTTGTTTGGAAAATTAAAATTGTGATAAGCTTGAAATTAAGTGTAATTGATGGAGATCAATTACACTCTCTAATTCTCGAGCGGTATGTTGGAGTGGTGGTGCAAATAATTGATGGACCAGAGGAATTTTCCAAATTATTTTTAAAGTTTTTGTTATTTTTTATATACACATATATTTGTCACACATTAAATACATTTTATCTGAAAATTTGTTTATTATTCTTTTAATTATCTTTTATTTAAAACAAAAGAAGATCAAATGTAAATAAACCTATGCAGTCAATTTTTTTTATCTTTATAATTACTTGACTGAATAGTAGGAGTATTACATAACCTAATAATTATACTTTAATTTTCAAACACGCCCCTAGATGGAAAAAATCTCTTAATGAAATAGAGAAACAAGAGGATTCCCCTGTTCCGTTTCCATTATTAATAAGATAAAGAGTCAACTAATTGCCTTTTTTTGCTAAAACAGATTGAATTTTACCCTTGAGAATTGGTACAAGGAGAGGTAAAAAAAAGAAATGCGGCGCAGTAATTAATTTACTACTGTAAAGTAAATACTTTTAGACTGACATGAATGGAGGATATCATTTTTGCAATCATTCAAGATCTTGGTGGTTATCAGTATCTTCTGAGATCGATTTTAATTGGTAAGTACTTCCAAGTTGAACCATTCACCGCCCACAAGTTCTTCTTCTAAAAGATCCTCCTCCTGCTTTTTTTATTTGTACTCTTCACCATGAGCTCGTGGACCGGAATTCTCCATATCTTTCCAGATTTCTTTCACCTTTCTCTTTCATACCTTTTCTTTTTTCACCATTCTTTTTTTTTTGTCCAATTGGTGTTTAGTAAAACAGATAATACAACAACAAATACCCCAGGGTAATCCCATAAATGAGATCCGAAAAAAGTAGTATGTACGCAAATTCTACCATAACTTTATAGAGATGGAGAGGTTGTTTTCGATAGACTCTTAGCTAAAAAAAAAAGTATTTCAAACAATTTTTGAGTAAAACAGATTATCAATATAATTTAATGTTATAATAACAATAACATACTATTGTTATAATAACAATAACATACCGAGTGTAATCTCATAAGTGAGGTCTTGAGAGGCCGGTGTGCGCGCAATCTTACCCTACCTTCGTGAAAGTAGATAGAGAGATTGTTTCTGATAGACCATCGGCTCAAGTAAAGCATATAAAAACAAGTATGGAAAGAAAATATAATAGTGAAGAAGTCATGTTAAAAATGATATTACAGTCAACATGGGCGGATCTAGTAAGGGTCGAGAGGTTATCCGAACCTCCTTCGGCAAAAAATTACATTGTATATACAAGGTTAAAATTATTTTTGATGTATATATATATAATAGATGTTGAACCTCCTTGACTTCTTCATGTGTTTACTTATTTATATTTTTGAACCCCCTAAGTAAAAATTCTGGCTCCACTAGTGACAGTCAGACCTTTCTATAACATCCTCATATAACAACCAAGTTTTTCTGGAACAATTTTTTTATGTTATATTACCGGCAACTGGACAGATCGATTTGGATATGGAGGTCTTATCCGGTCGATGGACGTCTAATTTGATCCTAGTTTTGTCAATGATGGAGATTCAGAGATAGGGACAGGTACTAGGGGAAAAACTAGTGGAGTTATTGCTTTCAAGGTTCTTACGCATTGGAACAAATGAAGTGAATTTTTTTTTTCCTGTTATCCTCGGCTTACCTTTATCCGTTGAGCGAGACCCCTTCCACACGGGACTCCCAGATCACTATGGCCGGCTTTCGTCTCTTTTCGACCAGTTGGTCTCACAACGACGCAATTATCAGGGGCGCGCTCTACCACTGAGATAATAGGCCTCCCACTTGGGGGCCCGCTATGCCAATAGCGAGAGAAACCCCATCCTCTGTCTCACTCAAGTGAATTGGTTTCGAGAGCATTCCGTCAGTTTTTGGCGGCTTTCACTTTCAACCCAATTCACTGCCTACGTGCCCTTTACGCCCAATCATTTTGATGAACACTTGCCCCCGTCTTACCGCGACTGCTGGCACGGAGTTAGCCGGGGCTTTTTCATCGAGTACGCAATATCTTAAAAGATAAAGAAAAAGATCTACATTGGCAACGAATACGTCATTGACTGATAGTTTCATTGCATGGAATGCCACACTCAATTGTCAGTGACTGGGGGGACCACTCAGCACCGCTCCGCGGGGTGGGGTTCAATGCCTGACAAAAAGGGCCAAAAGAAAAAAAAAGATGTGTGGTTGAGGGGAGGAAAGAAAGAACGCATGCATGGAGATTCTGTCTGTCGGAGGTTCGAGAATCTAGGAAAGGACATCTAAGGCTAAGGTTACGAAGTAAAGGAAGTCCATTACTGAGAGAAGTGGTGATCTCGTCTTGCTTGCCGGGAAAGAGGAAGCTTCCAGACCATCTTTTCTATGATCCCTCGAGGGAAGATGTTGTGCCTCCTAGGCGGAAACCGAGGGTCCTTAGTTTTCTCTAACTGACAAATAAGGGGAAATAACATTATTCTAGATAACGTACGCACATGTGATCTATCTAATTAATGGGCTACATCTCTATAACAATACGTTGTTTCTCAAGTTACCCCTCTATAATAATTATCATTTTTTTATGGTAATATTATGATTAATCATCTTCATAGAAATAGAATCTCTAAGATTACCAATAATAGGCTAGAGGTTTTGATAAAATATTTTGATACTTTAATACAATACTATTTATGATAAAGAATATAATATGAATATATATGTTCATCATTAAAAGATTTTTCTTCACAATACGAAGTGTGATTAAGCTTAAGATTTGACAATTAAAAATAAAAAAAATTAGATTTTATGTATTATTTTTGTCTATAACAGCGAAATAAAATTAAATATCAATATTGTTATTAGTGTATAACATTCCTTCGCTATAGCAATCAAAAAGATTTCAGACCCAACAATGATGTGGGAGGTTTGACTGTATTATAGTTTATTCATATAAATTTAATATGGAAAAGTTTTTAGAGCCTGGATTATATTTACAAAGATGATGATAATAAGTAGGGGTGACAGATCGACCGTTTGGGTTGAAGTTGGGTGAGTTAAGATGAGCTGAATCAATAGACGAGTCAATGCCCAACCCACCCAAAGCTTACATGGGCTAAGATGGGCGGGTCCAAATGAGCTAAATGATGGGTCATAACTCAACTTGTCCAACTTCACTAATTACTTTTACAAATTTCAAACTTACCTTCTATGATGTTATTTTATTTTGTATGATATTTGATTTTTCAATATCTTTATTTTTAAAATAAGAATAATATTTTAAAGATTTTTTTCATTTTTTTAAAAGTAAAATAAATATATAAAATAATGGGTAGGAGAGTAGGGGTAGTGGGGCGGGGGGATGGGTAGTGGGGTAAGAAAAATTTCTCATTTTTTATAAAAATATTGTATAAGTAAAATAAATATATATATATAAAGTAAAAACTTCGGGTGGGGATGGGGTAAGCAAAATTTTCTCATTTTTTATAAAAAATTTATAAAAGTAAAATAAATATATAAAATAGAAAATTTGGGGGTGGCATGGGAGGGCGGGGGTAGGTGGGGGGGATTGGGTGATGGGGCACGAAAATTTCTCATTTTTAATAAAATTTTATATATAAGTAAAATAAATATATAAAATAAAAACTTCGAGGGTGGTGTGGGAGGGCATGGGGTAAGAATTTTTTTTATATTTTTAATAATTTTTTTATAAAAAAAAATATGAAATAGTAATTTGAGGGGTAGGACATGAGGGGAGGGGAGTAGGTAAGAAAAAATTTCATATCGTTTATGTTAAAAGTCCTATCGTGAGAGCAAGCCTCTTCCTAAAAAATATTCAATTAACAAGTTATGATGTCTTAGTAGAAGTTCACATTTCCTTTTTTTTTTTAGTTAGTAACTTTATTGATACAAAAGTGAACATTACAAGCACCATAAGCTGGTTAACACAACCAGCTATCAAATAAAACAACTCAAATACAAACCGTCAAGATGCAACTTGACAAACAAACTCAACATTTCTTTGATTTCACCCCCTCTAAATACTACTATTTTCTTGGGGAGAAGAAAGGGTGTTCCAGCCTTCTAAGACCCAATTTATGTGGTCTTTAACAGTTTATCACTTATGTATTGACAGTATAAAAATATTTATATTATTGGGACATTAAAAATAATTATATGTATAGTTCATATTAAGTAGAATAAATAATTCAAAAATTTAAAAAATAAATGATACAACTGGTTAAAATACACTAATACAATAGAACTTCTAATTTACACTGTAGAGCGTACAGTTAAATTCAAATTGTTTTATTGGTCCCAAATTAAACTAAAGGAGAAGGCAGTGATATGACTCTTAAGATTTGTGCTTTACCTCTATGGTTTGTTTATATATCACATCCCCACCTAATTCTCATGCTTCTCGTGTCACAATTACTTTATTATGTTCAAGTTCAGAACTCCTGATCCTGTTTATAGTCAATGCTTCAAATGTTGATATGATATTTGATGTCCCAAATAGAGGAACCTCTAGAAATTACATTTTCTACTTCCTTCAAACTTACCACATACTATATATCTAAGTCCTAGAAAGTTTTAATTTCATCCATTATACAGAAAACCACAACAACATACCCAGTGAATGTTGAAAATTTACTAATGTGAAATTAAATTTATCTCATTATTTATGACTCGAACAATTGGGGCCCCGCACGTCGAAAACATCGTTTCCACATACGTGTACACGTAGTGTCAAATATCATAAATTTCATTAGTGAAAGAGATATTGGTACATACGTAATAAGTTTGAGACATAGAATGATGGACGGTTATTGGCCAAATGACAAGTATTCCACATTGGTAAACGAAGGAAGAAGTGTAAGATGAAATGATTCGAAAATCGCCGTGAAGGGCCGCGGCGCAAACACCGTCGAAGCGCTGCGGCGCCCCTATGGCAGCGCCGCAACGCTAAATGGTGGTTTGGGCTAATGGAGCCGAGGCGCCGCGACGCTAATTCGCAGAGCCACGGCGCTTCGGAGGCAGAATGTTGCGACGGGAATATTGTAAGTTCTGACTTTTGGGCTGGTTTTGGAGCATTGAATCTCGATTACTTGACACATGAATTCAACCATTATTTGGCTGAATGTAACCCCTCAATAAGTGTCATTACATGGCTATTGAAGGCCATTAGTTGTCTAGTTGAGGGGTCATTTCCTTACACTATAAATTGAGGCATTTGGCTCAATTGTTCAACACTTAGAAAATTTCTGAAATCTTCTTCTTCCTCTCTAGCAAGTTTTCTATATTCAAAGTTCTTCAAGAGTAACACTTGAGTTTCCTTTGCTCATTTGTTAGTTGTTGTTGTATCTTGGGAGACAATGCCCACGGACGTAAAAGGATATATAAGACAGAGTGCCATCACTCGACTCAGCAAATCACAAGGAGTTTGTATCGTTCTTGATTCCAGTTTGTTGTAATCGTTAGTTTATCATTTCTAGCAATCTGTAATATTTACTTACTTCCTGTTTCTCGCAATTGTTGTAACCCACAATTTTAAGACAAGATTGTTGTAAGTGCTTAGAAAGATGACTAGAAAAGAACAACTCGCTTCTAATACTACTGCTGCTACTCAAGGCAACCTCTCTACCTTCCCCAATGCTGCTCAAGGCACATCCAATGCCTTCATTGTTGCTCAAGGAACACCCAACGCCTTTACTACTGCTCAAGAGAACGTTACAGTTCCTCCACCCTTTGGATTCCACCATGAACGCCCAGAAAAGTTCATGGGCTCCAACTTCAAAAGATGGCAACAGAAGATGTTGTTTTATCTGACTGTTATGGGAATGACTTGTTTCCTAACAGAAGATCCTCCACAAGTTGGAGATGAAGTGGACCCTCAGCCTAATGAAACGACTGAAGGGGGCCAAGATATCCATGTCGTTAATGGCATGAAGATGGTTCTTGATGCATGGAGTCATAATGACTTCATGTGTAAGAACTATATTTTGAACTGTATGTCAGACCCACTCTACACGGTGTATTGCACCGTTGGCACCGCCAAAGAGTTATGGGAAAAATTGCAGAAGAAGTACAACACACAAGATATTAGTACGAAGAAATTCATCGTTGGGAAATTCCTGAAATTTCAAATGGTGGATAGCAAAACTGTGATGTCCCAAGTCCAGGAATTCCAAATGATTGTATGAAACCAAATGAGCAGTTTTTTGTTGTATCACTTACTGAGAAGTTTCCTCTCTTATGGAATGAGTTTACGAGTTACTTAAAACTCAAGACAAAGGAAATGACCTTTGAGGAACTTATTATCAAACTCCAGATTCATGAAGATAATAAAGCCCTGCCTAGGGGAAAACAATCCGCTGAGGCAAAGGCAAATATGGCTGAAGCCAAAAGGAACCCAAGCAAGAAGCGCAAGTTTAAGAAAGATGGCAAGACCCAGGTAGTGAAGAAGTTCAAAGGGAACTGTCACCACTATGAGAAACCTGGTCACATGATCAAGGACTGCCGCAAGCTCAAGACTGAGCAACAAGAGAAGGCCAAGGCCAAAGGCAAGGCACATGCTAACGTCCTCAAAGACACACTTCTTGATGACATGATTGAAGAGTTCTCGGTGGTGCTTGAAGCAAACCTTGTTGAGAATCCAATGCAATGGTGGATGGACACGGGTTCTACCAGACACATCTGTTTCAATAGAGATGCCTTCTCCACATATACACCAGTTACAGACAAGAAGTTGTTCATGGGTAACAACGCTTCCTCTGACGTGCTGGGGGTAAAAAAGGTAGTCCTGAAGATGACTTCTGTAATGGAGCTCACTCTGAAGGAGGTGATGCATGTTCCTGAGATTAGGAGAAATTTAATTTCAGGTCATTTATTGGTTAATGCTGGTTTTAGGCTAGTACTTGAGTCCAATAAATTTGTAATCACCAAGAATGGAACTTTTGTGGGAAGAGGCATCGTCTGTGAAGGCCTCTTCAAAGTTAACGCCATGTTTGTAATGCGTCCAAGCAATAAAATTGAAGTTTCTTTTTACTTGCTTGAGTCTTCTAATTTATGGCATTATAGATTAGGACATGTTAACTACAAGTCCATCCAAAGGTTGGTGAAGTTGGAGTTGTTGCCATCTATCGACGTAAACCTTCAACATAAATGTGAGGTGTGCGTAAAGGCAAAACTCACAAAGATTCCTTTTCAATCCGTCGAAAGGAATAACGCTCCTCTAGAACTTATTCACATAGATATATGTGATTTGAAATTTGCACAAACTAGGGGGCAACAAGTACTTTATGACATTCATTGATGATAGCACAAGGTATTGTTACCTTTACTTGTTGAAAAGTAAAGATGAAGCCTTTGAAGCGTTCCGACGTTACAAAGCAGAAGTTGAAAACCAACTAAGCATGCAAATTAAATCCATTCGTAGCGATAGAGGGGGAGAATACATAGCGCTATTTGAGGAATATTGTGCCAAATCGGGCATTGTTCATCAAACGATGGCTCCATACTCACCTCAGTCGAATGGTGTTGCTGAACGCAAGAACCACACGTTGAAGGAAATGATGAATGCCTTGCTCATCAATTCCGGTCTTCCCCAAAATATGTGGGGAGAAGCCGTCCGTACCGCTAATACGATTCTTAATAGAGTCCCACATAAGGGTAAGGACAAAACTCCATATGAATCATGGAAGGGAAAGAAACCCACCTATAAATATTTAAAGGTGTGGGGTTGTTTGGAAAAGGTTGAAGTGCCCAAGCCAAAACAGGTCAAGATTGGGCTTAAGACTATAGATTGTATTTTCATCGGATATGCAAATAACAGTAGTGCTTATCGCTTCTTAGTGCATAAGTCAGATATTCTAGATATATCTACGGGGGTACAATCATGGAATCAAGGAATGCTAAATTGTTTGAGGATACTTTTCATAGAAAGAAAAAAGACATAACCTCTCGCAAATAAAGTTATGAACAAAACTCTCAGAAACCATGAGTTGTTGACTGCCCGAATCTAGATGGTTCAGATCTAGTGGACTTCGAAGTGGCTGAATATCCGGAATCTAGTGTTCCAGATTCTCAAAACTTAGAGACTCAAGAGATAGAATCGAGGCGAAGTAAAAGGGCCAGGAAGGATAAATCCTTCGGTCCTGACTTTGTAGCTTATATGGTTGATGTCGAACCAAGAAAAATTGCTGAAGCATTGTCAACTCCAGAGGCACCGCTCTGGAAAGAAGCTATTGAGAGTGAAATAGACTCCATCCTGCATAACCATACTTGTGAGTTCATTGATCTTCCTCCGGAAAATAAACCATTGGGTTGTAAATGGATACTCAAACGGAAGTATAAAGCAGATGGGTCTATAGATAAGTACAAGGCCAGGTTGGTAGTTAAGTGCTATCGGCAGAAGGAATGCCTTGACTATTTTGACATGTACTCCCCGTTGTCTAGGATGACGTCCATACGAGTATTCATTGCGATTGCAGCATTGCGTGACCTTGAGATACATCAAATGAATGTCAAAATAGCCTTCTTAAATGGTGATTTGGAAGAAGAAATTTATATGGAACAACCCGAGGGGTATGTGGTTCCATGGCAAGAGAAGAAAGTCTGTCGACTTGTCAAATCTTTGTACGGGCTAAAACAGGCCCCGAAGCAATGGCACCAAAAATTTGATAGTACTCTACTATAGAAGGGTTTCTCCATTAATGAGTGTGACAAATTTGTCTACACGAAAAGTAACTCTGACTCGTTCATCATGATATGCACATGCGTGGCGACATGTTGATCACGGGAGCTTGATCTAGCTTGATCCTAGAGACTAAGAACATGTTGAAACAATGCTTCGACATGAAGGATATGAGTATCACATATGTCATCTTAGGGATAAAAACATCTAAGACGTTTGACAGACTGGTCTTATCCAGTCTTACAACATCGAGGATGTGTTGAGAAAGTTCGAGATGTTTGACAGTTCAACTATGAAGTCACCACTAGATAGAAATTAAAAGCTTGATAAAAATCGTGGTGCACCCATATGTAAGGAGCAATATGTACGGGTGATTGGGAGTTTGATGTACATAACAAACTGCACCCGACCTGATATGCTTATGCAGTTAACAAGTTGGCTAGGTTTACCCGTAATCCGAGTAATGATCATTGGATGGCATTGAATCGGGTACTACGATACCTGAAATACACGCAAACTTATGGGTTGCATTATTCGAGATATCCAGTTGTACTAGAGGGGTACAGTGATACAAACTGGATATTTGATATAGAGAACACCAAGTCCACTAATGGGTATATATTTACAATTGGTGGTGGGGATGTGTCTTGGAAATCCTCTAAGCAAATTTGCATCGCCCGATCCACGATGGAATCAGAGTTTATCGCTTTAGACAAAGCAGGAGAAGAAGCTGAGTGGCTTCACGACTTCTTAGAGGATGTCCTTTGTTGGGACAAACCCGTACCTTCTATAATGATCCACTGCAACAGTCAGTCGGCTCTAGGAAGGGCACGAAGTTCTATGTACAATGGCAAGTCTCATCATATTCGATGGAGACATAAGATCGTTAGGCAGCTGATCACTACGGGTATAATATCCATTGATTACATAAAATTAAAGGATAACATAGTGAACCCACTAACAAAGGGCTTACCCAAAGATTAGATATATGGTGCTTGTCTAGGGGAATTGGCTTAAAATCCAAGCTTTAAGGACCAATACGGTGGTAACCCAACCTTACTGACTGGAGATCCCAGGAATTTGGTTCAATGGAAAAACTAAGCTGTAAAGGTTCAGTTGAGCGCTTCGGTGAAAGCAAGAGCACTTCGGGTATGATCCCTGTAAGGAACATAAACCCAAAGCCGTACCCACGATAGACGTTAAGTGCTATCTGCAGTGTGGGTAAAAGTTAAGTTTACAAAACCTTTAATGATCCTCAACGATTGAGGTTAGGTTTGGGGAAACTTTTAATGGTTCATAACACTTGTAAAGTGGGGTATAGCAGGATACCTTGTAGGAGACCACCTATTTAAGTGTGAGGACATACCACCTCAAATGAATGCACTTAAGAATCCAAGAAGTGTCCACGGCCACAACCGACAAAATATTACGAAGAATAGAGTTAGGGAAGTTGTTGTGTTGGTACCGTTGACTTGGCTTACACTAAGCACTGAAGGTTTAAGACATCATGTTCACCGCGCAGTAAGTAAGTCCGATGGTATTCAACTATGAAAGGTTCAAAACGGAAGCTACTTATCCAGATGCAACATTTGTCCGCTGAAAGATTGTTAGAAATAGGTACCTTGTGAGTGCGCCAAAATCTATTTCAAGAGGGGATTGTTGGAAATTTACTAACGTGGAATTAAGTTTATCCCATTATTTATGACTCGAACAATTGGGGCCCTGCACGTCGGAAACGTCGTTTTCACACACGTGTACACGTAGTGCCAAGTATCGTAAATTTCAATAGTGAAAGAGATATTGGTAAATACGTAATATGTTTGGGACATAGAATAATGGACGGTTATTGGCCAATGACAAGTATTCCACGTTGGTAAACGAAGGAAGAAGTGTAATATGAAACAAGTCGAAAATCACCGCGGAGCCGTGAAGGACCGCAGCGCAAAAACTGTCGGAGCGCCGCGGCGCTAAATGGTGGTTTGGGATACTGGAGCCGAGGCGCCGCGACACTAATTCGCAGAGCCGTGGCGCTTCGGAGGCAGAATGCTGCGACGGAAAAATGGAAAGTTCTGACTTTTGGGCTGGTTTTAAAGCATTGAATCTCCATTATTTGGCACATGAATTCAACCATTATTTGGCTGAATGTAAACCCCTCAATAAGTGTCATTACATGGCTATTGAAGGTCATTAGTTGACTAGTTGAGGGGTCATTTCCTTACACTATAAATTGAGACCTTTTGGCTCAATTGTTCAACATTTAGAAATTTTCTGAAATCTTCTTCTTCCTCTGTAGCAAGTTTTCTATATTCAAAGTTCTTCAAGAGTAACACTTGAGTTTCCTTTGCTCATTTGTTAGTTGTTGTTGTATCTTGAGAGACTATTGCCCACGAACGTAAAAGGATATATACGGGACAATCTTGTCTTAAAGACAAAGTGCAATCACTCGACTCAACAAATCACAAGGAGTTTGTATCGTTCTTGATTCCAGTTTATTGTAATCTTTAGTTTATCCTTTCTAGCAATCTGTAATATTTACTTACTTCCCGTTTTCCGCAATTGTTGTAACCCACAGTGAAATTCCACAACGTGGGGTATGAGAATGGTAGAGTGTACGCAGACCTCACCTCTACCTTGGTAAGTAGAGCGGCTGTTACCGGGAGGTCCTCGGCTCAAGACAAAGCATAATCACAAGCAATACATCAATTATACAGACAATATAGAGAATTCTTCTAATTAATTTACGCTGTTATAACCTTTTGTTTGGAACTAGAAGTGAATATAAAGAGAAATGAGTTCTCCTTCCTTCTCCCAAGATTGATGGTATAGGCCTCGCGCTATCCACCTATGATTTTGTGTTATTGCTTTTATTTTAACAAATTTATTTCTTTCCATTTAATTTAACCAATTTAAGTCATCTTGAGGGGTTTATTTTTTTAAAAAAATAATTAAAAGTCGCATCGTATTATTCATTGAAAATCAACAATTAAAACTTCTTATTTTTTAAAAAAGAACAAAACTTCACAAGTGTGAGCTTGTTTACATTTTCGATCTCGAGTCCGGATAAAGAAGAACAATTGTGTGATAGACCGGCACCCAGCGTAAAACTTAGCTTGTTAATTATGATGAAAATCAACAAGTACCGATAGGGAATTTAGACCACCTAACATCATTACTCTAGAGGAAATAGAGTATAAATTCTATATATTAGCAATATAAAAAGAATTTTAAATTGTTAGGTTACATAAAATATACTTATTCTGTTTTCCAATTTGTTTGGCTAGTTTGATTAGGTATGAAATTTAAAAATAAATGAAGATTTTTAGAATTTATAATCTGAAATATGTGATAATTTTTGTGTGTTATAAGACTAATTTTGAAATTTATGGTTATAAAACCTTTTTACTAAGAATAAAATAGAAGGCTTAAAGTTCATCACTTTCAACTATTGAAATGCGTTGTTCTTTTAGGAATAGACTAGTAAGGAAATTACTTAAAATTCATTGGAGTTGAGGGATTCACTTCATGTAATTTTCCATAAAAATTGGATTGGTGACCTTAAAGATACAACAAATTATCTTCCACAACAAATTTAAATTTGCAAACAATATAAAAGAATCACACTCTCAATATATGTGTTAAATTCTAAGAACAAATCGAATCTACATTTCTTCATGGTATAGTTTCGAAACTAACCTTCCATTAAAGTCAAAACAAAAAATGCGACTTGCCAAGAAACATGGAGAATAGAGGTGCAGTCGGTTCGGTTAGATTTATTGATTTTCGGTTTGTAAATACGTTAAATCAATAATCAAATTTATAAGATATTAGTTATTGATTTTTCGTCCTTAACGATTCAGTTTTCGATTTAATCAATAAGAAAATGTTTCACTTCTTTTTTTGTTTTTTTTATTTTCATTTGTTCATTCATACACCGTCTTCGCTCATAAAAGTATACACAAATTACAAAATAAAAGCTATAAGATGTACTATTTCAATGAAGCAGCAAATCCTCAAATGATAATGAACTTTTAGATTGCTTAATGCATTCTAAACAATGAAAGTACAAATGATAAGGGAATTGAGAACTGAGAGAATAAGCGTGTCTGTGGTAAGAATTTAGTATTAGGGTTTGTATTTAAAAATTAGAACTTAAAACCACTATTATATAATTAGGGATAAAAATATAATTTTAATATAAGTTTATTTGATTATCGGTTTAACCATTAACTAAATTCTTAAAATCAAAACCGAACCAATAACCCAATAAAAAAATTACAAAATCATTTACAAACCATTAACTCAATATTCATTACCGATAAACCAATATTATTTTTATTGATTCAATTTATGGATTAAATCGATTTTTGCACAAGCTAATGGAGAAGATAAGCTGGAAATCTCAAAGCAATCCTCAACAAACGTCTTATCCATCCAAACTAAAGCCCTTCTTTTTTTTTTCTATTCAGCTTCCCGGCTTACGCCAAACTATTCATGGAGATAATAGTTTCGGTCCCTCAGTACTACTATCAGTAAATAGCGGGATGTGCCTGAATAACCAGAGTTTGAAAATAGAGCAACTAATATCACCTACAATGTTCTACCTCAGAAGAGAGCAAATTGCTCCCAACAGGGTTCGAACACAAGCTGCAGGTCTTCAACTGAATTTTTTAATTTTCCTGTTTTGTCATCCAGCTATGCCGGGGACCTCTTTCACCAAAAGTAGTGATCAGTAAAGGAAGGAACAGACATGTAAATGGGGCGGTGGGCCGTTGTTAAATGATAAAGAAAAAATTCCAAATTAACGTGTCAAACCCCCCCACAGCACAATTCAATATCTTTATCCCATACTGGGCAATGAAATGATCTTGATGCTTCTTTCCAATTTTGTCAAGTTTGAGCCTTGATGTGACTGTAGCTTTGATGCATAGTGGTACATAGAACAATCTACAAGAAGAGGGTGGAGCTTTTGGTCCATCTAGGGATATCAAAAATGGAATACAATATGGTAGTGATTAATGTATACAGGTTAATATGCATGTGGCATTTTATTGATTCTGTACATACATGATAGAGGATTTATTGTTCATATCAGACAGGGTCATTTTTGGGATTCTATAATTTTAACGCTTTATGAATATTGTACCATATTCGTTGTTTTGAGTGTATTTTTTCATTGCTTTGCACGAAGACAACTCCACTTCAGTTTAATTTCTTATGTACCAGCCGAAAAGTTTATAGTACTATGGGTCCCACTTGTTTTCCCATTTTAGTTTTCCTTAGTTATCCTGCAGTTAATACATTTTCTGACTTCATCAGCATTTCTAACTTGGGTTTTTTCTTACCTTGTAGGTACTATTGATAGCTATTTCTCAGCTAAAATTAATAGATAATCTCAATTAGATTATCCTAACAATAATTCTTGCCATATATTCTATTCTTTTATTTATTTGCAAAGTAAAAAAAATGAAACTAATAAAATCATTATACTTAAATGTGAGTTTTATTATTGTTTTGCATTCTACAATGCGGATGGAGTAGTATTTAAAGGAAAAAAATAGTAAATATGGCACAATAATATCAGGCTTTTCAAATTTATGTTATTAAATATGTCATAACATTTATTTGATAATAAAACTTGTTATCAACAATAAAACTAAAATTTAAGTTAAATTACTTCTAAATTTACAAGATATAGTTTTCTCAAACAAACTAAAAAAATTGGATCAAATAAACTGAAACAGGACATGCACTATAACATAAATTGTTGAGACCGAACTAGCAATATTTTTTATGTTTACGCATAAAGTTTTTGTAGCTTAAGCAAACAAAATAATAAAGACTCTATCGTAGTAATATAATAGAGCGTACAAACTAAGATATATTAAGCCCGCAGGCAACATCCTACTAGTACTATTAGAAGTGTGCTTCAATTATGACATGTCTTTGTTTTTTTGACCAAATCCCTCTCAAGCGTGGGGTCAGACGGACCCTACCTGGTTATTGAAATAATAAAAAATAGTAATACATGTGGGAGGGGACGGTTCTACGCAGAGGCGAATCCAAAGCTAGAAAGTTAGAGTTCAACCCATCAATCTCATGAATTTAAGGAATTAAATCATGTGTTTACTAATGCATCATTTGTTAGATATGTAAAGCACGTACGAGAATAGTGAATAACCATTACAAGTGCTCCGAAAGGATAAACAACAAAGATTACAACAACAAGTTGTCAATCTTTTAATTTTGAACTAGAACTTCAAATCTGGATCTTGTATTCAGAATTACAAGAACATGAACTGCTATATTTGTGGCTTGTAGAACCGCTGAGAATTCGAACGGTTAGAGTCCTTTGAGTTTCAAGTTCCCACGTGAAACACTTAGCAACCAATTAGATAATCACAACACCACCGACTGAGTCGAGAAATTGCTCTTTGTCTTTAAGACAAGATTGCCCCCGTATATAGGCTTTACGAAAGTGTGGGCAATAGTCTCCCAAGATAAAACAACAAACTATCAAATGTGCAAAGCCTACACAAATTACCCCAGCCAAGAACACGAATAAAGAAGATTGCTAAGAGAATGATTGCTGTCAGGAAAATTTGATCTCTTTGTGGTGTTGTTAACTTATGTGTAAGTCTATAGAATTGAGTCAAATGCCTCAATTTATAGGTGTGCAAGATGACTCTTCATATGCCCATGTAATGTCCCTTTAATGCCAAGTAATGGCCATTGAATCCCCATGATGACCAGCCAAGTAATGGCACAAGTAATGACCATTTAAATGCCATGTAATGACCCTTTAATTCACCAATTAATGCAGCTAAATAATGGCTGATTTATGGAGGAAAAACTGTCATTTAAATGCTCCAAAACCTCTCCACAATCAGCCAAACTTTTGAAATTCCATCCGGGTGGTGCCGCGGCCCTTTCCGGTGCCGCACCATCTTACATTTTGCACAATCCTTCCTTCGTTTACCGACGTGGAACACCTGTTATTTAGTCAATAACCGTCCATTATTCTGTCTCAAACATTTACTTATATACCAATATCTCTTTCACTAACGAAATTTACGATACTTGGCACTACGAGTACACGTGTGTGGAAACGACGTTTTCGATGTGCGGGGCCCCAATTGTTCGAGTCATAAATAATGGGATAACCTTAATTCCACATTAGTAAATTTCCAACAATCCCTGTAGAGATTTTGGCGCACACACAAAGTGCCCGCTTTCAGCAAAAAGATATTGCATCAGGAGAGGTAGCTTCCGCTTTGAACATTCCATAGTTGAATACCATCGGACTTACTTACTGTACGGTGAACGTGATGTCTTGAACCGTCTGTGTTTAATGTACGCCAAGAAAACGGTACCAACACAATACCTCCCCTTTATTCGTTTCTTCTTATTGTTCTGTCCGTTGTGGCCGTGGTCACACTTGGAGTCGCACTTAAATAGGTGATCTCCTACAATATATCCTGCTATACCCCGCTTTACAAGCGTTAAAAATCATTAAAAGTTTCTCAAACAGTAACCTCAACTGTTGAGGATCATCAAAGGTTTTGAAACTTAACCTTTACCCACCATGCAGGTAGCACTTAACATTTATCGCGGGAACGACTTTGGATTTACATTTCTTTACAGAAATCATAATCCGAAGTGCTCTTGCTTCCATCGAAGCGCTCAACTGAACCTTTTACAACTTAGTTTTCCTATTGAACCAAATTCTTGGGATCTCTAGTCAATATGGTTGGGTTATCACCGTAAAGGTTCGTATTATTTGGGTTTTAAGCCCATCCCCTAGACAGGCAGAACTCTTGATCTTTGGGTAGTCCCTTAGTTATAGGTTCCGCTATATCCATTGATTAGTAATCAAGGAAGTGACATCCGTGATGATCAATTGCCCAACGGTCTTATGTCTCTGACTAATATGTCCAGACGCCGTCATCCGTGCTCTCCCTGAAGCCGACTGACTAGTCCCAGTGTATAACTGATGAATGAATTGGTTTCTCCCAATAAGGGACATCCTCTAAGAGGTCGTAAAATTACTCAACTTCTTTTCATGCTTTGTCCAAAGCGATAAACTCTGATTCCGTCATGAATCGGCCGATGCAAGTTTGCTTAGAGGATTTTCAAAGGAACACCATACACATCCACTTGTGGCTTTGATGTTCTTCAAGTACGATGTCCAGTTTGCATCACTGTGTTCTCCCAGAACCACTGGACATCCAGAGTACCATAATCCGTAGATAAGCGAATATTTCAGATATCGTCATAGCCGATTTAATGCCTTCTATCGATCATTTACAGAATCACGAGTGAACCTTAGTTCAACTAGTCTACTTTGTAAGCCGATACCAGGTCGGTTGTAGTGTGTAAAGTATATTGAACTACAAGTGACCTTTTGCATATCGCTCCTAGTATACGGTGCACCATGATTTCAATCAATTCTATGATTCGTATCCATTGGTGACTTCAACGAGACTGTCAAATACCTCACAAATGAGTTTGGAATTAGACCAGTCCGTTAGATGTCTTAGAAATCCCAATTCCTAAGATGTCATCTGTGATGCTCATATCTTTCATATCGAAACTTTATTTCAATATGACTTCCACTTTCAGACTGTTGGCTTTCTAACTTTAGAGTCAATGTTTCTGTTGTCAGATTCATTATTTCTGTTTCATTTGAAACTTCCAGGACCAAAATGTAAACATTTCAGGGACCAAAAAGAAAGTTCCGGAAGAAGCCCAACAATCCAACAAATCAACTCTGATCCTCCCCTTCCAACTCTCCGGTTAGGAAGGCTATCTCAACATCCATGTCACGCAAGACTGTAATGGCCCTGGATGTTAAGCTATTCATATGGGAGCACATGTCCAAGTAGCCGAGGCCTTATACTCGTCAGTAGATCCATCTACTTTGTACTCAATGTGAGTATCCACTTTTACAACCCAAATGTTCCTTTCCCGAAGGAAGGTCAACCATTACACAAGTATGTTTCTATCTGATGGAACAAGTCTTTGTCCCCTCTTTGCTCCGTCTCGGTTCAACATCTAGACTCTATGAGTTCTGTAGATCTAAAATATTAAGTTCCTGATAGTCAGCAACTTCCGAGTCTTGTAGATCTGGAACGTCTAGTTTTGAACAATCAGGCACTCGCGGGTTCTTGTTAACCTCGAGCCAATTACTTATTTTTCCTTTTCAAGGAAAGTTATCTTCAAAGAATTCAGCATTCTTTGTCACCAAGAGACGATAAGCACTACTGTTATTTGCAGATCCAGTGAATATGCAATCTACAGTCTTAGGTCCAACTTGACCTATTTTTGTATTCCAACCTCTACCAAGCCACCCCACATCACAACAAGTTTTGGTGGGATCCTTTCCATGTTTCACATGGAGGGCTATCATTGTCCTTATGCGGAGTTCTGTTGAGAATCACATTAGTGATAAGGATCGCCTTGCCCCACATATTTTGGGCATACGACTTTGCGCTTGGCTAACACCGTTAGACTGAGGTGAGTAATGAGCAGTCGTTTGATAAATGATGCTTCACATTCTCCCCCTCTATCACTACGAATTCGTCAATCAGTAGGCTTAATTGATTTTAAACTTCTGTTTTGTAGCGCTTATCCGCTTCAACAACTTCTTCTTTGCTTTTCAACAAACAAAGGATGCAATACATTGTACCATCGTCAATGAAGGTCACAAAGTACTCGTCTCCCCCCCTCTATTTTGTACAAACTTTAATTCACCTATGTAGGTGTGACTAAGTTCTAGAGGAGCAATGCTTCTTTCGCTATTCCTTTGACGGAATGGAAATGTGATTTTGCCTCCGCCCACCTCACATTCATTCAGAGGGTTTATGTTGACAGAATACAACAAGCTCAACTTAGTTAGCTTTTGAATGACTTTATATTTAACGTGTCTTAATCTATGATGGCATAAACGCACGAATTACAAATATAAAATTCTTTTACCTGCAGACATATTGTACCATTCTTAGTTATTACAGACCTGTTGGACTAGTCTCAAGCCAGCTTGACCACCCATGTCCCTGAAAACAAGTTTGGGACATGTATCACCTCCTTTTAGAGTGATCTCATTCCCTGAAGTCCTTTTGAGGACAACCTCTCTAACCCCTTCTACTTTAGATGTGACATTGCTTCACATGAACAACCTCTTGCCCGTGGTTAGGGCGTAACCGGATCATATGTGATCTGGATACTCTGGCCCAATCCAGTTGCTTTGACAGACTGAGTGTCTAATTTCTTTTCTGCCTTTCTTTTGACCTTCAAATCATTTAAGACCCGGAAACTCTGGCCCACTCCAGTCGCCCGTAGGCTTTGTATGACTGAGTATCCAATACCATCCTATCAAATGAAGGATCTTCTGTTAGATAGTGTGACATGTTCAACGTCTTAAAATAAGTCATTATCCTTTAGTCTTCTTTCCTTGAGATTGGTGCCCATACAATTCCTGGCGCTTGCTTAAGAGTGGTAACAGTTTTCGCACAGTCAGTGGATCTCTCTTTCGTATGTGCGAACATACTTTACACACTTTTAATAATTACACATAAAAGAACTGATCTTTTAAGTTTTTGTTTACAATTGTCCAATCTTTAAACGGGAAGGAATGTGAGATTAAACTTCTTATTTTAAAGCGTAAGGAATATAATTTTTCTGGAAAACATTTCCATATTCCTCCGTACTTTAAGCCCTTTTTAATCAGACATCATTTAATCTTATTTTTGACAAGGGAAAAATTACTTATCCCAATTTCGGATTCTGGCTCACTTCAGTTACTTCGTCAGACTGAGTGTCCATTTCCTCCTTACCATAATTTAGATCCTTCGTCTGGGACAGACATAGGCCCTCTACTACATGATAGAACAACATCTTCAGTCTTCTCCTCTTGTCCCAGTTGACATCCTCAGCCACTCGTGGGCGCTTGTTTTCACCACTCTTAGGAGTGGTGACAACAACTCGTCCTTGATCTTTAGCCGTACTAGCATGACTATCAGCAGTATCTTGAAGCTCAGCATCAGAGACAAAGATCCCACATTTGACGAAAACAGATTTGTAACTAAAGAGACAACCAAAACTAGGATCAGATTTGAAAGCACGGTTGTTAACAGAGACAATGTTTGAACTGTTAACAGAACTGTCAACAAAATTATTTTCACGAAGAAAATCACAACCAGATTTGGGACCATATCTGCTGGCAAACATCTTTCGAACACTAATACAATCTTGTCTTAAACTTGTTGGATATGTAAAGCACGTACGGGAATAGTGAATAACTATTAGAAGTGCTTCGAAAGGATAAACAACAAAGATTACAATAATAAGTTGTCAATCTTTTAATCTTGAACTAGAACTTCAAATTTGAATCTTGTATTCAGAACTACAAGAACGTGAACTGCTACACTTGTGGCTTGTAGAACCGCTGAGAATTCGAACGGTTAGAGTCCTTTGAGTTTCAAGTTCACACTTGAAACACTTAGCAACCAATTAGATAATCACAACACCACCGACTGAGTCGAGAGATTGCTCTCTGTCTTTAAGACAAGATTGCCCCCGTATATAGGCTTTACGGAAGTGTGAGCAATAGTCTCCTAAGATAAAATAATAAACTATCAAATGTGCAAAGCCTACACAAATTACCCCAGCCAAGAACACAAATAAAGAAGATTGCTAAGAGAAGAATTGCTATCAGGAAAATCTGATCTCTTTGTGGTGTTGTTAACTTGTGTGTAAGTCTATAGAATTTAGCCAAAGGCCTCAATTTATATGTGTGCAAGATGGCTCTTCATATGCCCATGTAATGACCCTTCAATGCCAAGTAATGGCCATTGAATCCCCATGATGACCAACCAAGTAATGGCACAAGTAATGGTCATTTAAATGCTATGTAATGGCCCTTTAATTCACCAATTAATGCAGTCAAATAATGACTGATTTATGGAGGAAAACTGCCATTTAATGCTCCAAAACCTCTCCATAATCAGTCAAACTTTTGAAATTCCGTCCGGGTGGTGCCGCGGCCCTGTCCGGTGCCGCACCATCTTACACTTTGCACAATCCTTTCTTCGTTTATCGACGTGGAACACTTGTTATTTAGCCAATAACCGTCCATTATTCTGTCTCAAACATTTACTTACGTATCATATCTCTTTCACTAACGAAATTTACGATACTTGGCACTACGAGTGCACGTGTGTGAAAACGACGTTTCCGACGTGCGGGGCCCAATTGTTCGAGTCATAAATAATGGGATAACCTTAATTTCACATTAGTAAATTTTCAACATCATTTAGTATTGATCATGAGTTTGTTCAGTTAATATTATATATATTTTGAGAATTATATAAATAATATATTGAATTTAGTCGGGTGACCATGAATTCACATGATCCATTTTTCTACATAAATTTGCTCATGGTTCTACGTTGCAACAGACTCACACTAGAAATTTATGTGACATTTCTCATTTTTTTCATATTCAAAATTCTTAATTTTATCTGCACATTTTGTAAATAAATAGATTTTGATCCTAACTCAACGCTAAAATCTAGCTCATTAGGGGAAGAATGCCCTAGACCATATAAGGATATCACTTTTTTTTTTCATCCGATGTGGGACTCTTCAACACATTTGAACATAAAAAAATTTAATTTTTGAAATACAATTTATATATTTAGAAACTATATAAAAAATGCTAAGTTTAGGAAGAAAACATATACAGTAATATTTTGACTACGCGAAAATTTAAACCGTGATCTTCAATATTTACACCTACTTAAAATTAATAATCTAAATTTGTGATAGAGACCTGGCATTGATTGGCTTCTCTAGAAGAGCGTTAGAGATTGGATCTTATCAAAGTGGTTATTGAAAATTTGTGATAATATTCTATGCGTTCATGGAAATCGGTTGTCTTTCTTTATGATTTTGAATAGGTGAAGTAATCATTTTTTACTGTTTAAAGAGTCGTTTGACCATGATTTTTTTAAAATAATTTTTATTTATTTCAAAAACTAGTATTTGATTATAATATTAATAAATTCAATTTGGAGTTGAATTTCAAATTTGAAAAGGTGCTCCAAATTTATTTTCCAACTTTAACTTTACAAATTTTAAATAAGATGTTGTCTTCTCTCCTTTGAAAAAGTATAATAAAACACAACGGCATCTTCATTTTGAATTTATGAAATTCGAAATAAAGTAATTCTTTTTTTAAATTTATGGTGAAACACCTACTTAGACTTGGCAAAACATTACTCATTTTACTGCTTTTATCTCATTTTACGTGATACTTTTTAATTTACTTTTAAAAAAAATATTAACATATTTTTATATTTAAAAATAATTGCAATCAAACACATCACGTAAAATGAGTGTACCATTGTAGAATTACATGAAAATGGTACAAATACTTGTAATAGTAAATCCAGTAAAGGTTGGGCGTCGCATCTTGAAAGAAGGTCCAACAGCTACTGTTCATTTAACAGTGGCAGCAATTAGAGTGCTTGTGGGGCACACACTGCCTTTTTTGGATTAGATATTTTCGAGTTGGATGCCATTTTTGCCTTTTTTGGGATAAACATTTGCAATTCATTTCACTTTATTGTTTATTCTTATTCTCCCTCTCAGGGTAGCCGTCCATGCATCATCTTCATTCTTCTCCCAGTTTCTCTCCAATGCTAGTGTCTTATCTCTACCTTAGCGTCTATAATTCATTTGACCAATTTTTTGTTCCTGTATTAAAGAAAGCCTTTTGGTGGATCGATATTTTTTTTTATTTTTCGCTTGTTGTTCTGTACTCACATTGAAGTCCGATTATATTCGAATTTGTGCCTCGTAGAACCCAGTCCGTCAGTTATTTATACATTAATCTTAATAAAATCGACAGACGACATCAGTTTCATCATATTTATTTTGGCAGAAAAATCCGCCAAAAAACCGATGTCGTCCGTTCGTTTTAAACAAAAAAATTGAAACTTATTTAAAACCACTGACTGCGTCGGTTTTTTGGTTGATCTTTTAACTGACGCCGTCCGTCGGTTTTTCGCCATCGGATTTTGACAATTTTTAATAGTGATAAATGAATCCGATGTCAACACTCTGAATCCGGTTGGTATTCAAAACGGTTACCATAGATGGGATCCGACTCCAAATTGGACAGGATCCCTTTTTGAATTCATAAACGAAGGGCACACCTATCTTTTGTTCACAACTAGACAGATAAAATGAAATTCTTCACCAAGTTCTAAATGTTATCTTAGTTATATGACTGACTTCACATGAAATCAATTAAGCATTACACAATAGATTTATAAATAAAATATGAGAGATTGTCATATAAGGAGTAGTAATCTTTCGAAAAAAATAGGTCGTCCGACACTAAATCCTTTTATTGCACGAACCATGCTTTACTATTTTGATTAATTGGACTTTTCTAGAAAGAGTCGAGGGTCTTTCGAAAACAACCACTCTACCTTTCAAGGTAGGAAGATGTAAGATCTGCGTACACTCTACCCTCTTCAGACCCCACTTTATGAGAATGTTGTTGTTGTTGTTGTTTGGACTTTTGTAGAAAGAAAAATCAATTAAATGTACTTTTGGTATATACTGCTCCCCCCCCCCCCCAGTGGGTATTCGATATCATATGGTTAAACAAAATAAGAATGCTCGATTTAAAACTTCTCTCAGGTTGTGTGTGTGTTTTGTTATGTATATGATTTCATTTTTATTCGTTTTCTCCTCTAATTTGTTTTGGTCCCTATTCTATTTTCATTCCATTTTAGGACAGACAAATATTTAACGATAACCTCAATTCTCCAGAGCCAAACAGCTGCGGTACTGCCTGTTTGATCCATCATTGAGCTCTATTTGGGCTTAAGTCTTCTTCGATTTGGGCACTTACATACGCAGAATCGAAAATATGTTTGCACCCAAATAGGTCGCCGGATCATTTTTTACCATTCCTAACCATTATACGTAGATTATATACATATTATATATAAGTGGTTGGGTGGGAGGCTATTTAAATTAATTCTTTGAGTTTTGGTGGACGGCTATTTGGTTTAAGTAGTCCCATAGTAATTTGGTTGACTCCAACCGATTACTCATCCTTTTGTTCTAGTAATAACTACACACTTGCATTTGGCTTTTTAAGCGATCTACTTGTGGCTTTAAGAATATTGGTCAAGTTAAGAATCCTGTGACTTATAATCAAACTATTAACAATCATGAATCAGATAAATGGCTAGATGCCATGATTGATAAAATAAAATTCATGTATGATAATGATGTTTGGGAGATTGTTGAGTTGCCTCAAGGTAACAAATCGATCAATTATAAATGAATTTATAAAACCAAGAAAGACAATCGCGGGAATATTGAAAGATTTAAGGCCCGTTTAGTAGCACATGATTTTACTAAAAAAGAACTAATTATAATGAGACTTTTTCACTCGTGTCTACTAAAGATGCTTTCAGAATTATCATAGCATTGGTGACTCATTTTGACCTCGAGCTCCACCAGATGAATGTCAAGACATCTTTTCTCAATGGAAACTTGTTTGAGGAAATTTACATAAAACCGCTTGAGGATTTTGTTGAAAGTGGAAAGGAGCACTTAGTGTGCAAATTGAAGAAGTCTATTTATGGCCTGAAGCAAGCTTCTTGTCAATGGTATCTCAAGTTTGATAGTGATGTGTCATCGTTTGGTTTCGTGGAAAATAAATTTGATGAATGTATCTATCTAAATATCAGTGGGAGCAGATTCATTTTTCTTGTACTCTACATGGATGACATTCTGCTTGCTAGTAGTGATCATAAATTGCTTTATGAAACCGAACAATTTTTATCAAAAAACTTTGAGATGAAAGATCTTGGGGAAGCCTCTTTTGTACTTGGCATAGAGATTCATCGTGCTAGATCTTGCAATATTCTTGGGCTCGAAAGTCTTATGTTGATTGGGTTCTTTCCAGATTTCATATGCAATCTTGCAAGGCTGGAGATGTACCAATAGCAAAAGGAGACAAGTTAAGCAAGGCGCAATGTCCCAAGAATAATTTGAAGAGAAAATCTATGACAAATATTCATTATGCTAGTGCAGTGGGCAGTTTGATATATGCATATGTCTGTACGAGACCTGACATAGCTTTTTCTGTGAATGTCGTTGACAAATACTTATCTGATCCTAGTCATGACCATTGGGTTGCAGTTAAGAAGGTCATGAGATATCTTCAGAAGACTAAAGACCACATATTGATATATCAAAAGGTTGACAGTCTCGAAGCTGGTTATTCAGATGTTGATTTCGGCGGGAACTTCTGGTTATGTTTTCACACTTGCTAGTGGTGTCATATCTTGAAGAAACGTTAAGCAGACGTTGGTTACGTCTTCTACTATGTATGTTGAGTTCGTAGCTTGTTACAGTATCTACACAAGCTGTTTGAATTCGGAAGACTAAAGACCACATGTTGATATATCGAAAGGTTGACAGTCTCCAAGTTGTTGGTTATTCAGATGATGATTTCGGCGGGTGCACAGATGATTATAAATCCACTTCTGGTTATGTTTTCACACTTGCTAGTGGTGCCATATCTTGAAAACACGTTAAGCAGACGTTGGTTACGTCTTCTACTATGTATGTTGAGTTCGTAGCTTGTTACAGTGCATCTACACAAGCTGTTTGAATTCAGAATTTTATTGGAGAACTCAAAGTTGTTGACTTGATTCAGAGACCCATTGTGATGTACTATGATAACAGTGCAACTGTATTCTTTTCTAAGAATAATAAGCTGAGTAGTGGCACCAAACATATGGAAATTAAGTTCTTGACAGTCATAGATTTGGTGAGACAAGGAGACATTGTTATACAAAATATTAGGACAGACACAATGCTACATGATTCACTAATTAAGGGTCTCAGGCCCCTTGACTTTAAACGTTATATAACTAGTATGGGTGTGTTAGAGTCTTTTGATTATTTGAGTTAGTGGGAGTCTGTAATATTATGTTATTGTGAACTTTTATTATATGAAATAAAATGTGCATTACTTTCATATTTTGTGTTATTATTATTATTGTTCACATTATTTGTTGGTCATACCATAGTATCTTGAGGTGGAAATTGATTCGCCCAAGAGGTAATTCAGATGTGCAAAGGTGCAACATTAGTTGCTCTATATTTTGGATGTATTTCGGCAATATGATATCTTGAGATGAAATTTGATTCGTCCAAAAGGGCATCCAATTCTGATATATGATGTAAATCGGTAATAGGTATCTTGAGGTGAAACTGGTTCGCCCAAGAGGTGCATCATTTATATGCTTTTATGGCATATGGAGGACCGATAAGGTAAGAATGTTTGAGTACATAATCTTTTGCATATATATCATACGTGGAACTATTTCTTACTACACTACTAGACTATGATCTTGTTGGATTAATTAGAAATATTGTGATTATGGAAGGTCTCGTGTTTCAAAGAACATAAAGATCGTCATAGTCCGATATTTAAGATTAAGACTGCAAAGGTCGATTAAAATTATGGAATGTTTTCTAAAAATGTGGCCATAAATGTTTTTTTCATCAACCCGAAAAAATCTCTTTTCAAAAAGGTCAAAGTTTTTTTGCTAATGTAGCCGAAGTGGAAGAATGTTAGAAAAAACGGGCTTACATCATTTAAAACATTTTCTTTATATTTGAACTAATTCGGGTTGTATGGTGGTCCATAACATGAGCCCAATTATAAATGTGATAATTGAATATTGGGCTGCAGTTTATGTGTCGACAAGTGTATACTTAACCCAATGAGGCCCATAATGGGTGGGCCCATTAAGATTTCAATATTGCAGCTAGGACTCCTCATCTAACCCTATATTAAGGCACCTCTTGGCTCTATTGTATCATCACAATACAGAGAGTAAAGGTGTGAGGTTGTTGTCCCATTGACGTCGCCTTAACGAGAAGGTAATAGGGAGGAAGGCATAGTCCGTTCTGCTGTCAGTTATGGCTCAAACAGGTACGTCGTTCGAATCTACTAATTTTTATTAGTTTTGTGTCCTATTATCATGTTTGATCTTGGAATTATAATATTAAATATCTCAAAAATTGGACATTGAATCATCAATTATTTTGAAAGAAAATTGGTATAGATATTTACAAACTGCATAAATAATTCTACTACTCTATAAATTATAACTTCTACTTATACTTAACATGAATTAATGTAACTGAGTTGGGTAATGTATTTGAATCTATCTTTTCCTTTCTCTCTCATCTTTCACCGGTGAGGGGTGAGTTTCCCTTTTTTTTTCTAGGTAGAGGCAACAAAGATTCGAAGGATTAATTTTTCAACTTAACCATGATTGAATTGTCTTGCTTCATTAGACGCGGGTACCCCCCCAATCCTAATAACGAGAGTCGCTGGCCTAAGGTCATATAGTCCTACTCGATTGAATCCCGCGAGGACTTTACTTAATTATATGTGTCAATTGGGCAAATACGTCCATAGTGACTATGATGGATATCTCGTATCCGAAAACTAGTAGTGCGAAAGCCACTTGACTGTAAGGAAAGGAGAGAAGCCCCTACTTCAATTAAATCTCGCCCCATTTTTTCCCTCTAGAGCCCCTCGCTCCACTCATTTTGGAACTTCTAATCATACCTGGCTGAACTTGAAATGACATAGATCAAAGGGTCGTTCATTAGCCCTACTAGTCAAGGAAAAAGATATATTACTGTCAGTCCTTCGTGAGTGCGGCACGCAGATCAATATGACTTACTCTACGGGCAAGCTAGGCCAGATATATATTGATGAGATAGCTCTTTGCTTCAGCATATTTGAAGATTTTCCAAGGCGACAATGAGATGTACCGATTGGATGGGGGGGGGGGATTTCTTCTTTAAAAAGACTTTGGCACCCGGGCTATAGGCAAGTCAGCTGAACATCGTGATTGATGAGTGAGTAGGTGGGTTAGGTGCACCTCTCCCCCAGTGGTAAATCGGGAGTTTACGGGCTCTGTAGGGTCTCCATCTATAGGCTCACTAAAGATACTCAAAAGAAAGGGTTGTGGGGATCACAAATGAGATATAGCACTACACGACCTATTTTGAGCTTGAAAGAAGAATTCCAAAGGATGCACGAGGTGAAGTTGCCACCATGAACTAAGGATTGGAAGGCAAAATCCAGACAAGTAAGAACAAGAAATCCTCATGTATTTCCAACTCGAACTCGAACACTCGTTTTCTTGTCCTATCTTCTTAAAAGAAGCGGATCATTATCTCTGTGAGTTCCCTCTTTTTTTGTGGATAAATCACTGAACTATGCGCCTATCTTCGCTTTTCGATCAGCCGTAGCGAGGTATTCAATAAGCGACTCCACTCAACTGCGCAAACTAAGCCCTCCATAGAATTTTTTTGTTTTTTGTAGTAGTCTTCGAATCTATCCATTGGAGGGAATCAACGTAACATATATTCCAAGCTTCTTTCTTAAGCGACTATAGTTGTAAAAAATGGTTTTTATAATATTTTTTTTTTTAAAAAGCGAACCACCTTCCTTAGTGCTGTCAATTTTCTTAATATTATTACGCTCATAATTCCATGTCACTGTGCCTTCATCAATATTTCTTAATTAATTTAACATAACATCACCTAACATGTCATGGCAAAGAAGAAATCCAATTCTTTTTTCCATCAAGTTTCTGTTAATTAAGTCAACAATTATATATATAGAGAAAGTAAATGAATTGACAAGAAATAATTGCTCTTATTAGAAGATGCACTGGACCCAAGCATCCAGCACGTACTTGATAAGCTAGCTGTTAAATAGGTTAGAAATTTGCCTTTGGTGGAGAGGTGTGTCCACCCATATTTAATGAATTAACCACTAGGGTTCCGCATGTTGGAGGCTTTGTCTCTTCACACGTGCATAATCTACTAAGTGAGTAGATGACCGTAGGGCCAAGGATCGTCAAATTTCCTTGAGAAATGAAAGAGATATTGGTCCACGAAGTAAGGTGTTTGAGGCATGGAAATATGGTGTGGGACAAATCTACCACATCGGTGGAAAAAAGGAAGAATTGCTCTCTTTATAAGTCTCAAAATTGGCTAAGCTAAGGGTTTGGGACCCCAAGGGGTAACCCATGTGTTTAAAGGAGGGAGGACCTAGATGTGCTTGGGTTCAAGGCTAAGCCCACACGCGTGCCGCCACCGCCCGTCCCGTCCCGTCCCGTCCCGTCCCGTCCCGTCCCGTCCCGTCCCGTCCCGTCCCGTCCGGGCTCGGGTATAGGGTCACGGGTCACGGGTCACAGGTCGTGGGTCATGGGACTTGGGCTTCTTCTGATATTATCTCTTTGGACCCCAAATTGCTTGATATTTACAGTTTGGTCCGTAGAGTTTCTGGAAAGATGAAATTAGGAACGACGGAATGCAGAAACTTCCTGCCTACCGTTGGAGTTGATTTTTGGGGGCGTTATTGTGCATTAACCAGCCATTACTTGGCTGATTAACTCCCTCCATAAACATCCATTACTTGGTTGATTTACTCCCTCCTTCAATGGCCATAAATATCCATTACTTGGCTGTTTTAATCCCTCATTCAATGGTCATAAACATCCATTTCTTGGCAGTTGGAGTCCCTCCCCTTATGCTATATATTGGAGCCTTTTAGCTCAATTGCAGTGGACGAAAAAAGTGGCCAGAAAAATGAGACAACAACATATAAACACAGAGACAAATAGAAGAGAAAAACAACACACATTCTGTCCAAAAACGTGAACAGAAACAGTGTAAAAAAACAGAAACTCTTCCTTCCTTTTCCATTCTTCAGCAAGTCGTTTCGTGTTTGTTTTCTTCGTCAGAATCATCCTATTTGCTTTGTAATGTTGATTAGTTGTTGTTTTATCTTGGGAGACTATTGCCCGTTAACGTTATATACGGGGCAATTTTGTCTTAAAGACAGAGAGTCATCTCTCGACTCAGCCACAGTTGTAACAATCAAGATTTAGTATTTCTTGATTTCAGGTTATCAAGATTCAACATTCAACAAGCTTGCGGCAGTTCTGAATATTGGCTATTTGTTTATCCTTTCGAACACTTGTAATATTTATTTACTTCCCGTACTGCTTTACATATCCAACAAGTTTTAAGACAAGATTCTATTAGTATTTGAAAGATGTCGGTCGAAAGTTGTGTCACCAAATCTGGATATGGCTGTGGTTTTCTGGTAGAAGATAGTTTTGATTATGCTGTTGAAGGTCAACGTGTTCATGATGTCACCGCTCCTAAGAGTGGTGGGAACAAAAACCCACGAGAGGCTGAGGATGTCAACTGGGACAAGAGGAGAAGGCTGAATATGTGGTTCTATCTTGTAGCAGAAGGCCTATATCTATCCCAGACAAAGGATCTGAATTATGGTAAGGAGGAAATGGACACTCATTCCGATGAAGTGACTGAAGTGGGCCAGAACTCGAAATTGGGATAAGTAATTTTTCTTCCTTGTCAAGAATAAGTTTAAATCATGTCTGATTAAAAAGGGCTTAAAGTAAGGAGGAATATGAAAATGTTTTCATGAAATAATTTATATTCCTTACGCTTTAAAATCAGAAGTTTAATCTCATCTTCTTTCCCGTTTAAAGATTGGATTTTGTAAACGGCTTAAAAAGATCCGTTCTTTTAAGTATAATTATTAAAAGTGTGTAAAGTATGTTCGCACATACGAGGGAAAAAGATCCACTGACTGTGCGAAAACTGTTACCACTCTTAAGTAAGCGCCAACAACTGTTTGTGCGCTAATCTCAAGGGAAGAAGACTAAAAGATAATGTCTTATCTTAAGACGTTGACCCTGTCACACTATTTGACAGAAGATCCTTCATTTGATAGGATGATATTGGACACTCAGTCGTACAAAGCCTACGGGCTACTGGAGTGGGCTAAAATTCCTTTGATAGGATGATATTGGACACTCAGTCATACAAAGCCTACGGGAGACTGGAGTGGGGCCAGAATTCATTTCATAAGAAAAATAATGGACACCTAGTGTGGTGGGCCAGAGTTTCCAGGTCTTAAATGATCTGATGGCCTAAAGAAAGGCAGAAAAAAATTGGACACTCAGTCTGCCAAAGCAACTGGAGCGGGCCAGAGTATCTAGATCACATATGATCCGGTTACACTCTAACCACGGGCAAGAGGTTATTCATGTGAAGCAACGCCACCTCTAAAGTAGAAGGGGTTGGAGAGGTTGTCCTCAATAGGACTTCAGGGAATGGGATCACTCTAAATAGAGGTGATACATGTTCCAAACTTAGTTTAAGGGATGATATTGGTCAATCTGATATGAGACTAGTCCAACAGGTCTGTAATAACTAAGAATGGTACAGTACGTCTGTAGCCAAATGAATGATATATTTGTAATCTGTGCATCTATGCCATCATAGATTAAGACACGTTAAATAGAAAGTCATTCAAAAGCTATCGAAGTTGAGATTGTTGCTTTCTGTCGACATAAACCCTCAAAATGAATGTGAGGTAGGCGAAGAGGAAAAATCACATTTCCATTCCGTCAAAGGAATAGCGAAAGAAGCACCGCTGCTCTAGAACTTAGTCACATCTACATGGGTGATTTGAAGTTTATACAAAATAGAGGGGGGAGACAAGTACGTTGTGACCTTCATTGATGATGGTACAACGTATTGCATCCTTTGTTTATTGAAAAGCAAAGATGTTGTTGTTGAAGCGAATAAGCGCTACAAAGCAGAAGTTAAAAATTAACTAAGTCTACGGATTGAGGAATTCGTAGTGATAGTGGGGGAGAATGTGAAGCGTCGTTCATTAAACGACTGCTCATTATTCACCTCAGTCCAACGGTGTTAGCCAAGCGCAAAGCCGTACACCCAAATTATGTGGGGCAGGGCGATCATTACCGCTAATGTGATTCTCAACAGAACTACGCATAAGGATAAAGATAACCCTCCGTGTGAAACATGGAAAAGATCTCACATACAAATGTTGTGATGTGGGGTGGCTTGGTAGAGGTTGGAATACCGAAACAGGTCAAGTTGGACCTAAGACTGTAAATTTCATATCCACTGGATCTGCAAATAACAGTAATGCTTATCGCCTCTTGGTGTCAAAGAATGCCGAATTCTTTGAAGATAACTTTCCTTGAAAAGGAAAAAGAAGTAATTGCTCAAGGTTAACAAGAACCCGCGAGTGCCTGACTGTCCGGAACTAGACGTTCCGTATCTACAGGACTCAGAAGTTGTTGGCTATCCGGAATTTAAAATTCCAGATCTACAGAACTCAGGGATTCTAGATGTTGAACCGAGACGGAGCAAAGAGGGGGAAAAGACTTATTCCAGGCCTTCTAGCTTGTATGGTTGAGAATGAACCATGGACAATTAACAAATAATTGTCATCTCCAGAAGCGCTGCTTTGGAAAGAAGCTACAAAGAGAGAAATAGAGTCCATCATATGGAACCATACTTGTGTAATGGTTGACATTTCTCCGGGAAAAGAACCTTTGGGTTGTGAAAGAGGATACTCAAAAGTGAGTACAAAGTAGATGGATCTACTGACGAGTGTAAGGCCTCGGCTACTTGTACATGTGCTTCCCTATGAATAGCTTAACATCCACGGCCATTGCAGTCTTGCGTGGCTTGGATGATGAAATAACTTTCCTAATCGGAGAGTTGACAGAGGAGGATCAGAGTTGATTTGCTGGACTGTTGGGCTTCTTCCTGAACTTTTATTTTGGTCCCTGAATTGTTTACATTTTGGTCTTGGAAGTTTCAGATAAAACAGAAACAATGAATCTGACCACATAAACATTGACTCTGAAGTTAGAAAGCCAACAGTTGGAAAATCAACTGTCTGAAAGTGGAAGTTATATTGAAACAAAAGATACGGGTATCACATATGACATCTTAGGAATTGGATTTCTAAGACATCTAACGGATTGGTCTAACTCTAAACTCAGTTATGAGATAATTGACAGTCTCGTTGAAGCCACCAATGGATATGAATCATAGAACTGATTGGAATCATGGTGCATCCATAGACAAAGAGCGATATGTGCATGTCACATGTAGTTCAATGTGTTGTACACACTACAACTAACCTGGTATCGGCCTACAAAGCAGATCAATTGAACTAAGGATCACTCGTGATTCTGGAAATAATCGATAGAATGCGTTAAGTTGGATATGACGATATCTGAAATATTCGCTTATCTACAGATTATGGTATTCTGGATGTCCAGTAGTTCTGAGAGAACACAGTGATGCAAACTGGACATCAGATATGAAGAACACCAATGCCACAAGTAAATGTCTATGGTAGGTCTTGGAAAATCCTCTAAGCAAACTTGCATCGGCCGATTCATGATGGAATCAGAGTTTATCGCTTTATACAAAGCATGAAAGAAGTTGAGTAACTTCATGACTCCTTAGAGGACGTCCCTTATTGGGAGAAACCCGTGCCTTCCGCAGTTATACACTGTGGCTAGCCGGTCGGCTTCAGGAAAGACACGGATGACGGTGTCTGGACATATCTGCCAGAGACATAAGACCGTATGACAGTTGATCATCACGGGTGTCACTTCCTTGATTACTAATCAAAGGATATAGCAGACCCTTTTAACTAAGGGACTACCCGTAGATCAAGTGTTCTGCATATCTAGGGGAATGGACTTAAAACCTAAACAATACGAACCTTTGCGGTGGTAACCCAACCATACTGACTGGAGATCCAAAGAATTTGGTTCAATGGGAAAACTAAGCTGCAAAAGGTTCAGTTGAGCGCTTCGGTGGAAGCAAGATCACTTCGAATAATGATTTCTGTAAGGAAACATGAATCCAAAGTTGTTCCCGCGACAGACATTAAAGTGCTACCTGCATGGTGGGTTAAAGTTAAGCTTCCAAACCTTTAACGATCCTCAAACGGTTGATGTTAAGGTTGGGGAAACTTTTAATGATTCCTAACACTTGTGAAGTGGGGTATAGCATGATACCTTGTAGGAGATCACCTATTTAATGCGAGGACAGGTCGCCTCAAATGAACGCACTTAAGAATCCAAGTGTGTCCATAGCCACAATGGACAAAATAATAATAAGAAAACGAATAAGGAGAGTTATTGTTTTGGTATCATTGTCTTGGCTTACATTAAACACTGACGGTTCAAGACATCACGTTCACCGCGCAGTAAGTCCGATGATATTCAACTAGGGAAGGTTCAAAGCATAAGCTACCTTTCCTGATGCAATATCTTTTCGCTGAAAGATTGCTGAAAGTAGGCACCTGTGTGTGCCCCAAAATCTCTTTCAAGAGGGGATTGTTGGAAATTTACCTTTGGTGGGGAGGCGTGTCCACCCATATTTAATGAATTAAACACTAGGGTTTCGCATGTTGTAGGCTTTGTCTCTTTGGACCCCAAATTGCTTGATATTTACAGTTTGGTCCCTAGAGTTTCTGGAAAGAGTGCAGTAACTTTCTGCCTACCATTGGAGTTGATTTTTGGGGGAATTATTGTGCATTAACTAGCCATTACTTGGCTGATGAACTCCCTCCATAAACAACCATTACTTGGTTGATTTACTCCCTCCTTTAATGGCCATAAACAACCATTACTTGGCTGTTTTAATCCCTCATTCAATGGCCATAAACAACCATTTCTTAGCAGTTGGAGTCCCTCCCCTTATGTTATATATTGGAGCCTTTTGGCTCAATTGCAGTGGACGAAAAAAATGGCTAGAAAAATGAGACAATAACATATAAACACAGAGACAAATAGAAGAGAAAAATAACACACATTCTGTCCAAAAACGTGAACAGAAACAGTGTCACAAAAATAGAAACTCTTCCTTCCTTTTTCATTCTTCAGCAAGTCGTTTCGTGTTTGTTTTTCTTCGTTAGAATCAATCTATTTCCTTTGTAGTGTTGATTAGTTGTTGTTTTATCTTAGGAGACTATTGTTTGTTAACGTAAAATCATATATACGGGGCAATCTTGTCTTAAAGACAGAGAGCCATCTCTCGACTCAGCCACAGCTGTAACAATCCAGATTTAGTGTTTCTTGATTTTAGGTTATCAAGATTCAACATTCAACAAGCTTGCGGCAGTTCTGAATATTGGCTATTTGTTTATCCTTTCGAACACTTGTAATATTTGTTTACTTCCCGTACTGCTTTACATATCCAACAAAATATACCCATGACATGAATATCACGGTTTCACAAAAAAACTTTACCATAGGTGAAACCGTGATATACACGGTATACAAGTCCGTGTATATCACGATTTTGGAGCATTATTTTGATGTAAATATTGTATTAAATTAGGATTGTAGACTTACCATAATTATAGGATTCTTGTACAACTAGAATATGGTTTTGGGTTAATATTCTACTCCCCAATTTCCGTCCACATTGTGCATCGGTTTCTGAGCCCCTTCTTCTCTCGGTTTCCGTGCCCAGTGGAGTCTTCCCTCTTCCTAAATTCTCTTCCAAAATCCATACATTACATCTTGCGTTTCTATTATGGCTAAGAACACGTTTCACCCTGCCCTTACGGTTTCTAACATCAAGAATCACATCCCTATTATTCTTGAAATAGAAAACGTCCAATACACGACGTGGGCCGAACTTTTCAAAGTTCACACATGCTCACATCAAGTCCTCCATCAGATAATCCCCGCGGCTCCTTCAGAGACGGAGGTGCAAAAACTCGAGGATGATCCTAAGTTATGTACGACATTTGATGCTACCGTTCTTTAGTGGATTTACTCCACAATATCTACCGACCTGTTGCAGACAATTATTGAACCAGACGCTACATCGATGAATGCTTGGAATATAGTGCGTGACATATTCCACGATAATCAAAATTCTCGTGATGTTATCCTTGAGCAGGAATTCTCCCACGTTAATATGGAAGATTTTCCCAACGTTTCAGCATACTGCAAAAGGTTGTAAGAATTGGTAGACCAACTCCGCAATGTTGGTGCCCCCATTACCAACAATCGTCTTGTTCTTCAAATGGTTGCAGGCCTCTCTAAGGCCTATAGTGGCGTCAGTACTCTTCATCATTAGAGCAGTCCTCTTCCGCAGTTTTATCAGGCATGTTCTATGCTCACGCTCGAAGAAGCTGGCTTGGATAAGAAAGCGACCATTGGGCCCCTTCTGTAGTCATGGTGGTCGAGTCCAATATTTCTCCATCTGTCTCCAATAATTCCGGCCAAAACCGCAATACGGTGGCAGCAAAAAGGGTCAGAATCGCAAAAATAATGGCAAAAACCGTATTGGAAATCGAGATGGAAATAACGGGGGTGGCAATGGGCCTCGGGCCATTGGACCGCAAGACAACTGGACACAGCCCTGGGCCCATGGCCGTGGAACTGGGCCAGTGGGCCTGGGCCACACAACCCTTATTTTCCGTCGAATGCCCATCATCCTTATTAGGCCCAGTTTCCGGCTTCAGCTTTCAGGCCTAATTCTGCCCAGAATCAGTGGGTACCGAGAGCAGGTTCTGGGCCAGGGCATCAGGCTAGTGTGCTTGGGCCTCGGCCTACGCAAACCCATCATGTAGTGGGCCCCATACCTACCAACATTGAAGCCACGGTGCACACACTTGAATTAAATCCCTCGGACTCGAATTGGTACATGGACACCGGAGCCACTACTCACATGACGTCCGACCAAGGTACTCTATCGTCTTATTCCAATTTGAGCAACTCTCGTGGCATAATTATTGGTAATGACAATTATATTCCAATTCGTGGTTACGGTCATAAAACATTGTCTCCCCCCTCCCCTCCCCTCCCCCCCCATCCACCTCTTGTCTTGAAAAATACCCTTCATGCCCCTAACCTAATGAAAAATTTAGTGTTTGTCCGTAAATTCACCACTGATAATTGAGTTTCTGTTATTTTTTTATCCTTTTGGATTTTCTGTGAAGGATTTCAAGACGGGGATTCCTCTCATGAGATGTGATAGTTGGAGAGATCTTTATCATATCACGCCCACATCCGGTCTCTCGAGTTAAGCCTTGCCATCTACTTTTGCCGCTCTCGCTCCTTCTTTATGGCATGCACGTTTGGGTCACCTTGTGTCGTCTATTGTTTCTTCCTTACATAAAAATAATTTTATTTCTTGTAAGGGTACGCGTAGTACTCCCATTTGTCAATCTTGTTCTTTAGGAAAAATTGTTAGATTGCCGTTTGTAGATTTTAATTCTAGTACTTTAATGTCATTTGATATTATTCATAGCGATTTATGGACGTCTCATGTTCTCAGTTCTTTGGGCCATCGTTATTATGTTCTCTTTTTGGATGATTATTTTAATTTTTTTATGGACTTTTGCATTAGCGAAAAAATCTCAAGTGTTTTCCACTTTCTTAAAAGTTTAGAGCTTTCATCTGTACTCAGTTTGAATGTGAAATAAAAAATATTCAATGGGATAATGGCAAAGAATATGATAATGGATTATTTCGGGATTTTTGTGACAATAATGGGATAAATTTCCGTTTCTCTTGTTTCTCTTGTGGCAATAATGGCAAAGAACTGATTCCACCAACAATAGAATTGTTCTTGTAACAATTCCTTGCTAAGATGTTTATAAAATTAATTTAATTAAAAAATATATAAAAGGGAAAATTGATCATAATATAAATTTTAGGTTAATAATAAATAAGTTAAAAGTACTATTACAAAGTAAAGAAATGCGTGGACTGGAGATGCAAGAAAATGAAAGGTAGTTAGTTAAGGTGGAAAAAACTAAAAAGGGAAAACAGTAACTGTCAAGAATGGGATTTGAACCCATGCCCTTTCGGACCAGTACCTGAAACTGGCGCCTTAGACCAACTCGGCCATCTTGACATTATGCATATACCTATGCGATAAATAAATATTTAATAGCGTTTTATTTCTATTGATTCATGTTACATTAGAGTCCAATAATTGGACCATAAGCTTGTCCATTACTTATTCAGAGTATTTAGCATTGAAAAGATTTGACATGTGTATACAAGTTATCTTTCTTTTTTCGGTGGCTAGTAGATAACATGTTTAACCTATGGAATAATTTCTGTCTTTCCAATTCAGGTATATCACTGTTAATTTGAGAAAAGTTTATAAAAGGAAATAAAAATTAAAGTATAAAACATAGAGTAATTTCCTGTGCTGTTGCAAATTTCAACTACATATATGAGAACGTGTTGAAACATTAGGAAAATGTAATATGGTGCCTTGAATAATTGAGATTAGTCCAAGTTGTTAGAAAGGTAGTTAGTTTGTTAAAAGATTAGTTATAAAGTTAGTTGGGTTGTTAGAGATAATTAACAAAAGATCATTAGAATGATCTAGAAAGGATGATGTGTGTATATATACATTTGTATTGATATTTTCTGTAATAAGAAAAACACTTTCAAAAAGTTCTCTTTCCCTACCACAATCTCTCTTCCATTTTTCTATTGCTCTTTCTTTTCTTCTTCATTCTTCACTAATGCAGTAATTAACACTGCTACAACATGCCTTAATTCTGTAAATCAACATGGTATCAGAGCCAAGAAGAAATTGATACGATTGAACATGTTTTCTGTATAAGAGCAATTTTGCAGAAGATCTGTGGATAATTTGATGGAACGCACATGCAATGATTCCTGGAGGTGATACTATGTCAAACAAGTTATCGGGAGTATTGTTGTCAATACTCAAGGAGATATGTACACACGCAAAGTGAATTAAGAAAATAGAGGCAGATTTGTGTAAAGCAGATCACTGAGGTTCGAATTGTTTTTCTGTTATTGTTAACAGTTCACAACAGTCGAATAGATAAATTTTTGTGTACTGAGGATCAGTATTGATATCGAAGCATACATTAATAGTGATGGGAAGTAATGGAGAAAATTTGGCAAATGAAGCCATGACAGTGATCATAATAGATCACAATATTCCTTTGTATTTGTTTCCCTCAAATGCACCTGGTTCCTTATCTGTGGGGATTATCCTAAATGGAATGGACAACTATACATTATGGAGTAGAGCTATGAAGTTGGCCCTACTAGGAAAGAACGAAATAGGATTCATTGATGGAAGTGTAAGAAGAGAAGCCTTCCATGGAGATTTGGCTAAACTATGGGATAGGTGCAATGCAATTGTGGTGTCTTGGTTAACGGGGAATGTAAGTAAGAGCTTACTTAATGGAATATTGTATAATTCAGACTCATACAATATATGGAAAGAATTAAATGAGATATTTGACAAGATTAATAGTTTCAGGGCTTTCCAACCGCACAAAGAAATATTTTCCATGAGACAAGGGACACTATATGTATCAATGTATTATTCTCGACTCAAGGATCTATGGGATGAGTATGATTCTATCATACCAATCCCATCATGTTGCCCAAAGTCAAGAGAATTTGTGGATCACTTACAGTATCAAAGACTATTACGGTTTCTCGTGGGACTAGATGAAAGTTACAGCCAAGTAAGGAGTTAGATTCACATGATGCAACAAATACCTACATTAAACCAAGTATATGACATGGTCAATCAGGAAGAGAGTCTGAGGATGGTAGCAGGAACTGGTAGGGTGATGTTTGAATCAGTGTAATCATCTGCCATGTTCACATCTAGAAATGGAAATTTCAGAAGTGGAAGTGGAATTCAAAAACAGAAGAAACAATACAATTCCAATGCATATTGTGATCATTGTCATCTAAAAGGTCACTCAAGATTGGAATGTTACAAATTGATGAAGTATGACTATTGTCACAAGACTGGACATGTGCAGGAGGGTTGGTACAAGCTGATTGGATATCCAGAAAATTTCAATAACAAAGGGAAGAAGGCTTATGCAGTCACTGGAGGGACTATGCTGTGTGAGGACACTGGACAGGAAGGTGCAGTACAACACTAACATGTCATGAGCACACTTAAGCAATCACCAAAGTTTCTACAAAATGCACAGCCATTCACAAGTCAGAAACACACTGCTGAAGTAATACCATACAGCCAGTTCACACCCAGCCAGCATCAGAAACTTCTTGATCTGTTGAACAACAGAGAAAATAACAATATCAATGCCAACATGGCAGGTAAGTATGCTATTGATTCAGGAGAATTGATTAAGTGGATAGTAGATACAGGTGCAACTAATCATATGATTAGTGACTAAAAGTACTTACATAATAACCTGCTGACAGAAGGAACAGGAAAAGTGCAACTGCTCACAGGAGATTCAGCTAAAATCTAGCATGTTGGGGAGTACCATTTAGGATGAGGTGATGTTCTTAAAAGTGTCTTATGTGTGCCAACTTTCAAGTTCAACTTATTGTCTGTCTAAAAACTGACTAAGGAACTGAATTGTAGTGTTACCTTCTTCCCAACATGTTGTGTGTTTCATGATATCTCATCTGGGAAGGTGAGGGGGATTGGTAATGAAGAGGCGGAATTGTATATACTGTCCCTGGATGCTCAGAATAAAGGAGGAGAGTTGAGTAGATGTTTGTCTGCAACTCAACATGTTGATGCAATCACTTGACATCAAACACTATGTCATGTACCCATGAATGTCTTGAGAAAAATAGCATGTTTCAGGAATAATACTGATTTTGTCTTGAATAATTGTGAATTGTGTCATTTGGCTAGACAAACTAGACTTCCTTTCATTGTTAGTAATAATAGAGCATCAAAGCCATTTCAACTAATACATATGGATGTATGAGGACCTTATAAAACGAAAACATATAATAGAATGAGATACTTTCTAACCATTATGGATGATCATACTAGATGGACTTGGATTTTTTTGATGAGACTGAAATATGATGTTTCTACACTGATCAGGAATTTCCTTGTTGAAATTAACACTCAATTTGGAGCTAAAATTCAGAGGGTAAGATCTGATAATGGGACTGAGTTTTTAAATCAGAATTGTAGTCTGTTTCTCAAATATGGTGTCATTCATGAAAGTTCTTGTCCATACACACCACAGCAAAATAGTGTGGTGGAGAGAAAAATAGGCATATTTTAGAAACAGTTAGAGCAATTAAGATTCAGGGAGGATTACCAGATAAGTTCTGGGGACTGTGTGTAGAGAATGCAATGTACATAATCAACAGAATCCCCTCAATTGTTATAAAGCATAAATCTCAATTTGAAATATTGTATAATAAGGTACCACAACTTGATCACTTGAGGGTGTTAGGTTGTTTGTGCTTTGCCACTATAAACAACAGACATGATAAGTTTGGTCCAAGGGATCTAAGGTCTATATTTCTGGGGTATAGATCTGCTAAAAATGATACAAACTTTATGACATTGAAAATATAACTATATTCATGAGCAGGGATGTGTTGTTCATGAAAATAATTTTTCCTCTCAAATGAGGCACAACTGAAGACATTAATCACACCAAGACACATGTATTTCTTTGCTATGAAAATTTAGTTTATCAACAGGTTTTTGACAATCCACCAGCACATCCTAGATAACAGGAAGATTCTAGACAACATGAAGATGATTAATACAGACAAAATAACATACAAACTGTACATATGCCTGATGTGGTTCAATATTATGGTCCTGATCACATAAACACAGGACCACCAGGTATTGACATGACCACAAGATCAGATCATGAAGTCAGAAGATCCACAAGGAGCATCAAACCTCATATATGGCATAAGAACTACATTACTGCACATAGTTCTTCTAGTTGCCTATATTCTATAACTAATAACATTGTTTATACTGGTCTATCAGCAGGATAACATGATTTTATGGCCAAGGTTTCTCTTGACACAGAACCACATAACTATTCAATAGCAGCAAATGATCACAGATGGGTTGAGGCAATGTAGGTTGAGATCAAAACATTGGAGGACAATGGAACCTGGAAACTGGTCACTCTGCCAGAGGGAAATAAGGCCATAGAATGCAGGTGGGTATACAAAATAAAGTACAAGGCAACAGGAGAAGTGGAGAGGTTTAAAGCCAGGTTGGTAGCAAAAGGATACAATCAAAAGGAGGGGCTTGATTATCAAGAGACTTTTTCACCAGTCGTAAAGATGACAACAGTAAGGGCTGTGATTTCCATTGCATCAACACAATATTGGATAATTCATCAGATAGATGTATACAATGCATTCTTACAAGGAGACCTTTTTGAAGAAGTGTACATGGAAGTTCCAAAAGAATTTGCTGTCAAGGAAGGGAAGAGACAAGTGTGCAGGCTGCTGAAATCTCTCTATGGTATAAAACATGCATCAAGACAGTGGAACATCAAGTTGACTACATCTCTTATCTCATCTGGCTTTCAGCAGAGTCATAGAGACTATTCTTTTCTCACCAAGCAGAAAAATGGTAGTATTGTGATAGTGCTGGTATATGTTGATGACTTGTTGCTCACTGGATATGATCCAATACTGATTCAGTCCACTAAAGAGATATTGCAGTCCACTTTCAAGATAAAGGATTTAGGGGAGCTTCGATACTTTCTTGGCATTGAGTTTGCAAGAAACTCACAGGGTATTCTCATGCACCAGAGGAAATATGCCCTGGAGCTTATATCAGATATGGGGCTTGCAGGTGCAAAGCCTGCATCTTCTCCTATGGATATGAACCAGAAGTTCACAAGTTGTGAATTTGACAGTCATATGGCTACTGCATCATGTTCAGGTCCTATCTCAATAGAAAATCCTGATTATGTGCTATCAGATCCTAGTGTTTACAGCAGACTAGTTGGAAGGCTATTATATTTGACAACTACCATACCAGACATTGCATTTGATGTGCATTGCTTGAGTCAATTTATGCATGCATCTAAGAAGTCACATATGAAAGATGGTCTCAGAATTGTCAGATATGTCAAGCAAGCACCAGGGCTGGGAATCCTAATGTCCAACACAAGTATTCCTCAACTCAAAGTGTTTTGTGATGAAGATTGGGGGGTTGTATTAATAGTAGGAGATTAGTTATTGGCTACCTGGTGATGCATGGCTCATCACCAATTTCATGAAAGTCAAATAAGCAGGACACATTTTCCAGGAGCTCTGCATAGGCAGAATACAGGACTATGGCAGGCTCAGTAGCAGAAGTGGTGTGGCTCACAAGCCTATTTCAAGATCTTAGTGTGGAGTTCAGACTCCAATACCATTACACACAGATAGCAAGTCTGCTATGCAGATTGCAGCTAATTCAGTGTTCCATGAAAGAACAAAGTACATTGATATTGGTTGCCATTTCATCAGGGAGAAAATACAAGCAGGATTGATCAATACAATTTATTTGCCTTCTATGGATCAACCAGTTGATCTGCTTACAAAGGCCCTCGGTAGACAACAACATGATGTTTTACTTTCCAAGCTAGGAATGAAGAACATCTTCATATCCTCTAGCTTGAGGGGGGATGTTGAAACATTAGGAAAATGTAATATGGTGTCTTGAATAATTGAGATTAGTCCAAGTTGTTAGAAATGTAGTTAGTTTGTTAAAAGATTAGTTATAAAGTTAGTTGGGTTGTTAGAGATAATTAACAAAAGATCATTAGAATGATCTAGAAAGGATGATGTGTGTATATATACATTTGTATTGATATTTTCTATAATAAGAAAAACACTTCCAAAGAGTTCTCTTTCCCTACCACAATCTCTCTTCCATTCTTCTTCCATTTTTCTACTGCTCTTTCTTTTCTTCTTCATTCTTCACTAATGCAGTAATTAGCACTGCTACATCATGCCTTAATTCTGTAAATCAACAGAACGACATCCTGCTTTTCAAATGGTGATGATCGGAGTGCACAATAGATGCATTTCAATTTCGTAAAATAGATAATAATAATAATAGAGACAAAATGATGTTGATGAACACTAGAAGCAATTTGTTTAGGTCTCTTCTATTAGGTAAGAAAACTTAGCTGATTAAATGCAAGATATATTATATTGACATACATCATTCTCTCTACCTTCCAACATCGGGGTAAGGTCTACGCGGTATACATTATTCTTTCCACACTGCACTTGTGAAATTATACTGAACACTCCCTCCGTCCCAATTTAAGTGTCTTACTTTTCTTTTTGGTCTGTCCCAAAAATAGTCTCTTTCCATATTTAGTAAGTTTTCCAATTCCAAGACAAGTTTAAGACCACATACTTTAAAAGATCTCACACATCTTTAATTTAAGACCACATGATTCAAAAGTCTTTCTTTATTTCTCAAACTCAGTGTCAAGTCAAATTAAGACACTTAAATTGAGACGGAGGAAGTATATTATACAGTTGTATATTATGACGACATGGAACTAGTTTAGGCACTAGGAATAATCCACTAGCGGCTTCTAAAAGTAATCACTGAACTTATAACATGGAACCTAAAATTTGAATGACGGTTAAAATTTACTGATAATGTAGAAATTCGTTACACTGTATAATTTAACCTCGGTTATATTAAACTCCCTATGAAGTCTCCCTTGGAGATCGTAAACGTATGAGGTGCAGTGTTCCTAGTTGACAAATATCTTGGCATTAGATTGGCCTTGACCTACCACTCAATGGTTCCAATAGTGGGCGGTAAGTAACAAAAGTTAGGTCATATTTTTTTTGGGTAATGCTCTTGTCATTGTGCCACTACCAAGAAGCTCTTGTTCATACTTGTCTTTATGAAGTTTGATCGAAGCACGGAAGCATGGTATAGTAACTTAAAAATGAGTATGTAAATCACTAAAATCTGGATAGATGGGAGACTCACAGTGAACTGAAGTTGATATGTCATACTCAATTTGACTCACTGCTATAAGGGCACTAGTGTTGGTGTTTGGAAAATCACACCTGAAAGAAGAGTTCAATGATTTCAATCACTCATTCTCTATATTGTGATGAAATAGCTGACGATTCCTAGAATTGGGTGTGGGAAAAAAGTTATAGCGCCCCAATTGTGAATGGCTAATTTCATGGGATATCTGCTATCTCTAGCCAAAAACAGGTATCACGTAACTTTGTCAATCAAGACTTACAAATGAGAAGAAATTATTTAATGTTTTTGTCTGTGTTGGATTTGAACATGAGATCTCATGATTATCCTACTTCATTGACTACTAAATCATACCCTTGAGTGCAATGTCACTTAATAATTTAAATTTTTAAATGAGACGATTTTTATGAATCAACTTGATAGTGAAGTAGGCAAAAGTCCTCAATTGAATTTCACCATCACTTATCAATAAAAAATATGATACTGTTCATGAGAAAATAGAATACCCCGATCTTTGAAAGGAAAGATTACAATAATGATCATTTTGATTCGTTAACATCTTATGAAATTAATGACGAGGGCACATTGGAAATATTGATGCAAGAATGTAGGAGTACTAATAATGGCAATTATCATCACCGAAAGCAGGTTGCGCATGGCGCATGCTTCATTATATTTGAGCACTTAAATTACGCTTTGCTATTAAATTAAAGAATACACAGGATGCTGACTTCATTATGATTCCCTTGAACATGATAAAAAGTTTATATAAAATTTAAACATGTGTTTCATTTATTAGAGAAATTGACGAAGATGGCCTCTTATATTTTGAAGATAGGTTCAAAGTAATTTCTTAAATATTATAGTCCTGAACTGTTTTAGTCATTTAAATTTTTTAAAGGTGGGCACTTCTAGTTTTCTTTAAATATTTTAATATAACTATTTGTTAGATTTGAGGAAATTGTGAAAAACTAAAAGCACTATCAAACTCTAGAAACGGCAACATAAAAAATTATACTAGACACTAAAATTGCATAATTGCAAAAAACGTACCTTCAAATATGAGTTCCCGATAAATTATCATTCGCAGACCACATTTCCCAATAAATTTAATAAATAGAGTTTGTTAAATATTAGAGACCAAAAAGTTCACATTTGACAAATTTAAAGACCAAAACCGCTCAAATGAACTACTTTAATCCTACCTAACATAAAGAACCATTTTTTTTCTCGAACACTTAATACAATAATTTTCTCTTTAGTATACTGTATACCCACTTTTATTTGTAGCAGATGTTCCCATTTTCCTCTCAAAACCTGTCCATGTATAACTCAATTTATTGATAGGTGACAGTTAATTCTTAATCTGATGTGTATTAATTAATTTATTTATATTTGAAGTAACTCTCATGATAAGAGCTTAAACTGAAAATATCAAATAGAAAATAATGTGTACTAGTGGGCAGTAAAATAATGTTATTATAATCAGGAAATTACATTCAATAATTTTGGAAATTGATGGTCTTGAACATTTGAACTTTGTTTGTTCCATTGACAAACCTTCAAGGTCAAAATTCTAACTTGTTCAACTTGAAGTTTTGCTCATAGGGCAAGCTAGTTCAAAAGTTCAAGATCAACCACCTCTCATGTCATTCTTCTAAATCACGAACCTTGAGGGTTTCATGGTATAAGAGTCAAAAGTTCAAGATCACTTATTTTCAAGATCATCGGGCATAATTTTCTGAATTCTTTAAGATGACAGTTTTTCCAACTTGAATTTACAGGACTCACACTTGTTCACATTATATAAAAATGATAACCTTAGAATGCTGTTTAATTTCTTAATTCTGCGAGAGCATTCCATGTCGCTGATGAAAGTGCCAATGTGAAACGTATACGGCATTATTAGCAAAATGCACCATACCCATACCTTTGATAACTACTTCTTGAAGTAACATATTGATACGTTAAACATGTAAGAAGTATTAAAACATGTCATAAAAGGTTAGCTACTTAAATTTTCTATGTTTGTTATAAACAATTTCTTGCTATTGTAGGTAATTTAACCTGATGGTTGTGCAAAAATGTTACTCCCTCTTATTTTTGGGACCAGTTGAAACTCCTTTCAAATTCTTTCCCAAATCTGAAACTGCTGCCCAAAGATAGAAATTGCTGCCCATTTTAATCTGGTCAAATAACTGTTCTTGATGGTAGAGAAATATTGCAGTGGAAAGAAGATCGACATACCTCATGTCATTGTTATGGAAGCGTGGTTGATGTCGTCGTCAGCGTCGGTTTCTCCGGCAGTCTTCTAAGCACTCAGAATCCTCACTAGATGATGTAGTAATTAAGGAAGTAGTATTTCTGTGCTTAGGGACCCAAACTTGGTGCTTCTCTTTTTGTATTGTTCTACCATAAAAAACAATTATTTTACCAGACTAAAATGGGCAGCAATTTCTTTCTTTGGGTACCAGTTTCAGATTTGGGAAAGGAGTTTCAACTGGTCCCAAAAATAAGGACCATTTTAAACGTGAACTTACATTCTCCCATTTGGACCGAAAACACAAAGCCCAAAGTATACATTTAAAGAAGCATAGTACATGAATCATGGCGATAGTTCCTCTAAGAGCGAGTAGTATTTTCCATGTATCACAATGCATTATGCATCTAAGTCTTGGCCCATATTACTTAAGGAACAAACCCAATGTTTATTTTAGGTCCATACTTTCTCGATATTTCTCAAGTTAACTGAATGTGCACACAGTAACAAATACGTGAAATATCATATAAAATAGTGTTTCATCAATATTCGTTGTTACAACGAAAATTTACATAGTGGAACTAAGTCCCATTGTGACTACATGATCCTTAAATTCCATTGGTGGCATGCCTTTAGTTAAAGGATCTGCTAACATTATTTCAGCGCTAACGTGTTCGATGACCAATTTCTTATCTTTAACACATTTTCATATGGCTAGATATTTGATGTCGATGTGCTTGCTTCGACTATTACTTTTGTCATTCTTAGCCATAAAGACATCAGCTGAATTGTCACAATATAACATTAATGGTTTAGAGATAGAGTCGACAATTCTAAGCCCATAAATGAAACTCTTCAACCATACACCATATGAGGTAGCCTCAAACAAGAAACGAACTCAACCTCCATAGTGAAAGTTGCAATTAAAGTCTATTTGGCACTCTTCCAAGATATAATTCCGCTGGCTAACAGAAAACTGTATCTTGAAGTTGATTTCCATGAATCAACATTGCTAGCAAAATCTAAATCAAAGTATCCAATGACTTTCAAATCATCTGATCATTTGCATATTAGCATGTTTTGTTTTGTACCTTGAAGGTATATTAAGATTTTATTTGCAGCCTTCGAGTGGTCAAGACCTGGGTTACTCTGATATTCTTCCAACATTCCAACATTCCAACATTAAATACAATGTCAAGTCTTGTACAAACCTGAGCATACATCAAGCTTCCAATAATAGAAGCGTATAGAATATCTTTCATTTGTTCTCTTTCGAGATTGTTCTTCGAACACTGATACAAATTGAACTTGTCACCCTTCACAATGGGAGCTACACTTGGTGAACAATCTTTCATCAGAAACCTCTCAAGAATTTTATTTATATAAGCTTATTGAGATAGACCTAAAGTACCTTAATGTCTATCTCGATGAATCTTAATGCCGATGACATAAGACGCATCACCCATGTCTTTCATATCAAAATTCTTAGAGAGAAATTATTTCACTTCATATACCATCCCCTTATAATTAGATGCAAGTAAGATATGATCCACATATAGAACTAAGAAACAAATTTTACTCCCACTAACCTTCAGGTATATACATTGATCCATAATATTCTCAATAAAGTCAAATGAAGAGATAATATTATGAAATTTTAAATACCATTGATGGGAGGGTTGTTTTAGTCCATATATGAATTTATTTAGCTTGCATACCAAGTGCTCACCATTACTAGAGGAGAATCCTTCAGGTTGTTTCATATAAATCACTTTCTCTAGATCACCGTTGGAAAATGCGATTTTCACATCCATCTGTTGCAATTCTAAATCAAAATGGGCTACTAATGTCAATATGATGTGCAAGGAATCCTATTTAGACACAGGAGAAAAAGTCTTTGTGTAGTCAATTCCTCCCCTTTGAGTGAATCCTTTAACAACGAGTCTTGCTTTATATATTTCTATGTTGCCCTGATGAGTCCCTTTTAGTTTTAAAGACACATTTATATCCAATGGTTTTTACACCGTTAGGCAACTCGACAAGATCCCAAACTTTGTTACTTTTCATGAAATTCATCTCTTCTTTCATGGCATTGTACCACAATTCTAACTCTTTACAATTCATGACTTGTGAAAAAGACTCATGATTATTTTTTACTCCAATATCAGATTCTTGCAAATACACAACATAGTCACTAAGAATTGTTGATTTCCTTTCTCTAGTAGATCTCTTCAATGTTGTGTCAACATTTTCCTGAAGGTCATGTTGTTCAACTTGTTGTTCAATAATTTTTAGAATTTCTTGAACAACTTGATCTACTGAATTTTTTTTAGCAACTTGTGAAATTTCATTGATCGGGTGCTCAACCCCCGATTGTACTTGAGGGGTGTTATGAACGATAACCAATCTTTCTTTTGAAGTAGAAGGTTGATCGCTTACAGAAGTTGTATTCTGAAACTGATCACTCCCACTAATTAAGTAATTCTCAAGAAACTTTGCATTTCTTGATTCCACAATCCTGGTGTTATTAGATGGACAGTAAAATCTGTATCCCTTAAAACTTTTGGCATATCCAATGAAATATCCGCAAATGGTCCTAGGATTCAGTTTCTTTTCTAGTGGGTTGTAGATTGTAACTTCAGACGGGCATCTCTATACGGGTATATGTCTCAAACTCGGTTTTCAACTTTTGAACAACTCAAAAGGTGTCTTTGGGACACCCTTGGTTGAAACTCGATTTAATATATACACCGGCGTCTTAAGAGATTCAATCCACAAGGACTTAGGTAGCTTAGAGCTACTTAGGATACTACGCACCATGTCCAATAATGTTCGATTTCTTCTATCTGCTACACTATTTTGGTCTGGAGAATCAGGCCTAGTTTATTGGGCAGCAATTCCATTTTCTTGAAGAAACTTCGCAAACGACCATGTGCTTGTCCATCTTTTGTGTATCTACCATAGTTTTCACCACCTTTATCAGTCCTCAGAATCTGAATTAGCTTTTCGTATTGTTTTTCTACTACAACTTTGAAAACTTTAAAGACTTCTAATGCTTCGCTTTTATTATGAAGCATGTAGAGATACATGTATCATGAGTAATCATCTATAAAGGTGATAAAGTATTTCTGAGCATATGCGTCCCTGTCTGGACAACATATATCTGAATGTATGATTTCTCATATGGTTTAACTCCTCTTGACACCTTTCTTTGATTTATTAGTCTGCTTTCCCTTAATGCAGTCCACACAAGTATCGAAATCAGTAAAATCTAAAGTACTAAGTACTCCATCATTTGTTAATCTCTTAATTCTATCTATGAAGATATGTTCCAATCTCTGATGCTATAAAATAGAGAAATCTTCATTCATAATACATCGTTTAATACCAGTTGGGGCATGCATAACATTATGAGTGAAATCATTTTGTAAATCAAGAGAGAAAAGATCATCAAAGAATGTACCATTTTCAACAAGTTTAGATTTATAAAAAAGTTTGGAATAACCTTCTAAAATGAAGGAATATCCCAAGGGTACAACTCTTAAAACTGAAATTAAGCTCCTAGGAAAATTAGGAACATAAAAGGTATTTTCTAACTTCAAAATGAAATCACTATTAAGAATTAAATTGCATGTCCCAATGACCTCCACACGCAGCTGCATCTTGTTTCCTGAATAGATGTTTTGCTCAGCCCCCACTGATTTCCGCAAATTTCTTAAACCTTGTAAGGAATTTGTAATGTGGATTGTAGAAGCAGAATCAATCCTAAAAACAGTTATATTAGCTTCATAACATACAAGAGAAATCGAAGTCACGAATGCACTTTCTCTTGTTTCCATCAACAATCGACCCTTCTCTTCAACACACGTGGTCATAAGTTCATTAATAGACCATTTATCTTTGTTATATGAGATCTTAAATGAGTCGTACTGTAGAGGAAGAGAGTTCAAAATAGAGTGCACAAGAAAAGTTTCAAACATTTCAATCTCAAGAGTCTTTAGTTGAGCCGCTAAGTCTCGCATTTTCATGATGTGATCACGCACACCTCTCACACTGGTGAGCTTCATTGTTGAGAATTTCATAATTAAGGTGTTTGCAATTGCTTTATCTAAAGTCTCAAATTGTTCATCAATAACCTTCAGTAATGTCCTGACATTGTTGTACTGTTCGACAGAACCACGAATATCAGCAGAGATTTTGGTCTTAATGAGCATAACACTCAAACGGTTCGAGCGCTCCCATTGTTCATGTAGAGCAATCTCAGCTTGAGTGATGATTTCATTAGTAGGTGGTTTGTCTTTCCTGATAGCATAATCAATGTCCATGCACCCTAAGTGAAGAAGAATTATCTCCTTCCAGATCTTATAGTTCTCACCATTCAGTATGAGAATATCACAAATATCAGAGAAATTTGCAGGTTGCATAACTGCAAAAAATATACATGCTTAATAAATTTGAGGCAAATGATATAAAATTGAATTTACTGACATTTAAATGTCTTGTGGCTAAATTTTTAATTCGATTAAATTCACTCTTTATTATAGAATTATCGATTTACTAGCATGATATTCTATCTTTACGATAAAACTATTAAATCTCACTCATAATTCTTGTGGATAATTACGAAAAATATTTAATATTTTATCCTAATTAATTATGCAATCCAATAATAAAGATTCTTATGTTATTATATCGTGCATAATTAATCACAATTATAATGTCAGAAATATCTTTATGTGATCCTTAGCTTTAAAATTTTATTCAATTAAAGATGTTGCGGCTAATCTTCAATCAAATAAAACTATAACTACAGATCACTCATACATTAGTCCTTATTTAATGTCTATAATTTTCTTATGTGATCCTAAATAAAATATAGAATTTTATTTAATCAAATAAAATTATATGGAGCACTAGACATTAATTCTGAAAGATCATACAATATTTATTTCTAAAACATCATGCAATAAAATTAAGCGTCATGTGCTAAAGTACTTCTCCGGTGTATGTAAAAGAAGTAATACACATACAACAATGAACTAACTTAAGCACGTTACCATTCAAATTAATGAAACTAAAAATTTCTGAATCTTAAAAGCACAAATAAGAATTTATACAGAATAACAAAAGCTGTATAAAAAAATCTAAAAACTGTGCAATTCAAGAAATTTTATGAAGCAAAGAATAGTTAAAGAAAAGATAAATTAAAGAATCACAGCTTTCAAGACCTTGAATGTCTCTACATTGACGGAGGAAGTAAAACCTCCTTTACAACGCACTAACATACTTTAGTTTCTTATCTTTTCCAAATATACATATACTATTTGATCCGTTCAGGCCAGAAAATTTTATACATGTCACCTATTCGTCACCCGCGGATACATTTCAACCTCCATATCCGCCTAGGCAGGTATATTCCTAAATCCACATCCGTTCCACCACCCAAGTGGATATTCTCAAAATTCATTATTATTGAACTTATGGGCTGCTAAAATCATGTGTGTCAAATTATTTGAGCTTTAGATAAATATAAAGTTGTACAAATAAATTTATAGTTGACAGGTATAAGGCGGACGGGTGAATTTGGGGCGAGCGGTTGGATGCGGGGCGGGGCAGGCGGGTATGAGGCGGATATAACTACAAATCCACCACCTACCCATATCTGTCTACTACCCGTCAAAGTTATACATATACCCGCCCCAACTGAAATGGGTGCGATGCGAAATCTGAAAAATTGTACCCACCTGCCATCCCTAACTCCATTCAATTACATGGATAAAGACAAAAGGTCTCTAGTGGGCCATCACATAATTAATGAAATGTCAAAAACCACAATGGAGTGCCCAAAAATTGTCCACAAGTCGTCTTCTTCACCTATTCGACCCGGTTTAGGCACGTTCTGTTGGAAATTTGTCTTTGGCGGGAGTTGCATCCGAACAACTTTAACGGCTTAAACACTAGTGTTCCGCATGTTGGAGAATCCGGTTCTTCACACATGCATAATCTACTAAGTAAGTAGATGGCCGTAGGGCCAATGATTGTCAAATTTCGTTGAGAAATGAAAGAGATATTGGTCCACGAAGTGAGGTGTTTGAAGCATGGAAAAGTGTGGTATTGAGATCAATTCTCCCTCATCGGTGGAGGAAGAAAGAATTATTTTGTTTATAAGTCTCAAGGTTGGCTTGGGGTTTGGGACCCCAAAGGGTATCCCATGTGTTTGAAGGAGGGATGACCTAGATGTGCTTCGATTCGAGGAAAGCTCACACGCGCGCCGCCCGTCTGGTTCGGGTCCGGGTCCCGGATCTTGGGCCGTGGGCCGTGGGCCGTGCTTCTTCTGATGTACAGTTTGGTCCCTGAAGTTTCAAGAAAGTCAAATTCGGCAGAGAACTTTGTGGCTTCTGGAACGTCAACCAGCACTCAATTCAGTCATTTATTTTGGCTGAATTAATCTTTCTAAATGCCATCCGTTGCACATCAAATTCACCATTTATTTTAGTGAATTACTACCTCCATAATTGTCATTACTTGGTCAGTAATGACACTTATATGGGCAGTTGGTAAGCCTCTCATTCAACTATATGAAGGACCCTTTGTCACCATTGTTGAGCTACACACAACACAAAAACAGAAACGAAAATCAGTTCTTCCTACTACCTTCCAGCATTATTTTAGTACTCAAAATTCTTCACGGTAGCACTTGAGTTTCCTTTGATCATTTGTTCATTTGTTGTTTTATCTTGGGAGACAATTGTCCATGACGTAGAAAGGATACATACGGGGCAATATTGTCTTAAAGACAGAGTGCAAACACTCGACTCAGCATACCAAGTTTATTGCAATTCCAGTTTCTTGTAATTCCATTTTAGTGTTCAAGTTAATTGTAATTTCAGTTGCTTGTAATACTTAGCAGTTATATATTTCTGTTTCCTGCATCATTGTATCCAACACGTTCATATACACCATTCCAGATATTGAAATCATATTTTTAAAAACATGAAAATGTTCGAAAATCAATTTCCATATGATTTCTACCATCAGATTGCTTCAAAAGTTTCAAAAACAAATCTAAAAATAACACATTTTGATGGATTTTGGCAAATTCCGAAAACCAACAAGACAGAGGTAAATGATTGCTCTGATACCAAATGTTAGACATTTCAGAGCAATATTGCATCGGAAAGAAGATCAACATACATCATATCATTGTTATGGAAGCGTGGTTGATGTTGTCGTCATCGTCGATTTCTCCGGCGGTCTTCTAAGCACTCAGAATCCTCACTAAATGGTGTAGTAATTAAGGAAGTAGTATTTCTGTGCTTAGATACTCAAAACCGATGCTTCTCTTTTATATTGTTCTACCATCAAGAACAATTATTTGACCAGATTAAAATGGACAACAATTTCTTTCTTTGGGCAGCAGTTTCAGATTTTGGAAAGAAGTTGAAAGGAGTTTCAACTAGTCCCAAAAATAAGGACCATTTTGAACGTGAACTTACACCTCTTTCTCAATTTATGCGAGTCCTTTCCACGTTTCTAAACTTAGTAACAAATTAATTTCATGTTACTTGTAAACACAATTTACTTGCAAAAAGAATTGGGAATGCTCAAAGATGAAGATCATAGAGTTAGTTCCATCAACAAAACAGTGGCCTATGGACAAATTAAGCTCAAACATCTCTCCTTGAAATATTTCCTCTCTCAAATAAACTTACAAGCTTTCCCACTATCTCATAAGTCATAACTCAATAGTATTGTACCTCATAGATACTAATGAGATCAGATGTTGGTCATTGCCCGTTGTTTCTTCCACCAATTTCTCAATCATAGAACCTCTTTAAAATTAAAAACTGACATAAGAAAAGAGAGAGAGAGAGAGAGAGAGTTGTAGAACTATGAAACTCTTCCTGTTTACTTAAAGTTTACCAGACTTCAAATTTCCACGACATACTTATTGCAGATCTCGAATCAAGATATTCCTACTCTAAGGTCTCCTTTTGGAGTATGTAACAATGTCAAATAAACATAAGATTCATCCAGAAGTGAGCAGAGTCAATGACATTCAGAGACCATGTATAGTTTGTAAGTATGTATAGCTATTGGCATTCGGAGACACTATCTAGAATTTTTATTTTCTCTTCTCTTTTGCATTTCTGCTACCTGCCTTCTTCTTCGTGCCCATCCATATCAGATTAACCTCTTTGAATTAGCTGATCTTACAAGATCGATAGGGCGGGCTAGTTTGGGAAGGGATGATTTGTGGAGCCTTCAGTTAGTCCAGTCAGAGGAATCCAATATAGATGGCCCTTATGGCTTTGATTTAGTTGTAAGATCACAACTTATGATATGTGAATTAAGTGCAGTCCTATGTTCAAATCTTACTGGAAAAGAAGTTCATGAGGTGTGAATAGACACACGTCATAGTTTTTAATCTTACTGCGAATTAAATTAACTATTTAAATGAAAGACTTCCTGATATATTTCATGAATTTTTTATTAACTGCTAGTGACGAACTAACAAATTTAGATTAAAATAATCATGGGTATGCTATCGTCAAGAAATTCATAGGCAAGAGGCCCGGAACAATGTAATTTAGCAAAAGGAAAATTTGTTTCATAAAAAATTACGTGACGACTTATGATGATTTTATTAGAGGATAAGTCGAAACATTTGTAACCACAATGATTTGACGGATATTCCAAAAAAAAACACGGAGTTGACCGGGGTTGTAGTTTATTAATGGTAGTAGAAGGAAAGAGGGGATAGCATAAGAACCCAAAAATCCGTAAATGAGAATATGAAGGGTCCCTTAGGTATAAAATTTTGCATGGAGATTGGTAAGTTACTTGTTTGTTTGGAAGCATGTTAAACAAATAGGTTGTCGTTTGTAACGCATGATGCCAAAAAGATGGTGGTAGAGAGGCATGGGCAAGTAAGGTTCTAACAATATTGATAATGGTTCGAATTTTTCTTTCTGCTTTTCCATTTTGAGATGATGTATGTGGACACTAGAGACGAAACGATAAATCATTAGTTTTGCAAAAATTTCAAAAAATCCATTATCAAATTCTCTATCATTATCACACTGAATATTTTTAATGTCCCGTTCAAATTGAGTACGGATGTATGCTATAAAGGATAAAAATGTGGAAAACGTGTGACTTCTTAGACAAAGAAAACATCCACAAAAAATTAGAGTAATCATCCAACAACAGAAGATAATATTGGTGGCCTGAAGAGCTCAAAATGGGAGATGTCCAAATATCACTATGAATAATATCAAAGGGCATAACAGTACGAGAATTCGAAGCAACAAAAGGCAACTTAACATGTTTTCCAAGAGAACAAGAACGACAAACATGAGAACTACGAGGTCTAGTACACTCAATAAATTTATTTTGTTTAAGGGAAGCAAAAACATGTGCTCCCGGATGACCCAAATGTTCATGTCATAAAGAATGAGCTAAAGCTGTAAAAGTAGATGGTAATTTGGCTTAATGTGTGGTTGTGGTGATTGGATAAATCTGGCTCCGACTATCAAGTCTCATTAGACGCATCATTGTCTGAAAATCCTTCGCGAAAAACTCAAAAGGATCAAATTCAACAGAAATTCAATTATCAGTGGTAAATTTTCTAACTGAAATCAAGTTTTTAATTAATTTAGGTGTGTGAAGGACATTTTTCAAAATTAATGGTGGGTTCGGGGGAGACAAGTTTGAAGTACCATAACTATGAATTGGAATTGAATGACCATTTCCGACAATTATACCACAATTATTGCTCAAATTAAAATAGGACGAGAGATTACCTTGTGAGGACGTCATATGTGACGGTGCACCGGTGTCCATGTACCAATTTGCGTCGGGCGGAGTAAGCCCAAAAGTATGCATCGCGGCCTCGATATTTGTCAGGGTCACCACTGCCGAGTGGGCCTGCTGCCACTGGATCGGCAGTGGCCCAAGAATTCCTGGGTTGCTGTCTACTGGACCGACCTGCTGGGTTGCTGGATGTGACCTGGGCCTGGCCCAGTTACTGTCGGCTGGATAGGGGCAAGGCGACACGGCCCAAGGCCACTGCCAGGTCCATGGTGTCGGCCCACTGCCCCAAGGTGCCCTCGACTGCACTAGGCTGGCGGTTGCTACTGGCTGTCACCCCTGCCTCCACCTCTTCCGCGGCGGTTGCAGCCGTCTTTACCACCACCGCAGCCGCCGCTAGGGTTTTTGCTCTCATTACCATCGTTTTGGCACTTCTGGCCACGATTTGGCGGCAAATTTTCAAATTGTAATGAACTCTCATCGGACGGAGCGACAACCAAGGCGGAATTTGACACGGTGGCTATCTTCTCAGAAAATCTGCTTCTTCGAGAATGAGCATAGAGAGGGCTTGGTAAAACGGTGGAAGATGATTGCTTTGGCGGATGAGCGTACCCATTCCACTATATGCGTCGGTGAGGCCGACCACTTGTTGTAAAACAAGTCGATTGTTAATGATCGGCGCGCCGATGTTCTTGAGTTGGTCCGACAACACCTTGAGCCGTTGACAATATGCGAAATCATTGGGAAAGTCTGTCATGTCGGTGGTGGAGAATTCCTGTTCAAGAGTAACGACCCCGTGAATTTATGTTGTCTTGGAATATGTCGCGTAAGCAATCCCAAGCCTCCATCGCCGTGGAGTTAGGCTCAATAATTGTATGCAACAAATTGCTAGAAATAGTGACATAAATACTGTCGCATCAAGGATTAACCATAATTATCTTTCGTCGTCGATTTTTGGCACCTTCTCCTTTCCTTTTTCCGGTGGAATTATGTGATGATTGACCCGGTGGGAGCGCCAGTGAATCTTGAAGAGCTCCGCCCATGTTGCATAATGGACGTTTTCCATCTCAAGAGTGATGGAAATATGAGATTTGATGTTGGAAACTGTGAGGGCTGGATGAAAAGAAGATTTTGAGTCAGACATGGCTGACGGGGAGAAGGGTAGTCGGCGGCAAAAAGAAGACGGGGGAAGGGGGCGTCGGACACAAGGAAGCAAGGTTAGGGTTTCAGGAACTTTCCCTAGACTACTGATACCATGTAAATATTTTTCCTTGATCTTATTCATTAATGATTTACTTATATGTGTTACAGAAATATTTACTTTGCTACAAACTAGGTAACTAATTAATCCTAATTATAAGAGAAATATAATTCTACCTCATATAGGAGATGTATAATTAATTATTGTAGAAATATTCTATTATTATCCTCTAATTCTAGACAAATTTCTTCTCATTCAAGTCACTTTAATCCCGCTGCACAATCCTTAGATTCTACATCTCTTCCACCTTCACATGTATCTAATTCACCACAATCTCCTCTTCTCTCTTCCCTTCATTCACGACCTTCTTCATCCGAACAACATCACATGATCACACGTGCTCAAACCGATAGTCTTAAGCCGCGTATACTTCCTTCTCTTTTTTCAAACACCTCGTCACTCCCATCTGAACCAGCATCTTCTAAGGAAGCTGCAACGGACCCCAATTGGAGACGAGCAATGACAGGAGTATAATGCTCTTATGGATAACAAAATATGGGATTTAGGAGCAATGACAGGAGTATACATGGATGCATTCACTGCTTCGTGATCTTCACATACCCGTTTCAACCATTTCTACTATTTACTGCGACAATGTGAGCATCATCGATCTCTCTTACAATCCTGTACAACATGCTCGTACCAAGAATATTGAAATAGATATTCATTTTGTATGGAAAAAGGTTGCTTCTGGAGATTTGCAAGTCCATTATGTTCCTACTAATGATCAATATGCTGATTTCTTGACGAAGGCTCTTCCTTCACCAAGGTTGCTTCTGCTACGTGACAAGCTCGGTGTTCATCCAGATCACGCATCGCTTGAGGGGTGATAAATATTGTGTATTATACTCAAGGGTAGCTTAGTCTTTTGTGTGTATTTATTTACTATAAATACTCCATTGTACATGTAATTCATATTCATTCGGAACATATATTGTTTCAGAACCTTTGAATAGAGATATTGTTCTGTAGCAGATTTACTAGAACTTGATTCACAGTATTTGTCGATTTCGAGTTCCTCATGAGAGTATGATTGCCAAAATTTAAGGAGGAGAAGGAACTCCAAGCAGTGTTCCAAGACTTGGACAATGTACTAGTTCTCGCAGCATCTTTAATAGCAAGGAAAGACATAATGTGCTGCCAAATTGGCGTTGGTAGTTTGGAAAATTGATCAATGGCATGCAGTAGAGCAGAGATGAGCAACTTCGTCAAAGTTGAATTTCTCTTTGGGTCAGCATGAGTTTTCCTCAACTTCCAATATATTTTTGCTTCCACATTATTACCTCCTTTGTGTAGTTATAAAAAAAAAAATATCCGCTGTAAGTTCCAAATAAATTATAGTGAAAATATGTCTCCTGAAATGAAAATTTGGTGTCTTACATCTTTGACGAGAATCAAACTGGATATGTTGGGAATTATATGCCAAGATATGTTTTCCGTACGATTATAGAGATCTTTAGTTTGTAATTTGTCGTGAACTATTACATATATATTACTTCTAAAATTTGACTGTGACGAATGGATTAATCTGCATATTTGACTGTAAGGTCAAGCCCCACTGCAGGTGCACCCACAATTTTTTTTTTTGATTCATTTATTTAATCGAATCACTTACTGTCAAATGCTGGCATTGATTTATGATTTAGCTTTTGAATTTGTTTAACTATTTGCCGAAACACTTCACTTAATTTCTCACCACTTTAATTTAATCACGATGTTGACTTGATCAAATATGTTTGATTTGGTTAACGCAATTAGTAAAATGTGTTTCATACTTATCGATCAAACAATTATTCAGGTATGTTGCATTTGTGTTGATTATTATGATAAACAAGTTGACTATACAGAGTAGCATGAAATTTCATTAGTGATCACAATCTTTAGAGAATGGCAAAGTCCATTTGGCTGTTTTCTGGGGAAGCCGCATACAAATTTTATTTCTAACTTCGACAGGAAAATTTGATGCCTTACATTGTGTTCTTGGTCCTAATTAGATGCCTTAAAACTGCTGCTTAAAATTTCTTATTACCTCATTTTATGCACATCAAATAATTTAGCCTCTATTCTACATTTTATATACCATAAGTATCATTTATTTCTGACAGGCTACTCCTGTGCGAGCACAAAGAATTTTTCATTTGGTGAACTAAAATTAGCAACCAACAACTTCCATCAAACTAATAACGGTTTTGGTACTTTCTACAAGGTACGTCTCTACTCTAAGAATACGTCTCCTGCTCTTTCATGCCTGAGTTTTATGCATTGACAACTTATTTTGTGTCCTTTGCATAGTGATGTTTACAGTGTTACATTCTTGGATGTTAATGTTTAATTTTAGTTACAGGAGCAGATACATTTCTTAAGTTCTCAGGAAGTTTGCATTAGTAACTTCTTATTCTGTTATTTAATTTTCATGATTATCTCACCTTTTTAAAAGAGCTGTGTAATATATGGTAACTGCCTTTGCTTCTGACGTCTGTTATTTGATTTTCATGATTATCTCAGCTTTTTAAAAAAGTTGTGTAATACGGTAACAGGCTTTGCTTCTGAGGTTAAGACCTTAGTAAATAACAAATGTTTTTTCAAGTGATTATCTCACGAGCTTTCTTTTCTACCCACCCATCAATTTTAACAGATTGCTTGATTTTTATGATTGGTGCTTATTAGTTTTGGTTGCACTTATTTACATATAGTGATTAAACTATCGTTTTGAGGAAGCTCTTCTTAACCTCAATGGGTTTGTCTTTTCAGGACAATGATCTGCAATGTATCTTAATAGATTGGTGGATTTTAAAAGCTTTAATGGCATTGCTGGATAATTATGGTCCCTCCCTTTGTGATGGAGAAACAGTTGAACGAGGTTAAATGTTTTTTGGCCTCTATTTATAGTATATATCATAAGAAGAGGTGCATTTAAAGAGATTTAAGATATGTAAATGCAGAAGGAAAATGCATCACCCGTGTACATGCATTTAAGAGCTTTAAAATCTAATGTGAATGGAACAATTCATATTAATCTCACTCATCGTTTAATTGCTCATATTTCCCATTGACAAGCATCTGCGTACAATAGACCCCTTGTGGTTCGGTCTTTTCTCGGACCCCGCGCATAATGGGAACTTAGTGCACCGGACTGTCCTTTTATTTCGGAAGCCTAATTATTTCGTATTGAAGATATATTAACCAATTTATTTTTCAATCAATATACTTTTTTTTAAGTGTTAGATATTCTTCCTGATTTTCTCAAAATTTAGAATATTATTGATAAATCTTATGTTTTTTGAACAACCGCGTGAAGCGCGAGGTGTTCACTAGTTAGTATATGTTTATATAGATGAGTTGTGCTCATCCTAAGCCAATTAGTGAAAGGATTTCATTACCTGTTTCGTGATTGTGAAGCCGCAGCGAGGAGCCAAGATATATAAATCTTCGTCTGAACGGATGAAAGAAGTCTCCTTTCGCCATTAGTCGCGCAAACCCCTTGATGTTATTGCCACTTATTCGCGCAAACCCCTTGTTGTTTATGCGGCTCTATTCGCGCAAACCCCTTTTCATTCTAAAGTTTATATTAGAATTTGAAAGTTTATATTTTTTTGAAGAATCGTTAAAATTACTTTTAGATAATGCATTGGGAGAATTCGGGTGGAACACGTGGCAGCATTGTGGTACGAGGCGTCTTCTGAGGCAGGAAGACCTCGGACATATCCCGGGGAAGAGGCAATGGGTCCGGAGGAATAAAAGTGAATAGAGCTGTTGGGGGAAATTTATAAGTTATGTTATCTAGTGTTTTGATGATTTGCCAAATATTCGAAGAACCAATTATGGACCAGGTTATGCTATTCGATCCCTTAGCTATCGTATAATTAACATTACAGCTGTAAAGTTGTAATGTTCACTAGCAGAAGTACAACAGCACTGCTGCAACTTGATAGTGGCTAAACCAAGGGCTGAATTGTCTCTATATACTCACACATGCTCCCCAATATATATATACAACATGTTACAAGATTTAACTCAACACTTAAAAACCTAAAATCACTTTCACAAGTGCAGCCGCCACAAGTTTCTCCAAGTTCTCTCAAGAACAAAGTTGTTGCAAACTGAAAGATCAGATCCCGACACTGAAGATGTCTAAGTCCTTTAGTTTGTTTGAGTCTTTGTTGAAAGAAATAATCCCTTGATTATTTTCATTAATGAATGAGTATATATACAATTTCCATAATATGAAAAATCTTATTCCTATTCCACTCCCAAAACCCTATTCTATTTGTACAAGAATTCTACAATTATGGTAAGTGTACAATGCTAATTATTTACAACAATTTACTACCAAAATATACCGTGATATACTTTCCTTATATGGCTCGTGTTTTCGTGATATATACGGTATACACAATGCAGTGTATATACCGTGTATATCACGAGTATATCGGGTACATTTATAACACCCCCGCAGTCATAGCGGACAGTCTTCGTATGCTGAAAATGTCCCTAAAATCGTCGAATAGAACCGAGGGAAGACCCTTAGTAAAGATGTCTGCAATTTGATACCTGGAAGGGACATGGCAGACGCGTACTTGTCCACGAGCTACCTTTTCGCGAACAAAGTGGATATCCATCTCGATGTGTTTAGTGCACTGATGTTGAACCGGATTACCAGAAAGATAGACCGCACTAATATTATCACAATAAACCAAAGTAGTTTTCTGAACAAAATGAAGTTCTAATAGAAGATTACGTAACCAACATGATTCAGATACCACATTAGCTACCCCTCGATACTCGGCCTCTGCACTAGAGCGTGATAATGTAGACTGTCGCTTGGCAGACCATGAGACCAAGTTATTACCTAGAAACATACAATAACCAGACGTGGAGCGCCTGGTGTCTAGACAACCACCTCAATCAGCATCTGTATACGAGACAAGCGTAGAGGTCGACGACGGATATAGATGCAAGCCATAGTCAAGTGTTCCCTAGATGTATCGTATAATGCGTTTGAGCGCATTCATGTGCTCAACCCTAGGATCATGCATAAACAAACACACATGTTGTATGGCATATGTAATATCCGGTCTCGTGAAAGTAAGTTACTGAAGAGCTCTGGCAAGACTGCGATATTGGGTGGGATCCTCGTAAGGTGAGCCACTCGCAACACCCAGCTTGGGTTTAGTATCAACTGGAGTGCAAGTACACTTACACGAGGACATATCAGCCCGCTAAATTATCTCTGCGGCATACTTCCGTTGTGATAAGAATAACCCACATGCATGATGTGTGACAGCAATCCCCAAGAAGTAACTTAAGGGCCCCAAGTCTTTCATAGTAAACTCAGAACTGAGAAGTGTCATGATAGACTTGCGTAAAGCATCAGAAGAGGCAGTCGAGATAATATCATCCACATATAATAAAATATATGTCAGGGAAGTACCACGATGATATATGAATAAAGAATTATCATACCTGATATGAGAAAACCCAATAGTATATACATAGTCTGCAAATCGCTTATACCAAGCTCGTGGGGCCTTATTGAGACCATATAAGGACTTCTTCAATAAACAAACATAATTAGGATATGTGGGGTCTCGAAAACCCAAGGGTTGATGAATGTAGACTGTCTCCTTAAGATCATCATCTAAGAAAGCATTCTTCACATAGAGCTGATGAATGGGCCATGACTTGGAAAGAGCCAGACTGAGAACAATGTGAATGGTAGCCGGTTTGACCACCGAGCTAAATGTCTCACCACAATCCACGCCAATATGTTGAGGTTTACCATCGCCTACAAGACGAGCCTTATATCTCGCAAAAAAACCATTAGAATTATCTTTATGAGTAAAAAATCCATATAGGCCGAATAATATTAACACCAGAAGGACGGGGAACCAACTCCCACGTCTTATTTTGAATAAGAGCATCATATTCGTCGTTCATAGCCAATTTTCAATTCGGATCATTTAATGCAGACACTGGGTTACGGGGTAGTGGGGATTTCAGAATATTAAAATTAAGATTAAAATGTCTTTTTGGTTTAAAGATACCCTGTTGACTACGAGTAACATGTCGGTGACTAGGGGGAGAATTGGGTGGATTTTGGGAAAATTCGAATAGTGGATGGACTGGCCAGCAGGCAGTGGGCATGTTGGCCCAACACTAGAATCTAGACCGGGATCGGGATCAGAAACAGGGGCAGGATTAGGTTGGATGAGCGGCCCAGTTTCTGCACCTGGAACGGGATGGGCTGTGGGTGGTGGTGGGCTAGCAGGCAGTGGGCCTGCTGGTGTTCAGGGGGTACGGGATTAGGCACGGGACTACTCACTTTAGCAAACGAAAATTGGGTTTCATAAAAAATAACATGGCGACTAATGATGACTTTATTAGACGATAAAGCAAAATATTTATAACCATGATGATTAGATGGATAACTCAAAAGCACACAAGCGGTAGAACGGGCTTGAAGTTTGTTAATTGTAGTTGACGTAAATAGTGGATAACATAAGCACCCAAAAACCCTAAGATGTGAATACGAAAGATTCTTATTATAGAGGATATTAAGAGGGGATGAATATGTCAATCCTTTGGTAGGAAGTATGTTAAGGAAATAAGAATTCATTTGTAGAGCATGATGCCAAAAGGAAGGGGTACAGAAGCATGGACCAATAAAGTACGGACAATGTTATTAATGATACGAATTTTTCGTTTGGCTTTTCCATTTTGTGAGGACGTATGAGGACATGAGAAATGAAAAACTATGTCATTAGCATCACAAAAGTCCTGAAATACCCCATTATCATATTCTTTGTCATTATCACATTGAATATTTTTTATTTTTCGTTCGAATTGGGTACAGATGAATGCTCAAAATTTTAAGACGGTGGAGAAAACTTGAGATTTTTTCGCTAATGGAAAGGTCCATAAAAATTAGAATAATGATCCAAAAATAGAACATAATAACGATGGCCCACAGAACTAAGAACGGGAGAAGTCCATAAATCGTTATGAATAATATCAAAAGGCATCAAAGTACGAGAAGTATAGGATATAAATGGTAATCTAACAGGTTTACCTAAAGGACATGAATGACAAATTGGAGTACTGCTCGTACACTTACAATAAATAAAATTGTTTTTTATGCAAAAGAAGAAACATTAGGCGACCCAGGGTGACCCAAACGTGCATGCCACAGGGAAGGAGCTAGAGCTGCAATAGCAAGGCTTGACTCGAGAGACTGGAAGCGTGCGTGATTGGATAAAGATCTCCCCTACTATTGCATCTCATGCGAGGTATCCCCATTTTGAAATGCTTCACAGAAAACCCAAAAGGATCAAAATTAAAAGAAACCCAATTATAAGTGGTGAATTTCCAGACATACACCAAATTTTTAATTAAGTTAGGGGTATGAAGGGCATTTTTTAAGACAAGAGGTGGATGTGGGGGAGACAAAGTTGTATGACTGTAACCACGAATTGGAATCGTATTGTCATTACCAACAATAAAGTCACGATTTTTGCTCAAATTGAAATAAGACGAGAGAGTACCTTGGTCGGTCGTCATGTGAGAAGTCGCGTCGGTGTCCATGTACCAATTCACGTCTGGAGGATTTAATCCAAGTGTATGCATGGCGGCCTCAATATCGGTGGGTGTCGGCATCAGGTTTGGGCCCGCAATATTGAAGGTCTGCTGGGGCCGAGGCCCAAGTACACTGGACTGCTGACCCGACCCATGATGCTGCTGGTAAGAACCCGAATAATAGGGCCTGTTATTGGGCTGGACCAAGGCTTAATGTTACTGGAAATAATTGGGAGGAGGGCATAGGCGGGACTGGACCACTGGCCACTAGTTCAGGCCCACTACCAAGGGGCCCAAGGCTGGGACCTGGCGGGCTGGGCCCCAGAAACCCGAGGCCCGCTCCCGCTGTTAGTACTGTTCCCGCCGGCGGTGCTACTGCTCTGGCCGCCACCGTTGTAGTAATTTTGGCATGAATTGTCAACAAACCCGTGAGAGTTATCGAATGAAGTCATCATCGCCACGGAACTAGAGTCGGTAGCCGCCTTTGTTGCCAAGTCGGCTTCTTCTAATGTGAGCATCGAATGGGCTTGATAAAAAGGTGGAAGCAGATTACTTTGATGTATGAGAGTCCCAACGCCATTATAGGCCAACAACCATTTGTAGAACAAGACGATTATTGGTAACAGGCGCTCCAACGTTACAGAGTTAGTCTGCTAATTCCTTGAGTCGTTTACAATAAGCTGAAATATTTGGGAAATCATCCATGCGGACTTGTGAAAATTCCTGCTCAAGGGTGACAACGCGGGAATGTTGGTTATCCTGGAATATATCACGCAATCTATTCCAGGTAGCCATAGTCGTAGTGTATGGTTCAATGATCGTCTGTAAAAGGTCGGTAGAAATAGTGGAGTAAATCCACTTAAGGACGGTAGCATCAAGAGTGATCCATTACTGAGGGTCCTCCGCGGGTAGAGGGATAGCAAGAGGAATTATGTGATGGAGGACTTGATGTGAGATTGCGTGAATTTTGAATAACTCTGCCCACGTCGCATATTGGACGTTTTTCATCTCAAGAACAATAGAGATGTGGTTCTTGATGTTAGAAACAGTAAGGGCAGGATGAAACAGGTTCTTTGACGTCGACATAACGAAAGAACAAAGGGATTGGGAAGAAAATTTAGGAAGAGATGAGGTAAAAATTGGCTCAGAAACTGAGGAAGGGGCTTGGATTTTGAGGAAGCCGAGAGTAGCGGAAGCTTTTGGGGAATGAGGTATGTGAGACCTAGACTTCTGATATCATGAAAGAAATAATCCCTTAATTATTTTAATTAATGGATGAGTATATATACAATTTACCATTTTCATAATATGAAAAATCCTATTCCTATTCTACTCCCAAAACTCTATTCTAATGTACAAGAATTCTACAATTATGGTAAGTGTACAATGCTAATTATTTACAACAATATACTACCAAAATATATTGTGATATACTTTCCTTAAATGGCTCGTGTTTCTGTGATATACACAGGACAGTGTATATACCATGTATATCACGAGTATATCGGGTATATTTATCATTTGTCTTTTTGTTCTTCATTTTAATCCTACACCACTTTTGAGAAGTGTCGTAGTAGGACAGATTTCAACATTTGTTGGTTTTTGTTCTTGGCTAGAGTTAGTCAAGGTTTGTAGCTTTGCAATATAGTTATTGTAAAGGGCTTACAATAGAGGTACTGTAAGGGATGAGAGATTAATAGTTTAATTCTGAGATTGCAATAGGTTGTAATCTGAAGTTGTCCAGTTAGTGAAGGTGAAAATCCTACTTGGTAGGTCATGATTTTTAATCCCTTAAACAAAGAGTTTTCTAAGTAAATATTGTGTGTTATTTACTTTCTGCTTCTGCTTAAGGGAACAAATAAAAAACGTGTTTGGTTCTCTATACTATTTGATGGACTCTTAATTTCTATCACATCGAATTTGGTTGGAACCGATGGCTTCACATAACTGGCTCCCACTCCTAACTGCGTCTCCATCCTCCTCGAGTATGGTAGGGCTGACAGGAGGGGTGATTACCCTTATCAACATGTCCCATCAGCAGTACTTGGCCATAGAAAAGTTTTGGATTTGTGTAAATAAATATACCTTCTTAGAGAAGGAATAACATCTCATCTTGCATACTTGTAACCTAGCATTGTTTTTGCTCTCAAGCTCAGAATCCAAGCATCTTTTTCTTGTTTCTTTACCGCATAATTCTTAATACCTCTTGCTATATATTTTTCTATCTTAAGTCTCCGTGCTCAACCATTATCACGTACACTCAGAGGGTGTAAAGGATCGAACTCGACCCACTTATTTTTAAATCTTATTTTCTATCAAATTTGATTGAATATTCTAAAATCATTTTTTAGCGGTAAGCATAAACGAAAAATATAAGAAAATAGATGCAGCTATAACTTTGTAGACTGCAGTTAAAAGAATAAAACCCGTTATATCACCCAAAAAAAAAGAGACTAATTATTAGATGGATTTGATTAATATGTGATTATTTTATTTTTGGTAAAGACTTTTCAACATGTGTTTTTTAAACCAAAGTAAGCAATTTGACCTTAATAATTGTAAAAATTAAAGGTAAAATATATATCACTTAACTTTGGTGAGCCTAGACAATTAGACATAGTTTAGGCAAGACCGAAATTCGAATCGAGCTTTGAATTGTTATAAAAAACTATATCATATCTCAAAAATAATAATATTTTTGAGGACTTTTCTAGCATTCAATAATTCCTTTATCACATACTCCCTTCATCTCATATTACTTGGTCAATTTCCTTTTTACACGTTCTTTAAGAACTTATAAATAAATATTTAGTTTTAATACATTATTGTTACCTCTCTCCAATTAATTACATTCTAATCAATATTAATTATTTTAAAAAATAATTAATGTTAAGGGCAAAGTAGGAAAAACTTAGTTAATTGTATCTTGATTTTGTAAATGAATAAGTATTTTGGGACGGATATTTAGAATAATGTGGCCAACTAATATGAGACGGAGGAAGCAAAATTGATACTCCCTTCGTCTCAAATTATTTGTCATTTTACAAGTTTAAGACATAATTAATTATTTTTTTTATATGTTACCCTTTGTCATTAACTAAGATGACATATAAATAGAATAAAAATTTAATGAAGAGAGATTATAACTTAAAACATAAATATGAATAAAGTAAGTCAAATACTTCATTAATTAATATTTTTTAAAAGATGGGTAAATAAAAAAATCACAAATAATTGAGACCGAAGGAGTACTACCTTTCATTAGCCTTTATGGCCTTCTTAATGAGGAAAAATGACAGTTGCCCAACCGTTTTATGACATTTAATTTGATCAATTTAATTATCTTTATTACTGGCCTTTATTGCTTTTGAATTACCACTGACAATTTCACGATGACCAGAGCCCAGAAGCTCATTCCTTGGCATATAATTAGTTCTTGGGACATACACTTATACCTAGAGGCGGACCCAAAAGTTGAAGACTACGGGGTTAGCTCTAAAGGCATATGCACGTTAGTCGAAATGATATCACGCAATACCGCTTTGGAATTTTATTAAAACACCCATGAAACCAATGTACTTGCATATAAATACAAATTAAATGTCTATTTGAATGCAACTTGTTTCGTGGACTGGTGGTTTGGAACCCCCCCCCCCCCTTGCATGATTGAAACCTGCCAACGCCTTTTTTATGCATATTTTTTAATTATTATCAACTAAAAATGAAAATGCAAAAAAAGTACATGCCCTTTCAGACAAGGTTCGAACTCGGGTTGCGCGGCTGATAATAATAGTTTAATGGCATGCTGACCAAATAGACTACCCCAGCAAGTATGTTTTAGAGGTCGTTTTTAAATATATGATAGATATGCGAGTTACACACACATATATACAATTTTTTTCAAAGTTACCGGGGGCACATGCCCCCTCCTAAAGAGTTAGTTCCACTTCTGTCTATATCGGGTGAAATATCTTTAAGAACACTGTCATTTGCACATCTCAAGCTTTGAAGAACTTTCTAGAATATTCGTAATCAAGTATTTTTCATAAAATTTCTAACATGACTTCTTTTAGACTTTTCAGATTTTCAGAACACAGATTGAATTACAAATTTGAGGTTTTAGATTTTCAGATATACCTTATATTTGATCCAATCAATTAGACATTAGCCCAATACCAACTATCAAATCCAATACTAGTAAATTACTCCCTCTGTCTCAAAAAAAATGTTTTACTTTTTTATTAATTTATCCCAAAAAGATTAACATTTTTCTATATTTAAAATAATTTATCTTTATGAAATAATTTACAGTCACACAAATATCAAAGACTTGTTATAAACAACACATTTTAAAAAATTTATTTATTTTTTAAATATCGTTTTAAATTAAACTAAGATAATTTTTTTGGAACGGAGAGAGTAACTATTAGCGGACCATGTAGCATGGGAATGTATTGACGATCACACAGTTGTCTATAAACCAATGTCCCACGAACGTGCACCTGCACAACAGCTGCTTCATTTCACATTTGGTACTTAATAACTAATAAGTGACACATTTCGTGATTTTGATATTCCGGTGTGTCATTGTCTGTTTTATTTATTGAGCCGTACAAAAGTCTGATTGCTACATATTTGTTTGCTCATTGTTTATCAGTAAAATGATACAGTTGAATTTGTATACGTGATCAAAGAAGCATAGATCTCAAGTGACACATTATTTAAGAATTCAGGATGAATTATACTGAAAATAAATAATAATCATATAAAAAATAATGATTAGCCTAAGTCTTATGACAGCTTCTGAACAGAATTTCGATAACTTGTATGAAAGCATAGAAATCGAGATATAACTAGAATGTGTTGGGGTTACAATGGAATAACATGTCCTATTTATACATGAGCTACAAGGGTACACAGCCCACGAAATATGTTATCATTAATACAGGAGAATGAATGTTGTGATAATTGTATAATCAATATCTCAATAAATGTCATTAAAGCTCCATTGAAAGGCGTGTGACCGGTTTGGTAATGGCCGCCCGTTGCAATTCAAACGACTTTCAGCCTTCTGTATTACCAGTCTCGGTTATGCTTGTGTCGCTCCCGGTACCACTTAAATGCTACCAGTAATGCCCCAAACTGACTTGGACTCGACTCAGCATCAACTGCCACATGTCGCATCATAATTTGTATAGCTGTTATACATCAATTTTTCCCTATACAGATAGTCCTCGCACTTTCCGATTGCAATCGGAAAGTGGATTTGAAATAATCAACCAATCGACACTCCGTGCTTTGACGGAAAACTTCAAAGAATACCATCCACATATTCCAATACTCCAATCGTCATCTTGATAAAACGACGGTAACTTTCCACCTTCCCTCGATTAACGGAAGACTTCAGAGTATTGACCTGGCGTCCATCCAATCACTTCTGATCTAACACGCATGTGCTACTGCCGATTAACATTCGCCACACATTTCCTCCAAGTGGCGTCATCATTTCTTTCCTTATAAATACTCTAAAAATTGAGGGTTTCATTCACCTTTCATTTATGCAAAGTCATCTCATGTTAAACCTCTGATCATCATCTTTTTTTTTCATCGCGATCATGACCAACCCTTCATCTAGCAACAAGGCCCCTTTAAGCAAAAAGAAAATCAACCCACATGGTAGGGCTCCTGCTAGCCAAAACCCTTTGGCCTCTTCCTACTTGCCAAAGACATGGTGTTTTACTCATGACCTTCGAGAAAAAATAGTTTCAAAGGTTTTACCCATCGGTAGGATACCCCCGCCAGTGACTACAAAACCCGCATTACTGCAGATATTTTACGAACAGTGAAGGCCAATTGCGGCTAGAGATCAATCGAAGTCCTGATTCCTACTAGTAAGGAAAGGATCACCTCCTATAAGCAAGGGTATTCTTATGTTTATACTTACCCCTTTTCCATAAAACTCTGAAAAGTTATTGATGACGTCATTCTAGAATTTTATCGCCGGTACAAAGTTTGCATAGCTCAGGTGGGCCCTCAGATTTGAAGGACAGTCGTATGCCTCCGGTACTTCACTCGAAAAGTTGATGTTAGCTTTACTTTGGACCACCTGATTCACCTTTACTCTCTGTGCACTTTTCGTGATGGAATCATCAATTTGCACCGTTGGGGAATCAAAACCATTCTTGACAGTCTCGATGATGACCAGGACCGAGGTTGGACAAAAATATATGTCATCGTTCCTACTGAAGATCTCTTTCCCCTAACAGTCGCACTATCCCGGAGCAATGGAACCACCACAGTAAGTTTATTTCTAAACTATATTCTTTCTAACGCCTTTTTTCCAAGCAATCCGTTCTAATTTTGATTGGATTTTATTCTTCTCTTTAGCCACCGTATGAGAGCCTACAGATATAGACGACCTTGAGACATGGATTTAGAAAATTCTTAATGTATCCACTCCAAAACTCCGGAAGTGGAAAAAACATGCTCTTAAGAAGAACTGGGTACCCCGCTACCGTGGTATATATCATGATTTTAATCTTAGATTCTTCCGTTCATTTCTCAACATGTCAATAAAATTGTTCTCCTTTTTGTTAGGTCTTTCCAAGGCAATGTATACTGCTCCTCCTGAGGATAAAATCACAGATTCAATAGGCCCATGAGCGAAAAAGGCTACGAAATGAATCCTCTGCTAGCCCCGCACGGGACAAAAGTGTTTGAAGAAGAAATTCCTTGATAACTCTGACCGAACTCCTCTCAATGCTTTTGGTAATGTAGATTTAACGGTTGGTTTTTTCCCTGTGGAGGACCTGGATGATGAATGTTCCGAGGAAGAAATAAAACCACCCTTGCTTTTTGCAGAGATAGAAGTTACCAGTCAAGGTCCTGGTCACACAAATGCCTCTTTCACCACGGTAACAATTGGTGCACGTCAACCCTTGCATGTACCAATCGTCGCCACTTTACCACTAGTTGCTGAGGATACCGGGTCTCCAGTTATGCCGACCATGGCCCAAGAAGAAGATCATGAAATTCCCTATTCATCATATTGGGTTTTCTCTTCGCGAAGAGATGAGTTAGTAAATGAATACCCAGCCTCGGTAGCTCAACCTGCAGAATATCGAACTGTAACCTTCCAACTCCCTGTTGACTGCCACATTTGTTCTAGGCCCGTTGGAGCGGATAACTATATGAAATATGTGGCTTCAGACAATGATAGGAGAAAGGCTCATCGGATGTCCTTCGAATGCGTCATTAATGAAGGAATGCATGATGTAGCCAAGGTATTACCATTTTCCTGATCTACTCGTACTTTGTTATTTCCTCACATTCTCTTCTGATAATCATGTTTATTATCCAGGCCAACTTCATGTGCTACGAAGGGCTCTAACAGATGATTGAAGAAAGAACTACCTTGTAGACCGAAAGGGACAACGCCGTTCATCGCCTGTCAGTTGCAGAGGTGAAGCTTGCCAAGGTTGATGAATTGCGCGGAAAACATAAGCACTTGGAGGAGGAGAAATAAGCATATTGGCAACATGCTACTCTGCATGAAGACCGGGCCAGGGACTGGCAGAAGAAATAGAATGAGACATCAGATACCATGTCAGATCTGACGATGCGTCTCTCTGGTCTTGAGGCGGATGTGGGCACCTTTTTTGAACATCTCCAAATTAAAAAAAATAGATATATAAGCCATAAAGAAAGAGACTGGGTCCTTGATGTCCCATTTTTCTACTTTAGTTGCTCAGAATGAGAGACAACAGGCAGAAATTGTTGAGTTAACCCAAGCCAACGAACTCCATGCTACCAATGTCGAGCTCATTCAAGTCGTTCAAGCTGCAGAAGAAGAAGTCCAGGCAACCACTGATAGTTATACTCTATCCATGATTAGGAACGTCTATATGATGCGTCGTAAGGCTTTGGACACGAAGGCTCGACAATTGGAATTGGCCTCATCTGATAGTCCTGATGTCTCCCTCCCAATGGAAGAAGACAATGCTTCCTCTGGGGGACCGGGGATGACGAAGTCCCCCCAGGACCTAAGGTTTCTCATCATCAAGAGCACGTGCCTTCTGCCTCAGATAACGCTCCCGGAGCATCATCCTCATAACAACTTCTTTCATCCCCTATTTCTCGTAACTTATTTGAAACACCTAGAACACCCCCGGTGGACCATAGAGCGGACAAGTCGTAACCTTTCGCATGGGTTTTTATTTTTGTCTTTTTGTTTTTTTATTACCTGCGGGTAGGGCTGGCCAGTGGGCCGAGACAGCCCGACCCCGACCCAACCTGGTCCCGAGCCCGCCCCGGTTCCGCCCCGACCCAGCCAAAATAAATAAATAAATAAATAACGGGGGCGGGACTCGAACTCGGGACGGGATGATATCTCATCCCGCGAGACCCGAGCCCGCCCCAGGCCCGCTTGACCCGACCCCGCCCTTTTCCCCCCTTTGCAAAAATGGTCGTTGCACCAACGACCATTTTAGATTATGGCCGTTGGCCAACGGCCATTTTAGGCCCCCCCTACCCCTTAATATTTATTTTTAACCCATAAGTTATTATATTTACACTTTAACCCAATTTTCCAACTATAAATAACTCATTTTCTCTTCATCTTTCTCACAAATCTTCCTACAATCTCTCTAATTTCTCAATATCTCTCTCTACAAGTCTACATTGTTTGCTAAATATTCAATTTTATTTATTCATTTGGGAATTGGGAGTGAAGTTGGCAACTAGCTTGAGGATCTTCCATCGAGCAAAGTTTCAATTTTCAACCTCTCGATTACACGTCGACGTTACGTCGGCTTTTGGTACATTCGTTCCTTCATTAAATTATTATTGTCTATTTATTTTATTTAGATCACTTAATTTTATTATCTTTAATTATTTATTTATTTATTATCATAATTAAAATGGAAGGATTAAAAGGTATGTTTAAGGGTAAGGGTAAGGGTGCTTCTTCTAGTAGGGGCAACCAGGGCAAGGGTAGTTCTTCTAGTCATCTTATTCCTACACAGGATGATTTTGTTGAGACTCAACATTTTCCTACAATACCATTAGATTTAGACCAGGAGCTATTTTCTGGAACTCAAGAAGACTTTAATTTAGACGATGATCTAGATGATATACCCACTAATGTTGATGACAACACACCCACTAGTGCACCTTCAACTGAAATACCTCTTATTCCCCCTAGTATGAGACGAGGTCCAGCAAAATGACTATTAAAATCAGATGCATGGACATTCTTTGATAGGGACGTAGAGAATCAAGTAGCCATATGTAAAATTTGTAAAAATGTTTTAAAATTTAAAACTGGAAAAGGTCACGGTGGGACGGGGGGTTTAATTAGACACGTAGTAAGTGCTCATACAGCTAGGTATGCCCAATACCAGGCTTCAAAACCGGGTGCGCAAACGCCCGCTCCATCGGGACAAGGTTCACATATCGACATCGTCCCGGACCAAATCTGGTCAAATTAACCCTATGACGGGGGGAATTGTAGGCTTTAAATACAATAAACATAGAGATAGGGAAGCAATATCAAAATTAGTTGCTGTGGAGGGTTTGCCTTTTTCATTTCCTTCATCTCCCGGTTTTATTCATTACATTAGAGATAATATAATCCTGTTTTTAACGGTTTTCCTAGATCAACTGTTAAGAGAGATGTATTTAAATTCGCGCATGAATATCAACAATATTTACGTTTTTCATTATATTATTTTAATGGCAAAGTATCTATCACGTCTGATATAGGTCGTAGTACTAACGACCATGATTATTTAACTGTAACTTGTCATTGGATAGATTATAAATGGTCTATGCAAAAACGTATTTTAGCGTATAGATATATAGATGATAGGCACACTGGTACTTTTATTGCAGAAAATATTTATCAAGTGTGCGATTATTACGGAATTACCGATAAAATTATGACTATTACATTAGATAACGCTTCTAATAACAATTACGCAATTACAATTTTAAAAAATAGTTTAACTCCATCTTTTCCAGACCATTTTCATATAAAATGTGCGTGCCATATATATAACTTAATTGTAAAGGATGGTCTATCACTTTTTGAAAACATTCTTAGTAAAATACAATTTGCTATAAACTTTATTTTTAAAAGTAATAAAGTACAACGTAGAAAAGAATATAAAAAATTTTGTCATGATTGTGGACTACCTTTTAGAAAAATTCCACAAGAAGTATCCACTAGGTGAAATTCTTTATACGAGCAACTACTTGTTGCTTATGACTATAAATTACCTATAACTTTATTTTTTAACTCTCATAATAAAAAGTCAGCTGATATGATTTTAGATAGTGATTGGGAAAAAATTTCCGAACTTATTGTATTTTTAGAGAAATTTTTTCAAGCAACAAAAGAATTTTCCGGTATATATTATCCTACTATTTCAACTATGTTATTTTATATAACTCTAATATTTTTATTACTTAGTGAATATATGGAAAAACCAGCTTATAAGGCAGCTATTAAAAAAATGTTTCTCAAAATAAAAAAATATTTTATTCATATTCCCTCTATTTATATTATTGGTTCTGTATTAAATCCTACTATTAAAATAGACGGTACTAAATCACTAATTGAAACTATTTACGATTGTATAGAAGTACTACCACCTCCAAGTCCCAAAAATCTAAATCACCCACCACCTATTGAACAAACTAAAGAAGAAGTATTGTCTAGCGTAGAACACCAATGCAAAAATATATATAGATTTTATCAACAAGAAAATGCTAGTAACTTACCAGCTTCCATACCATCTTCTTCATCTTCAACACAACCTCACAAAAGACATGTTGTTTCTGCGGCTAGTATTGAAAGCCTCAGAAATAGAATGTGCGATCGTACCTCTACTACTAACCAAATTAGCGAGTTGGATATTTTTGTTTTGCAGGGTTCTGTACCGTATCAAGAACTGATGAATGAAGATGGACATGAAGAGTTGCTGAAATACTGGAGGGGGAATGAGAAGACCTTTCCGACACTTTCATTGATGGCTCGAGATGTTTTGAACATTCAAGCGTCGTCAACTGCGTCTGAAAGCGCTTTTTCTGCAGGCAGATATCAAATAGGAGACCACAGACACTCATTAGCCGGAGACAGCTTGGAAATTGCAGTATTATTCAGAGATTGGATACGAGCGGAGCGGAGAAGGTGCGGTCAACCGGAGATCAACGAAGAAGATGATGAAAACTACAATGAAATCTTATCCGAATGTGGTGGAAGTGACGTGGATCAATTTGACCAACAAATATCAATTCCAACCGAAGAACCACATGAAATCATCAAGCAATTAGAACAGGTTTTTTGAGAATGTAATTTTTTTAATTGTAATTTTATTATGTAATTTGCAACTTTTGGACAACACCACAAAGTTGCAATTTAGATTTTAGACAATTGTATTTGTATTACAAAAAAATCATATGTCTATTAAATAATATAAGAGGCACAAAAACAGCCTTGGGATGTTTTTATTACACTATCTTGTTTTGTTTATTGAGTTTTTTTTATACATATGTTATTTTTAAAAAAAAAAAAAAAAGGAATAACCCGTATCCGCCCGCCCGACCGATGCAAGCGGGATCGGGATCGGGACGGGACTTGTTCCAGTCCCGCCAGACCCGACCCCGCCCCTTCTCCCGTCCCGCCCCGACCCCGACCCCGCCAGACCCGGCCCGCCAGACCCGAGCCCGGCCCACTGGCCACTCTTACATGCGGGTCACTTTTGGACCTGGTTAGTATCTTTTATATTCGGGTTGTTTTTAGTCCTGAAAATATGAATGAACTTTTCCCTTTTCTTTTCAATTATGCGTAAGATTTTCATTCTTTATTTATTTTCACAAACAAGCATTAGTTACAAACTTTATCACTTTGCTTTATGAACCAGAACCAAACTTTGAGGTTTATTTTTTCAGAATTGGCTAAACTTTAGAAGTTTAAAAACTTTCCACTAACCTTAATTTGGTTACAAAGATGTACTTTTATTTTATTTTTGAATCTAGGCTTCTCATGGCCTCCAAAGTTAGTTCCGAACTTAATTTGGTTCCGAATAACTTAAACCTCTGGTACTTCTTGTATCTGAAGCCTTAACTTTTTTGTTAAGATTTTAATAAGAGGGCCCTTATTTTTAAAGGTGTTGTAGAAGAGGATGTCTCATGTTCATTAAGGCACTGAAGCTTCGATATGTTTAAGATAATAACATACATTTTATGCTCGTGATGAAAAATAAGTATTGATTCTTTTGACTTACAAATGTGAAGACAATTTCAATAATAATCCGGCTGTCATCTAGCGTGGTTAGTCCGATTACATATAGTTTAAATAACTAGGTAGTCCCCGGTAGTGGGTGCTTTTCTTAGAAGCTTTAAATTTTCTAAATTCAAAATTTTCTTCACTTCATTCTAGTTGTATATGACCCCCTAGTATTTTGGAGTTCATGTTATGAAGACTCGGATACGGGATAGCTCTTATTAGTAGTAAGATCATTAACATGCTTATGTTGTGATGTTGCCTCATTAAAAACCTTGCCGGAAAAATCCAATTGGAACAAAAATCGATCGAAGGGAAAAAGAGTGAAGCGCATGCTTTGCCCTATTACACATAGTATTTCTTCAAATGACTTACATTCCAATTACTAGGAAGTATATTTCCTTATTGGTCTGCTAGCTGATAAGCTCACTTGCCAGCAATATCGGTGACCGTATATGGTCCTTCCCAGTGACCGTAGATAGTCTTATTTGTTGACGTTGTTTGTCCATTTTCACTAGGGTGATAGGGAGCATAGGTGATCCATTTGATATTTAAGTCATCTAGGAACTCTGTGACCTTGGTTCCGATAAAATTCCGGCCATTGTCACAAGCTATCTCCTTTGGGATGCCAAAACAACAAATAATATGTTGTCAAATGAACTCCTTCACCCTTTTCTCCCATATATTCACATAAGCTGCAACTTCAAATCATTTAGAAAAACAGTCAGTCATAAAAATAATCTGACATGCATGTCAAGATGCCGCTGGCAAGGGTCCGACAATGTCCATCTCCCACTTTATGAACGGCTACGGGGACAATACCGGATGCAATTCTTCTCCCAGTTGATATAGCAATTGTGCATGGCGCTGACATTTATCACACTTCTTCACAAATATTTTTGTATCTTCTTCAATCCGGGGCTAATAATAATCGACCCTCATGAGCTTCCTCATTAAGGATTCCGCTCCCGAATGATTTCCATAAATGCCTTCATGGACTTTCCTCATTACGTAATCTACTTCATCGGGGCCTATACATCGGGCTAGGGGACTATAAAAATACCTTTGATAAAGCATTCCGTCTACAACACAGTACTGGGTAGCTTTGGTCCTCAAAGATCTGGATGCTTTCGGGTCCTTTGGGAGCTTTCCGTTCATGAGATAGTCACTTCTCTGGTCCCATGTTAGGCTGGCCGAATTTACCTCATCGTATCCGATGGGATTCAGTGTCGAATGCAACAACTGAACAACTAACTCGGTTTTCGGCCTTCGTGCTGGAGCCTAAGTTTGCGAGTGCATCTGCCTCTATGTTTTCTTCTCGGGATATATATACCACCATCCATTCTTGAAAATGAGACAAAAGATTCAAAGACTTTTCAAGGTATCTTGACATGCGATCTACCTTTGCTGCGAAAACTCCATAGACTTGGTTCACTACCAGTAGTGAGTCACACTTGACTTCAATGATTTATGAGCCTAAACCTCGGGCCAGTTCCAAACCTGCAATCAAAGCCTCATACTCTGCTTCATTGTTAGTCAACGGAGTGTTATGTATTATTTGCCTTAGAACTTAACCGGTGGGGGTTCGCAATACAACTCCCAGATCAGTTCCCTTGATGTTGGAGGCACCATTTGTATAAAGCTTCCAGATCCCAGGGGCAGTCCCCGAGACTAGGATAGCCTCATTTTCTGCCTAAAGAGTTAATACTGGACTAAAATTTGCCACAAAGTCTGTAAGGACTTGCGACTTTATTGCAGTTCGGGGTCTATATTCAATGTCAAATTCAGTTAATTCTACCTCTCATTTAGCCAAGCCCCCAGAAAGTTCAGGCTTATGAAATACATTTTTAAGAGGAAATATAGTTACTACGTCAATTGGGTGGCATTGAAAATATGGTCAGAGCTTTCGCGATGACATTACTAATGCAAAAGCCAATATTTTGAGTAACGAGTATCGGGTCTCGGTCCCTTACATGACTCTACTTACATAATAGACAGGAAATTGTGTATATTTTCCTCATATACTAGCACTGCACTTACCCCTACCTCCGGGACTATTAGGTATACTAGTAGTTGTTCTTCGTCCTTTGGATTTGACATGAGCGGAGGACTGGATAGGTAAGTTTCCAGATCCCATAAGGCTTGATGGCATTCGGGTGTCCAAACAATCGTTCTTCTTATTTATAAGTGAGAAACACATGTGACATTTTTCTGAGAAGCGAGATATAAACCTACTTAGGGCCGCCACACGCCCGGTCAACCGTTGCACTGCTTTCACATCTTCCAGCATGTCTAGTAGATATTTGATAGCCTTTATTTTATCAGGGTTTATCTCGATCCCCCTCTGAGAAATCGAGAAACCCAAATATTTACCAGAGTCAACCCTGAAAGCATACTTCTCGGGGATTAACTTCATATTATATTTCCTCACCACCTCAAAGGTTTCTGCAAATGACTTAAATGGTCTTCTGCACGAAGACAATTTAACAAGCATATCATCTCTATATACTTCTATTGTTTTGCCAAATTGTTTTTCACACATTTATTTACTAACCTTTGATAAGTAGCCCCAACATTTTTAGTCCAAAAGGCATAATGTTATAACAATAAGTACCGAAAGTAGTTAAGAAATGTATTTTTTCTTAATCTTACGGGTGTATCCTTATTTGATTATAACCGAAATACGCATCAAGAAAATTTATTATATCATGTCTAGCCATCTGATCTATGTTCAGTAGCAGGAAAGAGTCTTTAGGACATGGTTTATTTAAATCCTTGTAATCAATGCACATTCTAAATTTGTTTCCCTTTTTAGGTACTACGACTACGTTGGCTAACCAGTCCGAATATTTTACTTCTCGAATTGACCCTATATTAAGTAATCTAGCTACCTCATGTTTAACAAACCTATTGCAAAATTCGGCGATCGACTATTTTTCTACCGTACTGAAGGGAAACTAAGATCTAGGCCCAATGTATGAGTTGTGACTTCTGGAGGAATGTATGTCATATTGTCATGAGAACATGCAAAGTAATCAATATTAGATATAAGATATTTAAGAATTAAATCCCTGAGCCCCGGGGTTAACCCGGTGCTCAAGTATACCTTTCTTTCGGGGGGTTTTGGATGTAGTGCAATCTGTTCCAATTCCTCTACAGTGGACTTGGTGGCATCTGATTCATCCAGTACCTAAAAGTATTTGGGTACTTGGTACCAATCCGAAAACTCATCCTCTGGATAGGCTGCTACTAATTATGTTTCTACCGGCGGAACCTGGTGAACATCCTCTAGCATTGGCTCTGCTTTCTATACTTGCTATTTGGGTTTTGATGCTACCTTCGGTTCCTCTATGTCATATATTTACCTGGCCGCAGGTTGTTCACCTCATATTTGTTGAACTCCTTTAGGTATAGGGAACTTCACCAACAGATGCATAGTTGATGGGACCGCCTTCATATCATGTATCCACAATCTTCTAAATATTTTATTATACCTCATATCCCCATCGAGGACGTAGAACTTTGTCAACTTAATAGCTCACATTACATCCACCGGTAGATCAACTTCCCTTTTTGTAGTTTTGCTTGATATGTTAAAACCTAATAGGGTTCTGGCAGCCGGTACTATTTCATCTGCCATATTCATTTCTTCTATTGCTTTGTGATAAGAAAGTGTCGCCTAAGCTGAAAGGTAAGTTCTACAGAGTTATGGTTAGACCAACACTGTTATATTGGGCAGAGTACTGGCTAGTCAAGAATGTCCACGTCCAAAAGATGAAAGTAACAAAGATGTGGATGCTCAAATAGATGTGTGGTCATAGTAAGAGAGATATGATTAGGAATGTAGATATACGAGATAAGGTCGGAGTGTCCCCTGTGGAGGACAATATGAGAGAAGTGAGACTGAGATGGTTTGGGCATGTAAAGAAGAGGTGTGAGGATGCTCCAGTCAGGAGGTATAAGAGATTGACAATCGTAGGGGTTATGAGAGGTAGAGGTAGGCCGAAGAAGAACTCGGGGGATGTGATTAGACAAGATATGGCTCTACTCCAGTTGACTGAGGACATGACCTCAGATAGGATGATTTGGTGGGCGAGGTTTAGGATAGAAGGGTAGTAGGTATTCGAGGTTTGTCGCATTGTGTGTGAGAGAGGTGGGAGGGCTAGCCTTTCCATCTCTTATTCTCCTTTTCTTAGATGTATTATTTTGATATCACGGTGATCATTATAATTATGTGTGTGCTATTATGTTTTACCATTTGTTTTGTATCTTGATATTTTACTGCCTTATTTTTCATGCAACTTTCTTTTAAGTCGAGGGTCTATTGGAAACAACCCATCTACCCTGCAAAAGTAGAGGTAAGGTCTGCGTACATCCTACCCTCCCCTGACTCCACTTGTGGGATTACACTGGGTATGTTGTTGTTGTATATTCATTTCTTCTACCACCTTCAGTCTAACTATATTAGCTAAGTTCCCGGGATCAATTAGAACTCTTTTCACCTAGAAGCAACAATAGGCACTGTGACTACATGTGCATGGTTGTGAGGGAAAATTACACCGGCAATGTCTTCTTCAGTGAACGTGATAGTATGTTCGTCATGTATCTCCCAGAACCTCTTTTCCTGGGTCACAAATATTTTCATCTTTTTAGCCACAGTGAAAGATGTAGCGATAATCATTGATCCGCCATATATCATATTTATAACATGAGGTGGTGCAATCGGATTTGACTTATCTTCTGCGGGGGGTCCCCACTTATAATTGTTTCGAGCTCTCTCACTCAGATATTCCCGAAGGTGGCCCCCTGCTTAGCACTCTTGCCACCTCTTCTCGTAGGTGTCTGAAATTTGCAGTTTTATGCCTGTGAGTTCCATGGAAATTGCACCAGACTAACTGATTTTTTTTATTTGGATCAGACTGCAGTGGCTTTAGTGGTCGGGATGCCGAATGAGTTTGTAACACCGCCACTATTTGTTTTTCACCAATGTTGAAGTTGGTGGTCGGAATGCCGAATGATTTCGTAACACCACCATTATACATTTGAGCTTTCGTGAAACATCTGAACTTGAAGGGATCAAACCCTTTATGAAGGCCTCTGCAGCCCATTCATCCGGGACTGCATATAGTACCATTTGTTCCTTCTTGAAATGTATAATGAAATCCCTAAAGAGTTATATTTCTCCTTGTGCAATGCGAAAGATATCCGCCTTGCGTGTCTTTACTTTTTGAGCCCCCGCATGACCCTTAATGAACATGTCGGTGAGCTGGGCGAACGAACCAATCGAATGCTCAGGGAGTTGTGAATATCATATCAGAGCTCCCTTACCAAGTGTTTCAGCAAACTTTTTTATCAAGATCGACTGTATTTCATTTTCTCTTAGATTATTTCCTTTCACGGTCGTAGTATAGGCCATTATATGCTCATTTGGATCAGTAGTTTCATCGTATTTGGCTATAAAAGGCATTTTAAACCTTTTAGGGATTAGTTCAGGCGCAACCTCTGGCTTATATGTCAACTGAATGTATTTCTTCGCATTCAAACCGTCGATCACGGGAGGAGCCCCCGGTATTTGACTGAACTGGTGCTGAAACTCCTGAGCAATTTTTTCCGCCTTCTCTGCATTGGTATTAACTTTCCTTGTCATGTCCTTCATGAAGTTCAAGACCTTTTCCTGGAACCAATTTTCAGGGGCGGCTTCGATCTCTAAACCATCGTTTCCTGATCTGCCTTGATCTTTGTCGGTTTCTCCATGTACATTGGGTGAAGGAATTAGTCTTTTAGTTGGAGTACTGCCAGTACTTTTGGACATAAACTCTTCTTGAAATTGTTGTAGATACTTCAACTTCTCACTCATTGCAACATTCTGTGCCCGAAGATCTTGTACGACTTTTTTAGGTGTTTCGTTAGTGGGAATATCCCCATGCTGAGTCTGATCATCTTCAAAAGTGACTTCGTCTGTATGCATCGGGTCTTCGAGCGTTATAGTTCTCATCGGCAAACCCTTCAGCCTAATATTATTTGTGTTATCCCCAATGTTGCTACTGCTTTCTCATATTCCTGTCATTTGTCTGATCTGAACAAAGAATAAGACTTAAAGAAAAAATTAGATTAGTAGAGATGTCACTTGTGAGACCACAATTGTCCAGGCCCCACATTGGGTGCCAAACTGTTTACCCGTAAAACAATACAGTTGAATTTGTATACATGGTCAAGGACATGTGGATCTCAAGTGACATGTTAGACAAGAATTCTGGATAAATTACACTAAAATAAATAATAATCAGATAAAATAAAGTAATGATTAGCTTTAGCCTTGTGACAACTTCTAGGCAGAACATCGATAACTTGTATAAAAGCACAAAAATCGACAGAATATAAGCAATTATCTTGTTACTAGATTGTGTTAGGTTACAATGTAATAACATGACCTATTTATACATGATCTACACGGTTACACATCCCACAAAATATGCTCTCATTAATACAAGAGAATGGATGTTGTAATAATTGGATAATCAATATCTCAATAAATGTCATTAAAGCTCCATTGAAATACATGTGACCGGTTTGGTAACGGCCGCCCGTTACAATTCAAGCGGCTTTCAGCCTTCTGTATTACCGGTATCGATTATGCTTGCATCGCTCCCGATACCACTTGAATGCTACCGGTAATACCCCAAGCTGACTTGGACTCGACTCAGCATCAACTGTCACGTGTCACATCATAATTCGTACAGTTGTTATACACGAATTTTGCTTTATACACTCATACTTACTTGCTTTAATTATGACTAACTTCAGAGATGGTTTAATGTGAGATTCTTTCATTCTTTCTATCTATGCAAATATATTTTCTTGTGTAGAAACAAGAAGCAAGTGTTTGGCCATAGAAATAAAATATTTTTCACTTTATTTGAAATTTTTTAAGTTGAAATTGAAGATAGAGTTGTGTTGTTAGACTTTTTGCAAAGTATATTTGGTTGTTTGAATGTACTTTTTCTAAACCATGAAATATGATTTATACTTTTCAATTTTTTAAAACTAACAAACCCACTCAACTTGATTAATTTACCTGAAATATACAACCAAATCTGCTACAAAAGAGTAATATCTATGTTTACCCATAAAACGGTATCGTTGAATTTGTATACATGGTCAAGGACACATAGATCGCAAGTGACACTTTAGATAAGAACTCTAGATAAATTATACTGAAAATAAGTAATAATAAGACAAAGTAAAGTAATGATTAGCTAGAGCCTTGTGACAGCTTCTGGGCAAAGCTACGATAATTTGTATGCAAACACAGAAATTGAGAGAATAAGAGTAATTGTATTGTAATAGCTAGAATGTGCCTTTACAATGGAATAACATATCCTATTTATACATGAGCTACATGGGTACACAACACATGAAATATGCTCTCATTAATGCATGAGAATGAATGTCATAATAATTAGACAATCAATATTTTAATAAATACCATTAAAGCTCCATTGAAAACATATGACCGATTTTAGTAACGGTCACCCATTACGAACTAAACGGTAACTTCCGCTCTTCTGAATCTCCGGTGCTCACCGTGCATGTGTTATTCCCAGTACAGCTTGAATACTATCGGTAATGCCCCAAGCTGACTTGGACTAGACTCAGCATCAATTGTCACATGTCGCATCATAATTCCTACAACTGTCTTAAATGATTTTTGCCTTATACAGATAGTCCCTGCATTTTTCGGGTATAGCTATCGTGTTCCCGGGAAGTGGATTTTGAACTTTTGACAGGACAAATCTCATATTTTAGAGGGAATTTGAATCGTAATGATTACCAAACTTGTCAAACATCACATCCGTTAAATGTTTCTGAAACGGCGAGACCTGAACCATCACTCTGATCGACATAAACTGCAGCAATGATGGGCCATGTCTTTTCACCTTCAAAACTTTATATATATTTTTCCATAAATAGGAGGCTAAATCTTTTACAAAAGGAAACCACAAACTTTGCAATATTTCTTGAAAACTTTGCCTTCTTTCCTTCTTAAAATTTTTTTCAACAATGTCTTCAACTAAATCTTCACCTTCTCACTCCTCTGAGGGCAACGACAAGCTTCCAAGCCTCCGCCATAAGAAAGAACTTATTTCTCTTACGACTCAGAAAATCGCTCTACTACTGCCGAAATCCTTTATTCGGCCTTTGACTTCTCAGGAGATCTCCGTGTTCAAAATAACTATGAACATATCGATAATTTTGAATCTAAAATAACAACCAAAGTTCTTCATGTTGTCCTAGAGGATTGTGATTTTTCCTCTAACATAGTTGTCAAAACAGTCGATCATGACGGCCAAGTGCATTATCATGTTGAAGGATTTTTCATGATATATACTTATCCATTCACCATTGGTTTCAAACTTCATATTTCAAAGATTATCGAGGATATTTTCCACCGATACAAAGTTTACTTAGGCCAAGTTGCTCTGCAAATTTGGAGATTAGTGTATTGCATTCAAATGTTAGCCAACAATACCCATGCTCCATTCACTATCGACTACCTTCTCCTCCTCTATTACCCTAGGGTTTTATGAGATGGAATCGTCAATCTATACCCCCGGGAAATCTGCAGCCTTATTAATACAGAGGACAACTACGACTGTGGTTGGCTGATCCACTTTATTTTAATCAAGACTAACCAAATCTACCAGCCTTCTTCGGATCCTTTCCCTGAAGAGTGAAATTTTTCCCGTAAGTATTTTATTTTTCCCCTACAAACTTATTTGCTTGGTTTTCCAAAATAAGGACAATTCCTTTATAATACAAGTGTTATAAATTTTCATTCATTTTAGTTGAGCCATAACTGTTTAAAGAAATTTTTGAGTGGGTGGTAAGCCTTCTTCATGCCTCTCCCAACATCACCAAGTTATGGAAGAGTATTACGTCCAAATGGTGAAAGGGGAAATAACATGGTAAGCTTTAGCCCTGACTCTTCCTTTTATACATGTTTCATCCCGAATTTCCTATGAATCCTTTTCCACATATATTCTCCATTCACAGGGCTCTCCATACGAAAGTCCTCAACCTCAAAAGTGACATCTCATGCGACTGCTCTGTCGAACATCCTCCAGTCTACTTCTAGCAATCGGAAATAGAAAGCTCAAGATGAGGCTTTTGAGACTGTGGTGGGAATTGATTCCCAAGTAATAAATCACTGCCGACTCACAGGGTATTGGAAAAAACTACAGGCGGAGGATAAGGCGGGTTTAATTCAAATTGATGAGGAGAATGCGACTAATGAAAACACCAGCCCAGGTAGTCCCCGACAGGAAACTCTGTAGGTGGAGATGCCCGTTACTCCTGAGGACCCTTCTAAGAATAGCTCAATACCTACTTCCAGAACTGAGGTCGGGACATTTGCTTCTTTCCCTCGGAAATCTTCCCATGCTACCCTCGAAGCTTCTCTTGCTCATCTTGCACATTTGTTTCTACAGGTAGAATACTCTTTCCTTTTTATTTGTTATTTAAAGACTTATTCTTATTTACCAGTCGTAATTAGACCTGTCCATCAGGTTGGGACCCGCCCGGCCCGGCCAAACCCGGCCCGATCTAAAAAACCAGGGCCAGGGTCAGCATATATCTGACCTGAAAAAGCAGGGACCCGATCAGGGTCAGGGTCAGGGTCGGGATAGGGCCAGCATTTTTTACCCGTCTGACCCGGCCCGGCCCAACCCGACCAGTGACACGAACCCGACCCCGACTCGTTCATTTTATTATTATTTTATTAATGTTTATTTAAGGTATTATTTTATTAATATTTATTTTATTAATGTTTATTTAAGGTAATTCGGTTCGGTTCTTTAGTATTATGGATGAATCGAACAGAAAAACTGAACCTACCTGTGTAATTAATTTTATTTTTTATTTTAGGCTACTGCTATCTCTTGAATCATATCCATTTGAAGCCAATCTATGAAACTTTTATGAAAGTTGAATGCGACATGAACTTAATTAACGGAAGCATTGACATAAAATATAGGGAGAGAAAGTAGTTGTAAATTGATGCAACTTTAAATGGTCATAACTCTGCGCTCGGATGTCCGTTTTACCCAAAACAAAATTGATTTTGCGTATTTTTTTGAGACGCGACTGGTGGCATCGCTAATTTTTATGAAAACGATCATTTTCCAATCAATTTGTATTTTTCCCCAAATCTGTTTCTAATTTCCCTTTTTTTAGTAAAGATCTCACGATATACAATACATTTCAACGTCGAAATTTCATGGTAATGTAGGTGTGAATGTCAATTTCAGTGTTGGAAATTCAATTTTAAAAAAATTCCTTTAATTTGGAGTTTTTTACATGTGTTTAAGAATATATGTTATGTTTTTGGACTGTTATATTAATAAAAAAATAAAAAAAATATTTTTATTTTATTTTGTAGAGCAGGTCAGGGCTGACCCGTGACCCATAGGGTCCCCGAAGGGTCAGGGCCAAGGTTGGAAATTTTTTAAAAAAATAGGGTCAGGGTCGGGCAAGCAAAAAAAAAAGTCAATTGACCCGACCCGACCTGAGCTTTGGACAGGTCTAGTCATAATCCTTTCATTCAGGGTCACATCTCTGCTCTCTCCACTGCAGACTTAGCTAAAATGATGGGCCCTTCCCCTAAATAAAAGAAGTTGAATGAAGAAATCCAACATCTCAGGGCAGAAGTTGAAGACATCCGTGCTGATCCAACTTCGATTACAGGAGTTATTGACTCTCTGCGGGACTAGGAGAATTCCATTCAGGCCTTAACCACCACTTACGTGACCCTTCAAGGGAGGATAACAAGGTTAGCGGCCAATTTGGCAGAAGCCCAAGGGCAGTTGCACGCCTCCGAGCACACCATCCACGAGTTCCAAGCTAAATGTCAAAGATGGAAGCTTCGGAGAGACCTGACTGTCCTAAAGAGTCGCGTGGAAACCCTTGAAGAGGCAAGAAAGTCAGGGATTTATATCCTTTTTGAACTCCTGGATGCAGAAATTGACCTCCATGATGCTAAGTTATCGTTGGAAGCTCTACGAGTAAATAGAGAGGATTCGGATGCGGAATCTTGTGGAGAGGCTGGTGATGATGATGAACCCCCCGAACTGGTCTTTTTATTTTCATTGGCAACACTTAAAACACCCCCGGTGGATCATGGAGCGGCCAGGCCGTAACCTTTCATGCGAGTTTATTTTCAGTTTTAGGTTTTGCTACCGAGTCACTTTTGGGCCCGATTAGTATCTTTTGTATCCGAGTTGGCTTTAGTTCGAAAAAAAATATGAATGATGAACTTTCCCTTTCCTTTGCAATTTTGCGTAAGATTTTTATTTTTATTTATTTTCACAAGCAAGCATTAGTTACAAAGTTTATCACTTTGCTTTTTGAATCAAAACCTAACTTTGAGGTTCATTTTACCAAAATTGGCTAACCTTTAGAAGTTTAAAAACTTTTCAATAACCTTAATTTAATACCAAAGATGTATTTTTATTTTCATCTTTAAATCGAGGCTTCTCGTGGTCTCCAAAGTTAGCTCCGGACTTAATTTGGTTCCGAATAACTTAAACCTCCTGTACTTCTTGTATTCGGAGCCTTAACGTTTTTGTTAAAGTTTTAATAAGAGAGGATCCTTATTATTAATGGTGTTGTAGAAGAGGAAGTCTCATGTTCATTATGGCACATAATTTTTGATATGTTTAAGGTAATAACATACGTATTTATGCTCGTGATGGTAAAGATTTATTAATCATAAAAAGAAGTTTTTATTGATTACTTTGACTTACAAATGTGAAGACAATTGCAAGAATAATTCGGTTGCCATCTAGTGTGGTCAGTCCGGTTACATATACTTTAAACTTTTATGTAGTCCCCAACATTTGGGAAGTCCCATGTATCGTGTGCTTGCTTGAAGCACCAAAATTTCATTAAAATTTTTTTACTCCATCCGGGTGTAAATGGCCTCCTAGTATCTGGGAGTTTATGTTATAAAGATTCGGATACTGGATAGCTCTCTTCGATAGTAAGACCATTAACATGCTTATGTCATAATGATACATCATTAAAAACCTTGCCAGAAAAACTCAATTGGGACAAAAATCGGTCGAAGAGAACAAGAGTGTAGTACATGCTTTGCCCTACTACACATAGTACTTCTTCAAATGACTTACATTCCAATTACTATGAAGTGTATTCCGTTGTTGGTTTGCTAGCTAATGAGCCCTTTTGCCGACAATACCGGTGACCATATATGGTGCTTTCCAGTTTGCTTCTAATTTTCCAGCATTGCGCTCCCAGGTATTCTGAGTGACTCTCCGGAGTACCAAGTCCCCGAGTTTAAAGTGTCAGAGATTTGAGCTCCAGTTATAGTAACTCTCCGTTCTTTGTTTTAGGGCTGCCATCTGGATGTACACTAAATCTCAACGTTCCTCGAGAAAATCCAAGTGCATGGACATTGATTCTGCATCTGATTCTTCCTCAGCCTGGGAGTTCCTACTTCTAAAGGGATCTAGACATCTGCACCATAGACCATGGAAAAAAAAGTTTCTCTGATACTCATTTTTGTCGTGGTTCGATATGTCCATAATATTTTCGGTAGCATAGATGGCCAATCTCCTCTTGCAGCTTTCAATATCTTCTTCAAGTTCTCGATTATAATCTCGTTTGTTGACTCCGCTTATCCATTTGCACTAGGGTGATAGAGAGTAGATGTGATCTTCTTGATATTTCGTTGTACCTCTTTCTCATGTTATTACATTCTTTATGCTTATGTTTATCACCTTACATACTCGGTACATATTTCGTACTGACGCCCCTTTTTGTGCGATGTGCTCATGCCCACAGGTGTAGATAGACAGGTCAGTGCATCTGCACAGTAGGATACCGAGATCAGCAGTTGGGTGTCACACTTCACTTCTCCGGAGTTATTGATTCTAAGTTTGTAGGTACAGATGCGTATGTATATATATGGTTTTGGGTATGGTAGGGACATGTCCCAACCAGTAGACGTACAATACTATTAGAGGCTTGCAAACTTATAATTAGTGTATCTATGTGTTTTGTCTGGCCTTTTCGGCCTTCTAGATAGTCGATGTCACTTTTTATGACCTTGTAGGCTTTGCTTATGTATATAGGCTTTGCTTATGTATATATAGGTTGTTCGGCTTCTTCTACTTGTAGGTGGTCATGTCTAGTTATATTTATTGTCATTTAGTGGCCTTGTTGGTCCAATATTATGTCACAGGTTACAGATGTCATGGTTGGTTTGCTCAGGCCTTCGGGTGTTGTATGCCGCCACACACCCCAATGTTGGGGTGTGACATTGTTCCTTCTGTAATCGTGTAATGAAATCCGTAAGAAGCTTAGTTTCTCCTTGTGCAATGTGGAAGATATCTGCCTTGCGTGTCTTCACCTTCCGAGCCCCCGCATGAGCCTTTATGAACATGTCGGCGAGCTAGGCAAACAAACCGATTCAATGCTTAGCGAGTTGTGAATATCATGTTAAAGCACTCTTAGCAAGTGTTTCAGCAAACTTTTTTATCAAAATTGATTCTATTTCGTGTTCTCTTATATCATTTCCTTTCACGACCGCAGTATAGGTCATTATATGCTTATGTGGATCAGTAGTTCCGTCATATTTGGCTACAAATGGCATTTTGAACCTTTTGGGGATCAGTTCGGACGCATCCTCTAGCTTATACGACAACTGAATTTATTTATTTGCATCTGATCTATCAACTACGAGATGAGCCCCCAGTATTTGACTGAACTAGTGCCGAAACTCCTGGGCGGTTTTTTCCTCCTTCTCCGCATTGGAATCAACTTTGCTTGTCATGTCCTTCATGAACTTCAAGACCTTCTCCTAGAACGAGTTTTTAGAGGCAGTTTTTCTCTCTGAACCATCGTTTCCTGATCTGCCTTGATCATTGCCGGTTTCTCCATGTGCATTGGGTGGAGGCATTGGTTTTTCAGTTGGAGTACTGCCGATATTTTTGGACATGAACTCCTCTTGGAATCGCTTCAGACGCTACAACTTCTTACTCGTCGCAGCATTCTGTGCCCGAATATTCTGTATGGCTTCTTTGGGTGTTTCGTCAGTGGAAACATCCCCGTGCCGAATCTGTCAGTCTTCGGAGGTGACTACGTCTGCAAACATCGGGTCTTCTAGTCCCGTAGTCCCGATTGGCAAACCATTCGATCCTAGCGGGGTGTTGTTCGTATTGTCACTGATATTATGATTGCTTTCTCCTATTCCTGTCATATGTCTGATCTTAATAAAGAATAAGCCTTGAAGAAAAATTAGAGTAGTAGAGGAGTCACTTGTGACATCATAATTGTCCAAGCCCCACGGTGGGCGCCAAATTATTTACCCGTAAAATGGTATAGTTGAATTTATATAAGTGGTCAAGGAGACGTGGATATCAAGTGACGCGTTAGAAAAGAACTCTAGATGAATTATACTGAAAATAAGTAATAATAAGACAAAGTAAAGTAATGATTAGCCTGAGTCTTGTGACAGCTTCTGGGCAAAGCTATGACAATTTGTATGCAAGATGCCCCAAGCTAACCTGGACTCGACTCAGCATCAATTGTCACGTGTTGCATCATAATTCATACAACTATCTTAAATGAATTTTGCCTTATACAATCTCATAATGAATAATCACATAATGTCCTAAAATTGGATCCCAATTATTTTTTTAAGTACAAAAAAATTGCTTCACTAATTCAAATGTCATGATTAATATATTTTTCTCTTTCTTTTAATCTATATAATAAATAAAAACTTAATTAAAAAGATCCGCTCGACCCGATCCAAAACCCAACGGTGGCACACTTGATCAAATTGAAATAGGGTTATTTTTATAAAAATAAAAAATTTAGGAAAAAAAGTGAAAACAGGTTTTGAGGTGTTTTTTCAAATTTCAAACGCTGATTTTTAAATAAAGTGAAACAAATTTCTAAAGAAAATGAATAATTTTCATGGCGAAATGGCTCCTTAAACTCTAAGAGGAGTAACAGAGAAAAGCTGTTAATGACAAATATTCGCATATAATGAGGTGAGTTTTAACTCTCTTGATCATATGAAAATTTTATACTATTCAGAAAATTTGATGCCCGCAATAAAGAGAATTCTGGATAAAAATTATAAGCAGTTTCTGCTTCAATCCTTCTATGAGTATATACATAACTATATATAACATGTTACACTCAATCTACTATTCCAAAATTAAACTAGCATATACATAAGTATATCATCTATGTTTCTTATACAAATTCAATCAAACAGTACAAAAAACAGTGTTTCAATATATATTTTGTCAATTTATATAAATGTTATTCGATTGCTTTTGATCAATATATTTAGCGGGTCGGGTCAAGTGGAGCGGGTCAGTAAAATGGTTAAAATGTGTACTTTTTTATTTCTTTAAAGTTTGCTTTAAATAGAAATTTCATGTCAACAAAATTTAATAAAAAATCACTTAATAGGTTGTATGGCTTTCTAAGTGAAATAACAATAGTTGAGTGACTTTTGGATTAGAAAATAAAATAGAGTGACTTTCTAAGTGAATTATCTTTAGTTGAGTAATCATCTGAGATATTATCTCTATTAAAAGTTCAGTGAATTTGAATCTTCCTTCTTTTCATGGGCATTTATATCTCTGGCAATATTAGGACGTGAGATATCTTTTGAGTTTTGAGAGTATTTTGCACCTTTTATATTAATCACACTTTTGATTTACAAATATAGTATTTTTCATGGACGTTATAATTCGTACAACTCTAACAATAAATGACGAAGCATGTCCCCTGAGTCATAGCTGAATGACAAATGAGGAAATTTAAAATTCAACTGGAGATCTGCCGCGTGGGTTTGAGACCAATAAATCCATATTTAATTTCTTGAACAACTTGGACAAATTTAGAGCAAACGCATGTGCCAGTGAACTACCGGGTTGTTCTTTTTTTAACAATAATATGATGGGATTTATTATTTAATTTTAAATCTACAAGTGACTTCCATTCAGTATACAAATTTTCCGTTGCTACAATTTAAATTTATGCCAGCTAGATAATGGTAATCAATCCTAAAGAAAGGAAAAGGAACAAATTACAGAACAGTTTAAGAGTAATTAACCTTGGGAAAGATATAATCAATCAGTATAATGGCAATGAGTTAATCTCACATAAAGTATTTACTTCCCGGCCTATGTACACATAGAGATATATGATTAATAATAATTAATAAGTATGTATTTTTTGTAAGATTTTGTTGGGTTCAAAACACATAAATAAGGCACAGCAGAAGTTTAAAAATTTTGTTTCTTACTTATCCCAACAAGTTTTCTGGTATGGTTATATAACAATCAAACCTGTAACATAAAGCATAATACTTACAGGCTATAGTATCTGGAATCTTTATCTACTATAAGGTTGACACGAGGTTGCCCTTCCGATTGCAAGCTCCAAGCTTTAATGTATTTCTCTTTCGAAAAGCTAGGAAATACGGCAGAGGTTTGAGAGAGTATTTTAATTTTAAGTCTCTAAGGCTTAGAATGATAATCTGAAAATTAAGTGTGTTAAATAATGAAGAGAATGCCACTATTTATAGGTGAAAATTAGGTCAAACCGGATTAGGGTTTGACCTTGGGCCTGGCCCAAAAATCGAGGCAGAGGCGCCGCGGCGCTCGACGTGCTCCTGCACTGTCTCGATTTATTTTCCCGCGCAGTCTTAATTAAATCCAAAATCCAATTTTGACTTTATTAAAATAATCATTATTCATTTAAATATCTCGATTCTAAATCGAACATTTAATTACTCTCTCAATACATCCTTAGATCGAAAGGACAATCGACATAGTGTGACCCTACAGGCTTTCTCATATCGACATTAATCAAATTAAGGTCTACGCGAAACTCCTAGACGGCGCCGGAAGACGAACTCAATATGTGAAGTGCGTTTACGTGAATCCAGTAAACTTAACCTTTATGTGGTAAGATAAAATCCTTTCATTCACGACACACCCGATCAAGCTTAGGATTTGTCAAGTGTCTATCCAAATGGATTAATCATTGTATCTCATCTATATTAATTGACAACTAGACCATATTCTAAATACGTCTATTGCGTTGGCCAACGACTTAGTCAACCTAATATCACTGAAAATCCGAGTGTTCTCTCGAATATACATTTGAGGAATGAATCCTAATCTTGGCTCAACTACCACCTTTAATTCACATCGTAATGTGCCCAATACAAGATGTATCTCAACCTATAAGGCATTTGAGCTTAGGACGGGATCAAAGTACATTACTTTGTAGACAATGCGCGTATTGACCTCAAGTCTAATGACTTCTATCTCCCACACACTGATCATACTTTAGACAAGTATAACAAACAGTATATTAGCAGGGTATACCAATACTTCCAAAGTATCCATGTGTCCATCACGAGTGGCCATTACTCGTAGCAGGTGAGACATACTACATCCTCTAAGGATGTGATGCAGACCACATGTCGACTTATCACATATCATCGATATCCCATTCTCGATAATCATTAGTCGAGACTATTTTAAGAGTTACGTTATAATATTAATAACTCAGACTATTAATAACAGCGTAACCTCCAGGGATGCATATTATAGAATATTACAAACAATCAATTAATAATTCAATAATTGCAAATGGCAAAATATTAATCTCCATTAATAATAATACGAATTGTATAAAGTACATTTGTCCTAATACAGATTGTCTCTAGGACATAAATATACTTTCATTTTTATCGTAATTTATTATTTGTTTATTTAATAATTTGACATGATTATTGTGATGGAATCGATAAGAACATAAGATTTCTTCTCCTTTAATCCGATGTTTAGGCTTTACGTACTACGGAAAAAATCATACTAGTACTAGTAGAATTAGGGTGATAAAACTAGCCTTTAAAACAAGATTATGACCAACCTGTTCAAGTTTGTGGGTCAATAACTCAACCCATTTTAATACAACTTATTTCAGTTCATTTAAATTTGAGTTGATATACCCAATGAAAAAATTTGTCAAAATTTTTTTAAAAGAATATTTTTATTTGACATGTTATATATAGTCATAAGTCATAACAAAGAAAAAATAGTTTTATTAGGTACTAAAAAATATAAAAGAACAAACAAAAAATTAAAATTTAGTAAGAATTGAGTGAGTTGGGGTTAATGACTCGCTTTTTAGCCTGACTCGTTTCAGCTCAAATAACTTTTGTGCAACTCATTATTTATTAATTCACCTCATTTTAACCTGCTCAAATTTTCGCTCATTTTGATCCGCTAAATTCAGCCTGTTCCACCCATTTGACATACCTGGATATGATGCTTTAGGAGACGATTCAGGATTTGAGTTATATTTTAAGACAAAATATATGATTTAGATGAAAGCTATTTACTTTTACCAACCCGTTTCTGTAAGTGGTATATTTCCCTACTTTTTCATTTAATAAGCTTTATATGACGTTAATTCAAATTAATGAAAGTCGAGTACGAATATCTAGGACCGGACAAAAAAACATAGAAATTGGCATGAATTATTATGAAATGATACTCCCTCTGTTTTAAAATACGTATTATGTTTTTCTTTTTAAAAGTTAATATAATTAAATTTCAAATAATTTAAATTATATTAATTTAATATTTTAAAATTAAAATTTAGATATTTGAAAACTATACGAAAAATATTATAAATCGCAATTCTTCTCATATTAATATAATAAAAAATAAAATATTAATTAAAATTGATATAGTTTAACTCTTGAAAAATATAACGTGTCAAATTTTTTGGGACATAGGATTAGTACATAATATTAGAGGTAAAAAGTTGTTTCAAAATCTCGACGGCGGTAACTCCAAAATTCCCTAAAGGAGCAATATAAAACCTGGATCATGAGTACTGTCTTCTTTTGTTTTTTTTTTCTTTTCTTAGGATATTCCCCTGTCATTTAGTCAAACCTCAACAACGCTGTCACCATTCTTCTCATCCCCTTGTCTCTCTCTTTCCCTCTTCCTTCTTGATCCAAAGAAATTAAACAATAAACCAATAACACCATTCATTTGCCACTAATTTCCACAACATTTGAGGTAATTGCCACCCCCATTTTCTCTCATTCTTGATTCTTTCATCTTATTAAAAAATTTCAGTTGTTTTGATTTTTCAAGATTCAATTGTTATGCCCCTCATAGTTTGTTTCTATCAATCTTCTCCTTTTCTTAGTTGTAATATTTTGCTATCGTGTAGATCATTACGTTTATGTGTGTATTACTATGTTGCGCCATTTGTTTTGTATCTTGAGATTTTGATGTCTTATTTTTCATGCAATCCTGCATTGGTTACGTTTTTTTTAGTCGAGTGTTTATTGGAAACAACCGCTCTAACCCGCAAAAGTAGAGTTAAGGTCTGTGTACATACTACCCTCCCAAACACCACTTGTGGGATTACACTGGGTGTTGTTGTAATCTTTAGAATTGTGATTCAAAATTACGGAAATTTTAACATTAGTGTATTTTGTGTTCTATAACAACGATGAATCTTTTCACCAATTGGGTTGATAATTTGGAGTTTGTGATGCATATTAACATCAAGAACGAAAAGGGGCAAATGCTCTGTCCATTTTCTTGATGCTATATAAGCTAAGGGATCAAATTTAATGGTTAGTGATGTTTTTTTTTTTGAATTGTAGAGAGCATAGAAGGTGGGGCCAGAAATTTTCAGTTGCTTTGATTTTTCAAGATTCAATTGTTATGCCCCTTACATGTTTGGTTAAATCAATCCTTAGAATTGTGACTCAGAATTCGAAAATTTATTTTATGTTTTATAATAAAGATGAATATTTTTACCAATTGGGTTGATAATTTGGAGTTTGTTGTGGCATATTACCATCAAGAATGAAAAGGGGCAAAGGGTCTGTTCATTTTCTTGATGTTATAGAAGCTAAGGGATCAATTTCATGGTTAATGATGTTTCTTTTTTTGTTTTATTGCAGTGAGTATAGAAAGTGGGCCAGAGATGTCTGGAAATGAATCAGCAGAATTAGGCCAGGCTGATGTTGATTCATCAGTCAGGCAAGTTTGTGCAAATGGGATTTGCATGCAAACAAATGTTGTTGAAGCAAAGCTTGATGAGGGAAACATTCAAGAGGCTGAATCTGCATTGCGTGAAGGTTTGTCCCTCAATTTTGAGGTGAGTTGTTGCCAAAGTTTATGTCTTTCTTTGCCTTCCTATTGAATTTTGCTATGCAACTATAAAGCTTGTAGCTTGTTCATAAAGCTTCTACAAGCTCATAGTGATAACTAAAGCATTAAAGGTTAGGAAAGAATGCTCTCTTTGATTAAATTCATGATCGCCCATGGAATTCTTTTGGTGGTGGCTTAAATGTTTGAAGGGATCCATTGATAATGAGTTTGAGAGCCAATCACTTTAAATGATGATTCTTGAAAATACCAATCTTTCTGTCTCTGATCCTTTCTGTTCTCATATGTTGTATGATTTCCATCAATTATAGGCATAATTGTGTTACTAAAAGTTTCTGCGAGTTGTGAGCTTTCTGATCTGTTGTCATTTGGTGATGCTTTGGATTCTATGTTCAATTACGTTGCATTATAGGATTTGCAGACTTCAATTGAATAAGCAAAACAGGTATTGGTTTCTTGTCTAGAAAAAGAAACCAAGGACTTCAGTGGAGTAAACCTTCTTTTGTTTTGACAGGATTAGTATTGGTCAGATTGTATTTATATTTTGTTGGATATTACAAAGGTTGCAGGAAACGGGAATTACAAGCAACTGCTAATGTAAGAATTGAAATTACAATTCAACTAGAAATCTGAAAATTACAAAGATGAACTAGGAAAATTGAAAAACTGGAAAACTGCTTTGTTTGCTTGCTGAGTCGAGTGTGGCACTCTGTCCTTAAGACAATATTGCCCCGTATGTATCCTTTATACGTCCTGGACAATTCGTCTCCCAAGATAAAACAGCAATGGAACACTTGAGCAAAGGAAACTCAAGAGCTACCTTGAAGAATATTGAGCAAGAAATGATGCAAGGAAGATGTAGGAAGAAACTGTTTTGCTTGTGTATTTTCGTGTATATAGCAAGTATATTTTTTGTGCTTCTCAACAATGATGTAGGGGTGTTTATATAGGTGAGGGAGGGTTGTTTAACTGCCTCCATAACAGCCATTATTGGCCAAATAATGGCCATTATGGAGGTAGTAAAGTCACCAAAATAAATGGTGAAAAGACCAACGGATTTGGCCATTATAGGAGGAGTAATTCAGCCAAAATAAATGGCTGAATTGAGTGCTTGGCGTTTCTGTTCTGACCGTCGAAATTCTGACTTTCGGAAAACTTCAGGGACCAAACTGTACATCTTGAAACTTCAGGGACCAAACTGTACATCTGAAAGAATTCTGGTCCAAACTGTACTTCTGAAACTTCTGGGATCAAACTGTACTTCTGGCAAAGTTTTCTGGCCCAAAAAGATAATATGAGAAGGTCCAAACCCCAAACCAATTTCGAGTCTTATATACACAACAATTCTTTCTTCATCTACCGATGAGGGAGAATTGAACACAACACCACACTTTTCATGCTTCAAACACCTCACTTCGTGAACCAATATCTATTTCATTTCTCAATGAAATTTGACGATTCTTGGCCCTACGGTTATCTACGTACTTAGTACATCATGCATGTGTGAAGAACCGGATTCTCCAACATACGTAACACTAGTGTTTAAGCCGTTAAAGTTGGTCGGTCGCAACTCCCGCCAAAGGCTAATTTCCAACATATTTTGGATTCAGGTTCAATTTGCATGTAAAATTTGAATGCTAGTCAACATTAATGTATTTCATCTTATTTTCCTGAAAGCACTTTAAGTTGTAATAATTTATAAAAATGTTTGTTTCTGCTTTCTTTATCTCTTCCATTGTTAATTGTCACCACCATGTGTTTGCTGATGGATTATAATTTTGATGACAGGAAGCGCGAGCTCTTCTTGGAAGATTGGAATATCAAAGAGGAAATGTGGAAGGTGCTCTTAGGGTGTTTGATGGTATTGATCTCCAAGCAGCCATACAGAGGATGCAGCCTTCTGTAACTGAGAAACAACCTTCTAAAAAGGACCGTACTCGCAGCATTGAGTCTGTTCCAGGCATCTCACAGCATGCTGCTGGCCTGATCCTTGAGGCCGTATATTTGAAAGCGAAGTCCTTGCAAAAGCTTGGGAGACTGACTGGTACAAGGCACTTTCAATAGTTTATAAAAAATTGCTATTTCTTTGATTTGATCATTTACAGACGTTTCTTTGGATTGGAATTTTGTAGAGGCTGCTCGTGAGTGTCTAAGTGTGCTGGATGCTGTAGAGAAGATATTCGATAATGGGATACCTGATGTACTGGTGGAGAATAAGCTGCAAGAAACTGTGAGCCATGCTGTTGAGCTCCTTCCAGAGCTATGGAAGCAAGCTGGTTGCTATTCTGAAGCAATGTCTGCGTATCGCCGTGCCCTCTTAAGCCAATGGAATCTTGATAATGATTGCTGTGCCAGGATTCAAAAAGCTTTTGCTGTGTTTCTGCTTTATAGTGGGGTTGAGGTTTGCCCACCAAGCTTAGCTGTGCAAATTGACGGTTCTTATGTACCTAGGAACAATTTGGAAGAAGCAATACTGCTGTTAATGATTCTAATGAGAAAAGTTTACCTTGGAAAGATCAAATGGGACCCTTCCGTTTTAGAGCACCTTACATTTGCTCTGTCTGTATGCAGCCAAACCTCTGTTTTAGCTAAGCAACTTGAAGAAGTAATGCCAGGGGTACTTAACCGGATTGACCGTTGGCGATCTTTAGCACTTTGTTATAGTGCTGCTGGACAGAACAAAACTGCCTTAAGTCTGCTGCGTAAGTCTCTGCATAAGCATGAAGAGCCAGATGACGTTCTCTCGTTGTTGTTGGCTGCTAAAATTTGCTCTGAGGATGTCTTTCTTGCTGCTGAGGGAGTGAAGTATGCACAGACGGCAATAACTAATGCACAGGGTGGTTCAAATGAACACTTGAACGGTGTTGGTCTCCGCATGTTAGGTCTTTGTCTGGGGAAGCAGGCGAAAGTTGCAACCTCTGACTTTGAGAGATCACGTCTTCAATCTGAGGCTTTAAAATCTTTAGCTGCTGCAATGGCTTTAGAGCATGAAAATTCAGATTTGATGTTTGAGTTGGGTGTTCAATATGCACAGCACCGTAATCTGGATACATCTTTGCAATATGCGAGAAAGTATGTCGATGTAACGGGAGGATCTACTTTAAGAGGTTGGAGACTGCTTGCTTTAGTTCTTTCTGCTCAACAACGCTACTCAGAGGCTGAAGTAATTACTGATGCGGCTTTTGATGAGACAGCAAAGTGGGATCAAGGACCTCTGCTAAGAATGAAAGCTAAGCTAAAAATATCCCAGTCACTGTACATCGACGCCATTGAACCTTATCGTCGTCTCCTTTCATTGGTTCAAGCTCAAAGAAAATCTTATGGACCATTCAGAAATGCACCTAAGGTTAGATTGTAACTTTAGCGGAAACATATATGTGTATCTCAGGTTTTCCTTTTCACTTCCCACTCCCTTATGCCAGCATACGCCCCTAGTAGTCTGCATTTGGAACTCAGAACTGGGATAGAAGTAACCACTTCTCAATGAGATTCTGATTCTGAAGTTCGATATCATCTTTTCCACCATGGCATGATTTTCTCATGAACATCCTTGAGCTTTTCTTGGTGGAAAGACTATAATTGTATTTTTGCGAGCCAACATCGTTACACACTAGAATCCACTCTCTTATCAGATTAACATGCTACAGATAGATGAGTATTACCATTTACCATTAAATTGGTTGAATCATTTGTAAATTATGACTTTGATGATCATATCTGCAATGAAAGGGTAGTTGTATTTGGGTCTACTTGAGATGCATGTTTGGTTTGGTTTGGGTGGGGTTTTTTGTCGTTAGTGGTGGAAAGGGGAAAAGGAGAGGTGAACGGAACAAATGTATGAAAGAATGAATGGGCTCGTTTTTCCCAATTCCTTCCTCTATAGATGCTATTCTGTATTTTGGTACACTTAATTTCAGCTCTATCATGATTTCCTTGTGTTATCAAAAAATGAGATTGAACTCGTGCATCTTCCTTTCTACTATTTATTCTAACGGTCTTACAAATGAAAAGAAGAATACATATTCCAGTAGAAAACTCACTTTGGTGCCTTACCACTGAAAACATTTTAGCTTCAATCATGAAACAACAGAATATGCTGGCCATTTATACTATGCTTCTGGTTCTGACTTCATTGAATTAATTTTCTTTTCGTACTTATCTATTACAGGTGGAGGAAGATAAGGTAAATGAATATGAAGTTTGGCATGGACTGGCAAACTTGTACTCTACCCTTTCACATTTCAAGGATGCAGAGACATGTTTAGAGAAAGCTAGATATCTTATCGAGTATTCAGCAGACACTTTGCATACAGAAGGCAAGATTATCAACTTAGTTTACAATGACTGATCCACCTGTGTTTTTTTTTTTTTGAAAAAAGCTATTGACTTTCTTCCTTCGTTTTCTTTACTTGATATCAAATTGAGTACAAGTAAAAGAAGGTGAGTGCAACTAAAGACTGAAAACAGTGGTTGTGAGTAACCTAAACAGGACTTGGAAAATTACATCATCCATGCAAATCTGCTTAAAATTTTCTCATATACAATTGAATTGAAATTTAGCTTTTTCTTTCTTCACCTTACATATGACCTGGGGCTGTGAGATACGCCTGTTGGATTGGAAACTTCAGACTTCCTTGTATTTTTAAGACAATGTTTCTTGTGAGATCTACATTACATTAGATTCTTTACCTAATCATGGACAGTAGTGTAGATATTTTATATGTAATTTTAAAATAATTTTAGTTTAGTTATAGGAGTAGTAATAGCAGGAGAGCTCAGATAGTGCATGGTGCTTCTCTACTTTTTACCTTGAGAAGTTCTAGCATGTTTTTCTTCCTCCTCCTTAAGTATCTGCGTCCCATCAATGTTTTTATAGCTGTTATCCGAGGACATGCTGAATTACTAGTTTTGAGCACACTTAATCTTATTACAAGAGTTCCACAGAGATGTAAAATCTGAAGAGTTTGAAACACGGGGCAGATTATAGGTACTTTTACATTTAGCTCTTCAACTTTTTTTTGGGAATCAAAAGATTCATATAGGTAGATACCAACTAGTTAGGATTACGGTTTAGTCGTGGTGGTATACTTACACTAGGTCCGTTATTTATCAAAGTCGTCAAAAACGAAAAAAGCAAAAAGAAAAAAGCGCCAAAGTCTATTGGAGCGTTTAAGCGCAAAGCGTAATTAAAGTGTGGACTAGCAAAGAAACTCACCAATGAAGAATAAATTAAAAAAGTAGAAATGTAATGCAAGAAAAAATAACTATAAACACAAACAATAATTATTTGGACAAAAGAATGGAAAACCTACAATTTAGCTATACATATGTTGTTGCGCCCTTAAAGACAGAAAAAATGTATCGGTGAAGAGGCGCATGTGTTAGAGCCTTGACGCTGTACTAAAGCACCAATTAAGCAAGGTGAAGTGCACAAAGGAGCTTTACCGAGCTTTAGGGATTAAGCGAGCTTTTAACAGCAGTGGTATTTATTAGAAGCCCTTTTAGTTTGTTTGGAGATTTTATATGTCCATAAAAAAAAATGCAGAGAATCTCTAGTTAGCAAACCTTTAATAGTATTGGAAGGAGATGAATATTGAGGATTCAGTTAAGTGAACCCACTATTTTGGAATTTAGACATAGTTGTTATAGTTGCTTTGTCTTTTCTTTCTGCCAAGTCCATTTTTCTTACTTTCTCATGAATATCCAACAATATAGGCCCGTCTTCTTTGACAATTTCTATCCAAGATAAAGAAAGAAAAAGAAATAATCCTTTCATTCATCCTTTTATTTCTTTTCCGTCCCTTCTCAGTTCATAGCATTTTCCTTCGGATGTGAAGTTATAGAAACAGTGCTAGAAACTTAACCCCCAGGAGCCTTCTTGTTCCTCTAAGAATACAGCCTATATCGGAGTAACAAGATGGCTTTATTGCTTGAAAATTGTTTGACTTTAACATTCAACTCATATCATAGTGTAATAGGTGGCAAAAGTAGAATGCATTGGAACTAAAGTTGCTAAAACAAGGAGGGTGAAGAAACTTTGAACACTAGATTGTCTATGGTTTTAACTTTTATCTATTTTAGTTTACTCGTAGTTGTGTTTCTCATTTCTAAGAAAATGATGACAATTTTTGTGGTTGTGTGACGTCATTGTCAGCAATGAGCTGACTAGAACATAAAGGCAATTTCACCAAAGGAATTCGTCTATATTGTGGCTATGGTGGTTTAGATTGTAATAATGTAATTATTGGAGCAATAGAGTACTGATTTTTCTTTATTAACCTGTTTCAGGAATGATGTTTGAAAGACGGGGAGAAAATGACAAAGCCTTGGCTGCTTATGTTAATGCACTATTAGTAGAGCCTAATAATGTGCAGTGTAAGATCTTGCTTGGTGCTTTAATGTGTAAAATGGGCCCGAAGATGTCATTGGCAAGAGCATTACTCTCGGATGCATTGAAGATCGAACCTACCAATCGTGTAGCTTGGTACCACTTGGGATTGGTTCATAGAGACGATGGACGGGTAGCTGATGCTGCTGATTGTTTCCAGGCAGCTTCCATGCTTGAAGAGTCCGATCCCATCGAAAGCTTTAGTTCCGTCATTTGAAGTTTTCCAACCACCTACAAGTCAAATGCTTATTCTTTTATTCTTTATTTATACAGGTTTTTTGGGCACAATGTCCAAAATTATCCTTAGATGACATATTTGGTAGGGTTTTTTTGGGGGGATATTTTCTACTTAAATGTTTTAAGAATTATAGATTAATTGTACTATATAATTTCATGTTCACTTTCATAGGGAATAGAACAATTTGCTCAATTGGAATGCGTTAATTCATGCGCATCAACAAAGGTCCAACAGTTTCATTTTGGCACATCCTTGTCTTAGTGAAAGCTGTGTTCACACAACCATAACCCCCTCCCCCCCCCCCCCCCAAACCCCCCTTGTGGTATTAATCCTGATTTTTTGCATGAATTCAACCTTTTAGGGGTTGAAGGTGCAAGAGAGCCTACTAAACAAACTCTGCATCTGCTATTGACTTGTCCTCGTTAAGGTTTGTCGAAGATGAGCACATTTCCTCTTACTCAACTTTCTTTTGTGTACATGATTCTGGTGGGACCTTAGCTCCATGAAAGAATATGTTACTGCTGAAACACAAAAGAATTGAAATCTTAGATCAAAACACTATGTATAGATGGTATGAACTGCCTAAACAAGAATTCGAATGACACTCGACTGTTTTCCCCCTAAATTTCTTTGGCTCCATCTATCAACTGTTGTCCGTTTAAAGGGTCTGCAAGTCAAGCAGACGATTTATTTATCTAAAAGTGGTGGTAGGTTGCATAATGAATACTAAAAAAGCTATGCTCGAAACTGTAAAACTTACTAGAATGACTTATTATTTCTTGTGTAATATCCATTTGAATCAAATTCATTTCCTACACCAATTACATATTTTACATTAGCTTGCATCCTTAAGTTTGGGTTTTCCTCTCCATGACAGGGTATCTTGATGGAGTCGTCAAAAAAAAGAAAATCTTCTGCTGACTGCTAGGACATAAATGAGACGTTCAGTCTGTACAATGTAATTTTAGGAGAAGTAAATAGTCAAGTTAATTAGCCAAATCTTGATGGAAATGTTTCGAAAGAGAACAGAAATAGAATAGGGAACTAAGAGAGAAGAACGTCTTGTAAGTAATCATTTTTTAGCTTTATACGTCTAGTTCCTATTGAAAAAAAAATTAATATTTAGAAGCCGTTTGGACATGATTTGAAATCATGAGATGAAATCATAATGATTTGAAGTTGAAGTTGAAGTTTTGTTTGTATATGTAATTTGGATTTCTTAAGTTGTATTTTTTTCTTATAGATATGAAAAACCCACAAGTTATGAAAACCATCAAAAATTTCTCAATTCTTGTACAATCTTACCAAATGAGCAAATTATATTTCATAACAAAATTAATACGCTACTAGAATACCTTTCTAAAAAATACAACATCAATTGATCAAACTTTATTTTAATAAAATGAAAATTGAATATGAGGTTGTAATGTAACTACTCTTTAATACAATCCTCCCACGTGGTTGGTAAGAGTAAATTTGTTAAAAATATATTACTAACTTGTAGATATTTTAATATTTGACATAAATGATTGGTAAACATGATTAGTAAATATATCTACCAACTTATGAATCTATTTTTATAAAATATAAACTTATGGGTCAACTATTACATTTAAAAATTTTGAGATTTCAAATCATGAATTTTTGAATGATTTGAGATCGATGATTTCATCTCAACACCTACTTAGATGCTATACAGGTATATCAAACAGTCTAATCATTGAGGATACAAAACTGTTGATAACCTATATTTGTGGCAAAAAGCTCTTTCCCATTTTAAGAAGTTCAAGTTCAACTTAGCGTAGAGAGACTAATCTATTGTCTGATTGTTTCATATAATTTTCGTAAAGGCATTTGGAAACTCAATGCAGTTGATTTGATCTAAACTAAGTAGCATTTTAATGCATACGTGTGGCAAAAATAACGACAGAACTGTAACAGCAGTGATTATAGAGGGTATTGAATTAGAGTGAATATAAACCAAGATAGTATTGACAAGACAGATTACCATTACTAGATCAAACAGAGTAATCAATTGTTCTGCCTTGGTTAATCAAGCAATCAGAAAATCAGACCCAAAACTTTGTAAGTTTGATGAACTTATTGGCAACAACTAACCATAATATGTTGATAAAGATACCAACTTTTGAAAGCTGGCTTAGAGGGATAAAGATACGAATTATCGAAAGCTCGCTTAGAGGTAAGGAAACATTGTTTACAAGTTAAAATCTTCAAGCCAGAAAGTTTATCCCCTAAATATGTTGGACTGAGAAAACTAGGTCTATATCCAGATATAGTACTACTTAAAACTACACCTCAATCCTTCTGATAAGACATGTTCACAGCATGCCCGGAATCAGTTCTGAGCAGCCGTCTCAAAAGCCAATGTCAAACCGACATCGACATTGACATTGACACATATATAGCAGAGTGGGGGAGGGAGGGAGAGACAGAGCAAACGAAACCAAATTAAATAAACAAGCCAGAAATCTGACATAGCAAACAAGGTTTAACTGAAAATCGGTAGAAATTTCACATAGTTCCTCCGCATTCTAAACAAAATAGAATTGCCAAAATTTCAAAGGAACCACTAATCTGTAGTTTCACATCAAGTAGAAGAAAACATGCATTTTGTTTCCTTAAGGCTGCTCATTGATGGGGTACTCAAACACAACATCTTTGCCTGAAAGTTTTCTGTAAACTGCTGAAAATGTCTCCAACTTATACTCAGTGTTGTTTCGTTCCTTGGGGTCCAAGAACACCTATCCACAAAAAAGGGATGAGAAACAAATCAGGAAAACAAGAATAGTTTATCACTTAGAAAATGCACAAGCAGTACTATTACTTCACTCTAAAGACTATTCCAGTTAAGTGCAGCCATAAACATTTAAGGAAGAAGATACATCTTAGTATGGAGCTTCACAACATTACCTTCATTATCTTGGAGCCATCAACACGATACCTAGTACGCTTTCCGACAATCTCAGCAGGAACAACCAAGTCCTCCAATATGGCATCATGAACAGATGTAAGAGTTCTGCTGCGGGGTCGTGTAGCAGCTGAACCTCTCTTGGGAGGTCTCACTATCCTCCGGGTGGCAATAAAAATTACATCCTACAAAAAATCAAAACTGCATCAATCGCAGGAAGCCCATAGCCTATATTGTAAAACAAGGAAACAAGAAAAGTTACCTTAATAAACTAATGAAAATACAATTTAACATATCAAGCTTCAGAATGGGAATGACATTTTGCCCTCATTCTTTTCCTCAAAAATTGGAGGACAACTAATCAAATACCAACTCTTTATTTACTACATAACGAATTTTCAAACAAGTAATCGATACCTACAAGAAGCGCAAATAACATGAAGTACAGATGAATAAGGCCAATAATATTTTTGCCATGATAGCATGACCAACTGAATACGATTTTGAGGATTGGGATCCTTTAAGACTAATTAGAAAATTGAGAGACCGTTATAAGAATAGTATCAGAGCTATAATTCAAATATGAGGGGAAGTAAGAACTACAGAATAATGTCAAATACCACTAGGCCTAAATAACAGTATACGAATTTCAGAATGCCAATCTCAAAAGGTGATGACAATTTTGCCAAATCACCACAAAGGAAAATATGGTAGAAACAAGAATGGCAGCACCATGAAGAAGGAATCAGTTTTTGATGAATCATAATAGGATTATGAAGAGAGAGCCGATTAGTGATCACCGCCAAAATTCAATAAACATCGATGAACTAACATAATATGCAGTTCAGATTAAACATTCTAACCCATATTCTTTCAGACATTTCTCAAAGCCAATGATGAAGACAGGAAATTATAAAAAATAATTTAAAAGCCACCTTGCCACTGAACTTCTTCTCCAACTCCCTAACAAGGCGAACATGAACCTTGCGGAAAGCTTTCCTCAGTCTGTAAGGCACATGGATAACAACAGCTTTCCTGTTTCCTGACACATCAATTTGACTGCAATAGCCACGACACACAGAGGCAGTTACTACAATGTGAAAAGTACATACTAATAAAACATAGATTAGAAGTCATTAAGAATAATACAACATAGACTTGAACACTCACGCTGCTGAATTGATGTATAGGTCCTTCAATTCACTTTTCAGCTCTTGGTTGGTGTTTTCCAAATCAAAGAAAGCCTGTTCAGAAACAATTTAATGCCTTTCTTTAAACATTATATCCAATGAACCATTCAGGTCCTGAATAACAAATGTCAAGAAGTAAGAACAAAACATAACCTGTGCAACAGACTCCTCAAACTCAGTAGGTTCAGCATCTTTATCTTTGTGGATCTTTTGCCTTGACGTGTACATCTTCACAGGTCTGTTTTCTGGAACCAATTAAACAGCAATGAATGATAAGGGATAAGCCCAAATAACTAATATAAAGCATCAGGAAGAACCAGTCCACGTAAGCAACTTTAAAGAACTGTTTTTTCTGAATATACAACAAGACGGCATATCAATCAATCAATCATCTACGCCTCAATTCCAAAAGTAATTGGGTCAGCTATATAAATCCTCATTCTGCTCATTTCAATCACAAATAAAGCCCAAATAAGTACTATAAAGGGCATAAGCAAGAGACAGTCCACATAAGCAACTTTCAAGAATCAGTTTTTTTCTGAATATACAACTCGACACAGCAAAGATTTTTTCTTAATACTACTAACAAGATGGCATATCAACCGTTCATTCACCTAGGCCTCAATTCCAAATTAATTGGCCAGCTATATAAATAGCTCATTATGCTCATTTCAACACAATGGTAACTCTCTTAATCAATCTAATTCAAACTTCTGCAGATAACCAATAATACAAAGCTAAAGATAAATTAATCGATAACTTCAAAGGGGTTGAGGAAAAACGTCATTTTTCATCGAAATCAGCATTGGTTTCTCTCCTAATTCATCTATTTCAAACTTATACAGATAACCAATAAAGCTAGAGATAACCCAATCACTAACCTCAAAAGGGGTTAAGGAAAAACATCATTTTTCTAAAAAATCAGCATTGGTTTCTTTAATTATTAATGTATTTCAAACTTTTACAGATAACCAATAACACAAAGCTAAATAAAGACAACCCAATCAAAAACCTCAAAAGGGGTTAAGGAAAAACGTCATTTTTCTACAAAATCAGCATTGGTTTCTCTCTTTAATTCGTATATTTCTAACTTTTACAGATAACTAATAACAGAAAGCTAAAGATATCATGTTCATGTTCTTCTAAGATCTAAGATAAATGTAGAAAGATTGAATTTTAACGTAAAATCTGAAGATGTAGTTCGTTGAGAGAGAGGAGAGTACCTGAGCTGATGTGTGTGTAGGAGCCAACAGCTTTGTTTGCGGAAGTAAGAATAGAATAGACAAACTAGGGTTTTGAGGAAGGAGCCTGCTGTAAGGTTTAGATTCAGTGGGCTACGGCCCATTGGGTTTAGTAACTTCTCATGAAACTTCTTTTTTATCTCTCACTCGTTGTTCGTTATCCGCACTAAACTCCTTTTGTACCTAGTCAATTGCTTGATGAGAAAAAAGTGTTCAAATATCTTAATTTGCTATTTCAATAACTGAATCAATATTATAAACTGCACATTCCAGTTCAACGTCTTAAAAACATCAGCGTTTCTTCAATTTATATCATAGATGTTGCATGCTCCTGATTTTGCTATTTCAATGAGCCCAGCAGTGAGCACCGACTGATAAAAAGAAAAATTGGACGCTAGAAGAAGGGCTTGAGACCCTCCGACCTTGTGGTTAACAACCACACGCTCTAACCAACTGAGCTATTCCAGCAATGGCATTAGAAAAGAAGTACTACCTGAATTTACAACAACTTCTCTCTACATCAAATATAAGTGTAGAATAGTGTAAATCTCTTTGATGGAGTTCTCTTATTAATGTAATATATAGAGTATACAATTGTAGTCCTAATAGAATTAAGATATTTATTTTACGTTAATTATACTAAATATTAATTACAAAATATATTGTGAATATATATAGAATATATTCTCAAGAATGAGATTTTAGAGCCAACATAGCTCGGTAACAATGTTCGCAACGCCTCGATATTCTGCTTCTGCACTCGAGCGGGAAAGTGTGGCTTGCCGCTTGGCATACCACGATATAATATTATCCCCCAAAAATACACAATAGCCGGACGTAGAGCGACGGGTGTCTAGACAGTCTGCCCAATCTGCCTATATGTAAGAGAGAAATCTAGTTGGTGCGGAGGGATATAAATGAAGTACATAGTCAAGAGTTCCCTTAACGTACCGAATGATACGCTTAAGAGCTGTAAAGTAAGGCTCCCTAGGAGCGTGCATGAACAAGCACACATGCTGAACCGCATATGCAATATCTGGTCGAGTGAAGGTGAGATACTAAAGAGCACCTGCGAGACTCCTATAAAGAGAGGGATCGCTGACCGGATCCCTGTCATCTGCACTGAGTTTAGACTTGGAGTCGACGGGAGTGGGTATGATCTTGCAATTTACAATTTTAGACCAATAGACGATCTCATATGCATACTTATGCTGATATAAGAACATGGCATGTGCGGATCTGGTCACTGATATCCCCAAAAAATAACTCAACTTACCCAAGTCATTCATAGCAAATGCGGACTTTAGTAGAGTAATGATCTCGTGCTTCAGGACATCTAAAGAAGTTGTCAGTACAATACCGTCCACATATAACAGTAGGTAAGTTGTGTCAGTACCTTGATGAAAAATGAACAATGAATGATCACTCTTGCTGCACACGAAGTCGATCTATATGATGTAAGTGGCAAACCGATCATACCAAGCCCTGGGCCTTGTTTTAACCCATATAGCGACTTATGAAGACGACAAACATGTTGAGGAGCCTCCAGATGCACAAAACTTGGCGATTAATGAATATAGACGGTTTCTTTCAAATCCTCATGTAAGAAAACATTCTTTATATCAACCTGGTGAATAGGCAAATTCTTTCCTATAGCGATGCTCAAAACCGTGTGGATGGTAGCTGGCTTAACCACTGGACTAAAAGTCTCACCACAATCAACACCCTCTTATTGCCCTGTGCCATTTGTCACAAGTCTGGCCTTCTGACATTCAAGGGCACCATTATCTCTAAACTTATGACGAAATAGCCACATACAACGGATTACATTTACCCACTCAGGTCGCGGAATAAGATCCCAAGTGCGCTGTGAATTAAGCGCATTAAACTCCACACGCATGGCCGCATTCCAATTCAGGTCAAGTTTGGCTAAGGTTGGATTTTTAGGTAGCGGGGAGATGGTTCGAGTGGAAAAATTAATGTGGACTTTTGGTTTGAAAATCCCGTGTTGTGCACGAGTTTCCATACGGTGGGTTGGGGCTGGATCGGGTGTAGTGGGGCAGTAGGTGGGGACTGCGGGTTGGGCTGGATAGTTTTGGGACTGGGACGGGAGGTAATGGGTTGGGCAGTGTCCTCACTGGTCTGGGCGATGGGACTGGGCCATGGGGTATTGGACTGGGCAGTGTGATCACTAGGTTGGGCGATGGGATTTGGTCGTGGGGTATTGGTCTGGGCATTATTGTCACTAGGCTGGGCAGCGGGTGACGGGTTGGGCAGTGTTGTCACTGGGTTGGGTAGTGTGGTAATTGGGTTGGGCAGTGGGTAATTGGACGTGGCAGTGGGTGACGGATTGGTATTTGACCAATATAGTGCGTTTTGAAGTAGATGGGAGATGTCCGAGTCATCAAGGAAATTGTAATAAGTGACTCGAATTTTTTGGATGTTGTCAAACGGGAAAATGTACTCAAGAAATGTGACATGGCGTGAGACTATGATTTTATTTGTGGATAAATCATAGCACAAGTACCATTTATGGTTCGATGGGAAACCTAGGAAGATGCATGGAGTAGAGCGATGTGCTAGTTTGTGAGGGACAGTTGAGGCAAGATTTGGGTAACAAAGACGACCGAAAATTTGAAGGTGATCATATGAAGGGATCCGACGGAAGAGAATTTCGGTCGGTGTCCTATTTTGGATCGTACGGGTAGGTAAGATGTTAAGAATGTGATCTACCATTTTTAATGCATATACCCAAAAGGTATGGGGGAGAGATGTATGAAAAAGAAGAGTACGAATCATATTGTTAATGGTGCGAAGAATTCTTTCGGCTTTGCCATTTTGAAGGGAAGTATGGGGGCAGGAGAAATGAAAAACCATGCCATTAGCCGCACAAAAATTATGAAATAGGGAGTTATTGAACTCACGACCATTATCACATTGAAACGTTTTGATGCCCTTTTCAAATTGTGTTTTAACCAATGTACGAAATTCAAGGAATTTGAAGTAAACTTGAGACTTAAGTTTAAGCGGATAGACCCAAAGAAAGTGAGAGAAGTCATCCAAAATACCAAATAATATTTATGACGTAGGTTGCTAGTTATATGAGATGTCCATAAATCCGCATGAATAATATCAAATGGAGAGAAAGTAATACTTAAAGAATACGTAAATGGAAGTCTAACATGTTTCCCTAGATGACAAGAGGAGCAACTGTGGGAAAGTTTCCCTTTATTACATTGCATTAGATTGCAGTTTCTAAGAGAATAAAAAGCATGAGCTCCCGGATGACCAAGTCTACTATGCCACGTTGATGGAGATATTGCAGCTAAAGCAGTGGGTGGAGTGACATGGGCAGTGGATGTGGATAGGAAAAGATAGAGGTCCCCCACACTATTGCATCTCGTGAGAAGTCTTTCCGTACGTAGGTCCTTTATAGAAAAACCAAACGGATCGAAATCAATGGATACAAAATTATTAGTGACAAATTTTCTAACAGAAATTAGGTTCGTGATAATATTTGGGGCATGTAGGACGTGTTTAAGGGAGTAGTGGGGTTGCAATGGTGGAGTTAGTATGTGACCAAACCCTTGAATTGGAATGTGATGGTCATTACCGACCTAAATTGTGCAGTTGAAGAAGATTACCATAATTGTTGGTGAGGTGCGACGTGACGCCTGTATCTATATACCAAGCAGCATCGGGCTGCTGAGCTGATGTTTAATGGGCCTGCATGGCGAGCCGCTGGATGGGCTCTCACGATGCTGGGCCTCGGTTGAGCCTACTGAGATTGTTGTTTCTGTGCCTCTGGAACGTTATTGGAAGGGCATGCTCAGGTATTGGACAGTGGCCAGGGCAGTGGGCGGGTCTAATGTTGCGGTTGCTGGGCCTGTTGTGGACTGCATGTATTGTTGGCCCAAATTCCATGAGGAAGATTTGTGACTTCGGGTGTTGAGGAAGATGAAGCGAAATAAGATATGTGGGACGTGAGTGACGCCATGCTGGTATCCAAAATTTGGTAGTAGTATATAGGGTTTGGGGCAGCCGTATATTAACGGTATACAAGCCCTTTTTGGGTGATATGGGGTAAGGGTGAGGTGTAGATCACCTATATACTAGATGTATATGGGCGAGATAGGTAGAAAATATGTCTGATTTGGCTATATATCAGTAAATATCACTTGTATACTATATGTATACATGCGAGATATGTAGAAAAGAGGTCTGATTTGGATGTATATCACTAAATATCACCTATATACCAGATGTATACGGGCAAAATATGTAAAGAAGAGGGTTGATTTAGCTGTATACGATGAGATATCACATGTATACTAGATGTATACGGTGAGATATGTAAGGATGAGAGAAGGTTTGGCGTATATCAGCGAGGAGCCGCAGTATACCGGCGGTATACGGCTGTTGTGCGGTGGGAGAATGGAGGAAATATAGGGTATGGCGGCCAGAAAATAGGACTTAGGGTAGGGAAGGATTTTTGGCTCTTGATACCATGTAGAATAGTGTAAATCTCCTTGATGGAGTTCTCTTATTAATGTAATATATATATATATATATATATATATATATATATATATATATATATATATAGTATACAATTGTAGTCCTAATATAATTAAGATCTCTATTTTACATTAATTACACTAAAAATTAATTACAGAATATATTGTGAATATATATATGAAATATATTCATCATCAATAAGTTTTAGATTCAAATTTCACATAATATAAAAATATCAGGTGACTTTTTTCTTCATTTATCTAAGTTTTGGTGAACAGAGTTATCCAATACTTATATTGGTAAGAGATGATAGATTCCCGTAAAATTAATCAAAGTGCGCATAAACTAGTACAGACACCACAGTTTTTAAAAAACCATATAATTAATATGAAGTTGAACCTGTTGACGAATTTCAGTCTTTCTTTGAATGTATACACGATATACACGACATTGGAACCTTATGTATACCATGTATATCACGAAAACCCATGAAAAGTGGGAAACCGTGATATACACGGTATACACAACTGTGTATATCTCTATGTTTGGTAATGTATTTTTGTATGTAATTAGCATTGTACTCTTACCATAATTGTAGAATTCTTGTACAAATATAACAGGATTTTGGGAGTACAATTAGAGATGGCAGTGGATCCTGAACCCGGTCCGGATCCGGTGGATCCAGATCCGTTTTATAGGATATGGATCTTCAAAATTTGGACCCGACGAATCCGGATCGGACCCGGATCGGATCTGGATCTAGATCTTGTATTTGAGATCCGTATCCGGTCCAGATACGACCCGTGTATCCGTTTTTTATTAAATAATTCATGACCTAGAATGTAATTTTCTAAGTATTTTCTTAAAATTGCTAAGCACATCCTTGCAAGTTTAATTCTCAAAACAAGTTTAATTTATCCCCGCGTTAACTCAAAAATAAAAAAATAAAGAGGTAACTTCGATAATAAAATCAATGTTTTATTAGTGAATGACTAACATCTCCATAGACAAGTAGTTAAAATTATATTCACTTCATTTGTGAAGATTCCAAGCACATGCAAGTTCTGCATTGTGGAAATACTAGTCAACATTTTCCACAACTATTGTCATTGTCCAACATTTTCAATTAATAGCTCACAATCAAAACGAGAAAACGAACAAAATATCTCATATGAAAAATTGAAACACAGTAAATTGTTAGCTAAGTAAAAATCGTTTGTCAGTTCAAAAAAGAAATTCTTAGCAAGGCAACTTTTTTTTACATATGGATCCAGATCCGATCCGTGGACCCGGTGGATCCGATGAATCCTGATTTGGATCTAATTTTTATGGACCCGACGGATCAGGATTCGAATCTGGATTCAGGTATGAAAAACGGATCTGGATTTGGATCTAATAGGATTCGGTCTAGATCCGATCTGTTGTCATCCCTAAGTACAATAGGAATAGGATTTTCCATATTATGGAAATTGTAAATTGTATATATACTCATCCATTAATAAAAATAATCAAGAGATTATTTCTTTCATGGTATCAGAAGTCTAGGTCTCACTTGCTTCTACCGATTTGTCCTCTCTTCTGCTGCCTCGGTTTCCGATCCCTTCTCGGAATCTGTGCACCTTACCTCATCTCTTTACAAATTTTATTCCAAATCTCTCATTCACTTATTTTTCTTTCGTTATGTCTACGTCAAAGAATATGTTTCATCCTCCCTTACTGTTTCCAACATCAAAAACCACATCCTTATTGTTCTTGAGATGGAAAACGTCCAATATGTGACGAGGGCAGAATTGTTCAAAAGTCACGCAATCTCACATTTAACCCTCCATCACATAATTCCTCCAATTGTCCCTACACCTGTGGGGATCCTCAGTTGTGGATCACTCTTGATGTTATCGTCCTTCAATGGATTTACTCCACTATTTCTACCGACATTTTACAGACGATCATTGAACCATACACTACAGCTATGGCTACCTGAATAAATTGCTTGATATATTCCAGGATAACCAACATTCCCGAGTTGTCACTCTTGAGCAAGAATTTTCACAAGTCAACATGGAAAATTTTCCAAATGTTTTAGGTTATTATAAATGACTCAAGGAATTGGCGGACCAACTCCGTAACGTTGGAGAGCCTGTTACCAATAATCGTCTTGTTCTCCAAATGGTTGCAAGCCTATCGGAGGCCTATAATGGAGTTCAGACTATACTCTGACAAAGTAATTCGCTTTCTCCTTTTTATCAAAGCCCGTTCGATGCTCACGTTAGAGGAAGCCGGCTTAGCAAAAAAGGTGTCTACCGGCGCAAGTTCCGTGGCAATGATGACTTTATCCGATAATTCTCATGATTTTATTGACAATTTGGGCCAAAACCGCAACAACGATGGCGACAAGAAGGGTCAAAACCATAAAAATAATCGCAAAAATTATGGCGGCAACAACAACGACAGACAGAATAATAGCAACGCCGGTAGTGGACCTCGGGGTACTAGGCCCCAGCCCATCTGGTCTCAGCCTTGGTCCCCTTAGCAGTGGGCCTGAACCAAAGGCTAATGGCCCAGTCCATCCTACTGCCTACCTAGTTATTTTCCAGGCAATTGGGCCCCGGTCCAGCCCAATCACATGCCCATTTTTTTCCGCTCCCTATGGCAACACCCAGCAGTGATCTGGACCAGGTCAGCAGGGCGGTCTACTTGGGCCTCGGCCCCCCAGGCCTTCACTTCTACGGGACCGAATTCGATCCAGCTCCCATCGATATTGAGGCCGTCATGCATATACTTGGACTAAATCCTCCTGACACGAATTGGTACATGGACACAAGCACAACTAATCATATGACGTCTGACCAAGATACTCTCTCGTCTTATTTCAATTTGAGCAAAAATCGTGGCATTATTGCTGGTAATGGCAATACAATTCCAATTCATGGTCATGGTAATACAACTTTGTCTCCCCCACATCCGCCACTTGTATTGAAAAATACCCGTCATGCCCCTAACTTAATTAAAAATTTGGTGTCTATCCAAAAATTCACCACTGATAATTGAGTTTCTGTTAATTTTGATCATTTTGGGTTTTCTGTGAAGGATTTCAAAACGAGGATACCTCTCATGAGATGCAATAGTAGAGGAGATCTTTATCTAATCACGCCCGCCACCAGTTTCTTTAGTCACGCTGTGCCATCGACATTTGCAACTCTAGTTCCTTTTTTATGGCATGCACGTTTGGGTCACCCTGGGTCGTCTATTGTTTCTTCCTTGTATAAAACATCTTTATTTCTTGTAATGGTACACGTAGTACTCCAATCTGTCATTCATGTCTGTTAGGAAAACATGCTAGATTACAATTTATAGCCTCTATTTCTCGTACTTTTATGCCTTTTGACATTATTAATAGCGATTTATGGACTTCTCCCGTTCTAAGTTTTGTGGGCCATCTTTATTATGTTCTATTTTTGGATGATTATTCTAATTTTTTATGGACCTTTCCATTAGCAAAGAAATTTCAAGTTTTTTCCACATTCTTAAAATTTAGAGCATTCATCCGTACCCAATTCGAACAGAAAATCAAAAATATTCAATGTGATAATGGCAAAGAATATGATAATGGGTTGTTTCAAAAATTTTGTGATGCTAATGGCATAGTTTTTCATTTCTATTGTCCTCATACATCCTCACAAAATGAGAAAGCCAAATGAAAAATTTGTACGATTAATAATATTGTTCGAACTTTATTGGTCCATGCTTCCGTACCCCCTTCCTTTTGGCATCATGCTCTACAAATGACTACTTATCTCCTTAACATACTTCCTACCAAAGGGTTGACACATGCATCTCCTCTTAAAATCTTCTATAATAAGAATCATTCGTATTCACATCTTAGGGTCTTTGAGTGTTTATGCTATCCACTATTTCCGTCAACTACAATTAACAAACTTCAAGCTCGTTCTACCGCTTGTGTGTTTTGGGTTATCCATCTAATCATTGTGGTTACAAATGTTTTGATTTATCGTCTAATAAAATCATAATTAATCGCCATGTTATTTTTTTATGAAACCCAATTTCCGTCTTGTGCCTAGTTCATATAATTTTTTAGATGACGAAGTCTCACCGTACATTATGGACCGCTTAATGGGCCGATCCAGTGACCACGACACGCTAGCAAGCCCACTGCCTGCTGGCTCGCAAATACCCACTGCCCATCCGTGTCGCGTTTCTGCTTCAGCCCCGGTTCCTACTTCCCTATCGTGTCCAGTTTCCAGTGTTGGGCCAGTCCGTCACCCATCCGAATTTTCCCCAAAACCCACACAATTCTCCCCCGAGTCACAAACCTGTCACTCGTAGTCAACGGGGTATTTTTAAACCAAAAAGACATTTTAATCTAAATTCTAATGTTCTTAAATTCCCACTACCCCGTAACCCAGGGTCTGCATTAAATGACCCGAATTGAAAATTGGCTATGAAGATGCTCTTATTAAAAATAAGACGTGGGATTTGGTACCCCATCCTTCTGGTATTAATATTATTCGGTCGATGTGGATTTTTACTCATAAAGATAATTTTGATGGTTCTTTTGAAAGGTATAAGGCTCGTCTTGTAGGTGATGGTCAAACTCAACATGTTGGAGTGGATTGTGGTGAGACATTTAGTCCGGTGGTCAAACCGGCTACCATTCGCACTGTTCTCAGTTTGGCTCTTTCGAAAACATGGCTCATTCATCAGCTAGATGTGAATAATGCTTTATTACATGGTGATCGTAAGGAGACTGTTTACATGCATCAACCATTGGGTTTTCGAGACCCCAAATATCCTCATCATGTCTGTTTATTGAAGAAGTCCTTGTATGGGCTTAAACAGGGCACACGGGCCTGGTATAAGCGATTTGTTGACTATGTATCTACTATTGGGTTTTCTCACAGCATGTCTGATAATTCTCTATTCATATATCGGCGTGGTACTTCCTTGGCATATATTCTATTATATGTGGATGATATTATCTTGACAACTTCTTCAGATGATTTACGCAAGTCTATCATGACATTACTCAGTTCTGAGTTTGCTATGAAAGACTTGGGGCCATTGAGTTACTTCTTGGGGATTGATGTCACCCGTCATGCATATGGGTTATTATTATCCCAAAGGAAGTATGCCGCTGAGATAACTGAGTGAGCTGGTATGTCCTCGTGTAAGTCTACTTCCACTCCAGTTGATACTAAACCCAAGCTGGGTGCTGCGGCTGTCTAACCTTACTAGGATCTCACCCACTATCGCAGTCTTACCCGAGCTCTTCAGTATCTTACTTTCACGAGACCGGATATTGCGTATGCCGTACAACATGTGTGTTTATTTAAGGTTGAGTACATGCATGCACTCAAATGCATTATCCGCTACATCTAGGGGACACTTGACTATGGCTTGCATCTATATCCATCGACGGCCTCTACACTTGTCTCGTATACATATGCTGATTGGGGTGACTGTCCAGATAGCAGACGCTCCACGTCTGGTTATTGCATGTTTCGTGGTGATAACTTGGTCTCATGGTCTAACAGTTATACATTAGGACATACCCCTATCTAATATCCATGTTTATTAATTCAGCAGGTTTTGCTCTGCCAAAGAAAGGAAAACTTCGGTTAAAAAAGAAGACTTGAACGCTAGAGGAGGGCTTGAATCTCCGACCTTGTGGTTAATAGCCACACACTCTAACCAACTGAGCTATTCCAGCATTTGCATTGTGTCGTGAGAGTAGGTTTTCTTTGTTCGTTACACATGTTATTCCCCCTCTCAAAGAAATTGACGGGACCGCACACAAATGGTGGAGCAAGTGGTTTAATTCAATTGAAAGCGAAGAACATCAGCAAGGCTTGCATGCCGTGAATCCTCTTGAAAGACAGGGGTGTTTCATGAACGTAAATATAGATGGTCCATGGCTATCGTCAGTTCGTGTGTAAGATATTGATTTAAGTCCCGCAACGAGCGCCACCATCGTGTTTAGTTGTGTTCTGTTTTATGGTTCTTTTATATTTATGGTTCTTTATATATGTTTTTTTTAATTGCATGAATGAACGTTCTAATTCTTAATTCCACAAAATACTTCAATTGGTACATGTAAAAATTGACTAATTCAACAGTCTTTTGTTCAATTTCTCGTGAAGTCAAATTCTCATCAGTACGGGTCAAAGAAATGGACTCATGTCATCGGATATCCATATAAAGAACATGACGAGCATAAATAGAGATTTTTGGTGAATGCGGTGCAGACCACTACTCTCCATTTCACTAGAAATAAGAGTTTTGTGTCGAGCATAAAGATTGAAGCAATAGAATCATATTATAATCCTCAAAATACCATAACTCTCTCTATCTTTCTCAAACCAATGGATAGGGGTACAAAAATAGCATGGATAGGGGTATCAAAATAGCAACAGTTAATAGTAGAGCAAAAATAGCTTCTAATTTGATTTCGCTTAGTTATGTCAATATCTATTCAAAGAAGAATAGTATTAGAGTCAAGACCGATGCTAGCACATTCCCTTCTACGCTTTCTTAACCCAACAATCAAAAAAACATTTTGAATTCTCGATCTACTCTCGTGCTAACATGCTAATAGTTGTTCCAAAAACATACATATTTTTGTAAGACTTCTCAAGTTAATAATATTCTTAAGAATATGTAATTTAGACCAAAAATTAGAAATATTTTGTTAGCTATACAAGAACGAGAAATTCGTTTCGTCAATTTTGTTCGACAACATTTATATTATTATTCTTTGATCAATTATTATTCTTTGATCAAAGTATATGGAAAAAAATAAATATTAGATCTAACTCAAAATCGAGTGAATTAACTTATTAAAGGATAATCATCTAATTGAGGGTTTATTTTATACAACAAAGTCATAATATTAAATATTGTACCAAAAAATTACGTTACCCATCCTTATGTGTTACACAATATGAAAATTGTTAGAAACACATCAATCTCGTGCTGAGAATTACAATTAATTACCGCATAAGATAAAATCACTAAATAAGCAGTCACTATCAAACATGACTATGAAATTACATTATAATCATATTATGATAAACAAGCATATTTTTTAATTACTCTAGATTGTGTAATCGCTATCCTTATAAATACATAAATTACTGATACCTAGTGATTTCTAAACATATACTCTAAATATAGATAATATTGTTTAAGTATTGTTGGGAACAGGAATTTGACCTTAAGAGTTTGAGATTATTGGTGATGAAAAATGACTTTCATCTAAAGTGAGGAACAATATTTTTCTTCTTTTTTTTGGTGAAGATATTTTATGATAATCAAACGCTAGAAAAATCTTATTTTCCACAATATAATTTCCTTCCTACCAAATAGGCATGTGAAAAGGAATCAAAACGTGCAACCAAGTGAACCCATGGCCTGAGCGGAGTTATTTTATGCTAGTTGATACTTCTTTATGGTAAATATTTATCCCTATCAATTATCATATATTTACACTAAATTATGATTAAGTGTTAAATATTTATATGTGATTACATATCATATATTTATTGACTTCATATAAACACTCCATATGAATAAATTTTTAACCGTCTTTATATATAAATTAAAAATAGTGATGTTTGGAGACCTATTACTGATCTAGTGATCTTATTTGTGGTATCCTACGTACTCTCTCTGTGACTCATATAAAGAAAAAAAGAATCATTATCCTTCCACAAGTTAGAGCATAAAATATTTGCTTTTTCATCATCAAATCGAACAGTTTTAATTTTCATTAGATCGTGCAAAACTATTTGTCCTTGGAGAAAAACAGTTCCTTCTTTCGTTGTTCATTAATGATATGTTTCTAAGGCTGAGAGTCATATCAATTTGAACTTTTGCTCAATATAAATACTGGGAATTCTGATTATATGAAAGCTAATCCATTTTGAATTATTGAAATTGTAGTCATTTTTGCACGGTGATTTAATGATTATTTAAAAGATGACACAATGTACTACTAGTATCTTTATATAGTTTAAGATAAATCAACGAGTGCATATCCATTTTAGCAGCTCCCTGATTTCCATTTGGTCAAAATTTAGAAGATAAAATATTGTACAATATTGAGACTGCGTACTCTTCTAGAAAAAAATGCTACTGGGACAGGGCATGACGAAGAAGAAATAAACAGAATTTGCACATTATATCACAATAAAAAAAGAATAATAGTAATCTTATTAATTTCAACAAAACAAATGTAACTATCAACTACAAAATGATAATTGAAAAATAGCCATTCCTCTTTCTCTGTGGATATCTCTTTATTGAAACAAATTCTAGAATCATCTAGACTCTTCCGCAAAGGAAATATAAGTAAACCTTTTTCTCTTAACTGAATTTTTTTTTTTTTTTGGAAAACTAAATCAAAAAGTTCTCACTAAAAAGGGAAGAAGTAAAAATATTCAAAAATCTGGATGCTCCTTAATACTGTCTGATGAGGAAGAAGAAAAGGAGTTCCTCATACTAGACATAAAAAACATGGAATCCGTATAGTTACAAAATTGCTGATCTGAGAAAAAAAAATCTGTCGAATTAATAATTGGACTAGTATCAAAAGGTGCTAAATTACTATCAAAGAAACCTGAAGGATCACTAAGATTATTATTATTATTATAATTATAATCATTAATACCACTATTTATATCTTTATTATCACTAATATTAGCTAGATCAAAAATCGGAGGAGGAGGCACATAACAAGAAGCTGATGAATTATCTCCTACACTGCAGCTCCCGTTATTTTCAGCCGTGACAACCGAAGTGGATTCATTGTCATCATTGGACAAAAGCTCAAATTTATTATTAATATTATTTGTAATATCATTATGATAAATATTTTCTTTATTAGATCCGAGGATATTTCCAAGACAGCTTTCAGGACCAGATATGAGTTCCTCCTCCTCGTTTATCGGCTCGGATTTGGGATGTTGAGGCACAGGCCGAGGCGGATGAGAAGGCGAAGAGTGGTCGTCCTCTGGAGAAAGGCCGGTGAGTTTTTGGACCAACGCCATGAAATCGCGTGGATGTGTGTGGATGACTTTTGGAGAATGTGTGTAGATGATGACCGGATGATGTGGCTGTTGAGGAGGGATGGTGGTCGTCGAGGTGGTGGCCGCGACCCCGTTATATAGGGAGGAAGAGGAGGAAGAAGATGATAATGTATTTGATGATGATTTCTTGATGAAATGAGATGCCTTATTGATCTTCAAAGGAGAAGAGACATTATTGTTATTGTTGTTATTATTGTTGTTGATGATGGCTTGATCGGCCTTTGTTGCATGATCATAGAATTGTGCATGGTTCATGATTAATTAAGAACAACTCCAAATATGTATATGTCTATCAATATAATTTTGAATGGAGTTGACGATAGGTGAAGAAAGTTGAGTGATTTTTTGTGGTGAATATATAGAACAAATTTGAGTGATGAGTTGTGGTGAAAGTTGTTGGGTTGGATACAGTCTATAATAGTGTGAGTTTAGTTACAGAAAAAGTGACAGAAAGGATAATTCTGAGCTTAGCGGAGAACAGTTATGGGAAAACTATTAGGTGTAAAGAATAGCTAATTCATCGGCTAGGAAAAGGCATCACGTTAACCGCGAAAACAAGGCTCTAATTTCCACGACAAAATGAGGAATAAATTCACTATGTTGTATTAACTTAAGTCTAGGAGCAAATATTAAAGATTAATTTGATATATGAGTTTAAGTTTTTGTGCACAGACAGTGTACAATTTTTTTTTACACTATCAGACAATTTTGAAGGTAAATATGTTAACTTTTTTATACTAAAATTGTAATTTATAGAAGAGTAATTAAAATTAAGGAAAGTTGAATCCTACTTGTACTCTAACCAAAATTAATGGTAACCAAATTATTTCCTTCTCAAAGATTTTTTATAATTTTGACGTTTTTCTCTCTCAAAAGATCATTGCTAAAGTAAATCTTTAACCCTTCAAACATTGTGAAACTTACGTAATTCTTTAAACACATCATATGCTCGAACTTTGGGGAACTTCTTCTTGCTTAACATAAGTTCTCATTAACAAATTTTGGTTTCGTCTACAAGCATATGAAAGGTTTCTGTATCTTTGTTGGAATGGAACTTTAGAAATTAAAGTTTTACTAATATTTTGTTGGATATGTAAAGCACGTACGGAATAGTAAATAACTATTATAGTGATCGAAAGAATAAACAATAAAGATTACAACAACAAGTTGTCAATATCTTAATCTTGAATTGGAATTTCAAATATGAATCTTGTATTCGGAAATACAAGAACATGAACTGCTACATTTGTGGCTTGTAGATCCGCTGAGAATCCGAACGGTTAGAGTCCTTTGAGATTCTAGTTCACACTTGAAACACTTAGCAACCAATTAGATAATCACAACACCACCGATTGAGTCGAGAGATGGCTCTCTGTCTTTAAGACAAGATTGCCACCGTATATAGGCTTTACGGAAGTGTGGACATTAGTCTCCCAAGATGAAACAACAAACTATCAAATGTGCAAAGCCTACACAAATGACATCAGCGAAGAACACGAACAATGAAGATTGCTAAGAGAAGGATTGCTTATCATGTAAAACTGATCTCTTTGTGGTGTTGTATACTTGTATGTATATTGTGTTGTTTTTATGTTCTTACGTTCATCTATAGAATTGAGTCAAATGCCTCAATTTATAGGTGTGCAAGATGGCCTTTCAAATGCCTCATAATGACATTCAATTGCCATGTAATGGATGACATTTAACCCCCAAGTAATGCAGCAACATAATGGTCCAAGTAATGGCAATTATTGGGTGGATTCAATGTCATTGAAACCACCTCAACAGCCAAACCTTTGGGATTCCGACGAACAGTCACTGCCTGGGAAGCGCTGCGGCTCTGAAGCATTAGCGCTGTGGTTTTAATTAGCCAAAAGCCTCACTGCCGACCAAGCGTCGCGGCCCTGCTAGGAGGCGTCGCGGCGCTTCGATGCCGCGACCCAGTCCGGTCGGTGCCGCGACCCTTTTTGGCTCCGCGGTTCGACCCGTACCATCTTACACTTTGCACAATCCTTCCTTCGTTTACCAACGTGGAACACTTGCTATTTATCCAATAACCTTCCATCATTCTATGCCTCAAACATTTCACTTACGTACCAATATCTCTTTCATTAACGAAATTTATGATACTTGGCACTAAGATTGCACGTGTGTGGAGACGACATTTCTGACGTGCGGGGCCCCAATTGTTCAAGTCATAAATAATGGGATAAACTTAATTCCACATTAGTAAATTTCCAACAATCCCCTCTTGAAAGAGATTTTGGCACACACACAAGGTGCACACTTTCAGCAATCTTTCAGCGAAAAAATATTGCATCAGGAGAGGTAGTTTCCGCATTGAAACTTCCCTAGTTGAATACCATCGGAATTACTTACTGTGCGGTGAACGTGATGTCTTGAACTGTAAGTGTTTAATGTAAACCTAGACAATGGTACCAACACAATACCTCCCCTTTATTCGTTTCTTCTTATTGTTCTGTCCGTTGTGACCGTGGACACACTTGGATTCTTAAGTACGTTCATTTGAGGCGGTCTGTCCTCGCACTCAAATAGGTGATCTCCTACAAGATATCCTGATATACCCCACTTCACAAGTGTTAGGAATCATTAAAAGTTTTCCCAACCTTAACCTCAACCGTTTGAGAATCGTTAAAGGTTTGAAAACTTAAACTTTACCCACTATGTAGGTAGCACTTTAATGTCTATCACGGGAATGGCTTTGGATTTACGTTTCTTTAAGGAAATCATAATCTGAAGTGCTCTTTCTCCCACTAAAGCGCTCAACTGAACCTTTTGCATCTTAGTTTTCCCATTTAACCAAATTCTTGGGAACTCCAATCAATATGGTTGGGTTACCACCGCAAAGGTTCGTATTGTTTGGGTTTTAAGTCCATTCTCCTAGACTAGGGATGGCAACGGATCGGATCTGGACCGGATCCTACTAGATCCAGATCCATTTTTCATATCTGAATCCAGATCCAGATCCAGATCCATCGGGTCCATAAAAATCATATCCAAATCCGGATCCATTGGATCCGCCGGGTCCACGGATCGGATCTGGATCCACATGCAAAAAAATTTGCCTTGCTAAAAATGTAACCTTGATAAAAAAAAATTGAATAGATAAATGATTTTTACTTAGCTAACAGTTTAATGTGTTTCAATTTTGAAATGTTCATATGAGATATTTTGTTCGTTGTCTCGTTTTGATTGTGAGCTATTAATTGAAAATGTTGGACAATGACAATAGTTATGGAAAATGCTGACTAGTATTTCCACAATGCAGAACTTGCATGTGCTTGGAATCTTCACAAATGAAGTGAATATAATTTTAACTACTTGTCTATGGAGATGTTAGTCATTCACTAATATAACATTGATTTTATTATCGAAGTTACTTCTTTATTTTTTGTTTTTTGAGTTAATGCGGGGATAAATTAAACTTGTTTTGAGAATTAAACTTGCAAGGATGTGCTTAGCAATTTTAAGAAAATACTTATAAAATTACATTCTAGGTTATGAATATATTTAATAAAAAATGAATCCACGGGTCGGATCTGGACCAGATACGGATCTCAAATACAAGATCCAAATCCAGATCCGATCCGTCAGAAATGGATCCGGGTCCGATCCAGATTCGTCGGGTCCAAATTTTAAAGATCCATATTCTATAAAATGGATCTAGATCCATCGAATCCGGACCGAGTCCAGGATCCACTGCCATCTCTACCCCTAGACAGACAAAACTCTTGATCTTCGGGTATTCCCTTAGTTAAATGGTCCGCTGTATCCTTTGATTAGTAATCAAGGAAGTGACACCTGTGATAATCAACTGCAATACGGTCTTATGTCTCCGACAGATCCGATAGATATGTCCAGACGCCGTCATCCGTGCCCTTCCTGAAGCTGACTGGCTAGCCATAATGTATAACTGTCGAAGGCACGAGTTTCTCCCAATAAGGGGCGTCCTCTAAGTAGTCTTAAAGTTACTCAACTTCTTCTCATGCTTTGTTTAAAGCGATAAACTATGATTCCATCATGAATCGGCCGATACAAGTTTGCTTAGAGGATTTTCCAAGACACACCATACATATCTACTTGTGGCTTTGGTGTTCTTCATATCTGATGTCCAGTTTGCATCACCATGTTCTCCCAGAATTGCTAGACATCCAGAATATCGTAATTCATAGATAAGCGAACATTTCAGACATCGTTTTATCCAATTCAATGCCTTCTATCGATCATTTCCAGAATCACGAGTGAACCTTAGTTCAACTGATCTGCTTTGTAGGCCGATACCAGGTCGGTTGTAGTGTGTACAATACATTGAAATACACATGACCTGCGCATATCGCTCCTTGTATATGGGTGCACCATGATTCCAATCAATTCTATGATTCATATCCATTGGTGGCTTCAACGAGACTGTCAACTATCTCACAACTGAGTTTAGAGTTAGACCAGTCCGTTAGATATCTTAGAAATTCCAATTCCTAAGATGTCATATGTGATACCTATATCTATCATATCAAAACTTTTGTTTCAATATGACTTCCACTTTCAGACTGTTGGATTTTCAACTGTTGGCTTTCTAACTTCAGAGTCAATGTTTCTGTTGTCAGATTCATTGTTTCTGTTTTAACTGAAACTTCCAAGACTAAAATGTAAACATTTCAGGGATCAAAATAAAAGTTCAGGAAGAAGCACAACAATCCAACAAACCAACTATGATCCTCTCTTTCCAACTCTCTGGTTAGGAAGGTTGTCTCAACATCCATGTCACGCAAGAATGAAATGGCCCTGGATGTTAAGCTATTCACATAGGAGCACATGTACAAGTAGCCAAGGCCTTATACTCGTCAGTAGATTCATCTACGTTGTACTCACTTTTGAGTATCCACTTTCACAACCCAAAGGTTCTTTTTCCGGAAGAAGGTTAACCATTACACAAGTATGGTTCTATATGATGGAATCTATTTCTCTCTCTGTAGCTTCTTTCCAAATCTGGAGATGACAATTCTTTGTTAATTGTCCATGGTCCATTCTCAACTATACAAGCTAGAAGGCTTGGAATAAGTCTTTATCCCATTTTTGCTCCGTCTCGGTTCAACATCTAGAATCCCTGAGTTCTGTAGATCTGGAATATTAAGTTCCGGATAGTCAGCAACTTCCAAGTCCTATAGATACGGAATGTCTAGTTCCGTAAAGTTAGGCCCTCGCGAGGTTCTTGTTAACCTCGAGCAATTACTTCTTTTTCTTTCTCAAGAAAAGTTATCCTCAAAGAATTCAGCATCCTTTGACACCAAGAGGCGATAAGCACTACTGTTATTTGCAGATCCAGTGGATATGCAATCTACAGTCTTATGTACAACTTGACCTGTTTCGGTATTCCAACATTTACCAAGCCACCCCACATCACAACATTTGTAGGTGGGATCCTTTCCATGTTTCACATAGATGGTTATTTTTATTCGTATGCGGAGTTTAGTTGAGAATCACATTAGCGGTAAGGATTGTCTTGCCCCACATATTTTGGGCGTACAACTTTGCGCTTGGCTAACACCGTTAGACTGAGGTGAGTAATGAGCAGTCATTTGATGAACGATGCTTCACATTCTTCCCTTCTATCACTACGAATTCCTCAATCCGTAGGCTTAATTGATTTTCAACTTCTACTCTGTAGCGCTTATCCGTTTCAACAACTTCATCTTTGCTTTTCAACAAACAAATGATGCAATACGTTGTACCATCATCAATGAAGGTCACAAAGTACTTGTCTCCCCCCTCCATTTTGTACAAACTTCAAATCACCCATGTAGGTGTGACTAAGTTCTAGAGGAGCAGTGCTTCTTTCGCTATTCCTTTGACGGAATGGAAAGGTGATTTTTCCTCTTTGCCTACCTCACATTTATTTTGAGGGTTTATGTCGACAGAAGGCAACAATCTCAACTTCGTTAGCTTTTGAATGACTTTCTATTTAACGTGTCTTAATCTATGATGGCATAGATGCACGGATTACAAATATATCATTCATTTAGCTTCAAACATACTGTATCATTCTTAGTTATTACAGACCTGCTGAACTAGTCTCAAACCAGCTTGACCAACAACGTCCCTGAAACCAAGTTTGGGACATGTATCACCTCCTTTTAGAGTGATCCCATTCCCTGAAGTCTTATTGATGACAACCTCTCCAACCCCTTCTACTTTAGAGCTGGCGTTGCTTCACATGAACAACCTCTTGCCCGTGGTTAGGGCGTAACCGGATCATATGCGATCTGGATACTCTGGCCCACTCCAGTTTCTTTGGCAGACTGAGTGTCCAATTTTTTTTCTGCCTTTATTTTGGCCTTCAGATCATTTAAGACTTGGAAACTCTGGCCCACCTCACTAGGTGTCCATTACTTTTCTGCCTTTCTTTTGGCCTTCAGTTCATTTAAGACCTGGAAATTCTGGCCCACTTCAGTCGCCCGTAGGCTTTGTACGACTGAGTGTCCAATATCATCCTATCAAATGAAGGATCTTATGTCAGATAGGTGACAGGTTTAACGTCTTAAGATAAGCCATTATCTTTTAGTCTTCTTTTTTTTTTATTGGTGCCCAGACAATTCATGGCGCTTACTTAAGAGTGGTAACAATTTTTGGCACAGTCAGTGGATCTCTATCCTTCGTATGTGCGAACATACTTTACACACTTTTAATACTTACATCCAAAAGAACGGATCTTTTAAGTTTTTGTTTACAATAGTCCAGTCTTTAACCGGGAAGGAATGAGATTCAATATCTGATTTTAGAGTATAGGGAATATAAGTTTTTAATGAAAATACTTTCATATTCCCAGCCATGCTTTACACACTTTTATTCGGATATTAACTAAACACATTATAGATAAGGAAGGATAAATTAACTTAGCCCTTTTGGATTCTGGCCCACTTCAGTTAGACTGAGTGTCCATATCCTCCTTACCATAATTTGGATCCTTTGTTTGGGACATATATAGATCTTTTGCAACATGATATAACGTCATCTTCAGCCTTCTCCTCTTGTCCCAGTTGACATCTTCAGCCTCTCGTGGGCGCTTGTTTCCACCGCCCTTGGGAGCGGTGACATCAACTCGTCCTTGATCTTTAGCCGTACTAGCATTACTATCAGCAGTATCTTGAAGCTCAGCATCAGATCCCTAGATCCCACATTTGACGGAAACAGATTTGTAACTGTCGTCAAAGAGAGAACCAAAACTAGGACCAGATTTGAAAGCACTGTTGTTGACAGATACATTGTTTGAATTGTTAACAAAACTGTCAACAGAACTGTTTTCAAGAAGAAAACCACAGCCAAATTTGGGACCATATCTGCTGGCACATATCTTTCGAGCACTAATACAATCTTGTCTTAAAATTATTGGATATGTAAAGCACGTACGGAATAGTAAATAACTATTACAGTGATCGAAAGGATAAACAACAAAGATTACAACAACAAGTTGTCAATATCTTGATCTTGAATTGGAATTTCAAATATGAATCTTATATTCAGAAATACAAGAACATGAACTGCTACACTTGTGGCTTGTAGATCCGCTGAGAATCTAAACGGTTAGAGTCCTTTGAGATTCTAGTTCACACCTGAAACACTTAGCAACCAATTAGATAATCACAACACCACCGGCTAAGTCGAGAGATAGCTCTCTGTCTTTAAGACAAGATTGCCCTCGTATATAGGCTTTACGAAAGTGTGGACAATAGTCTCCCAAGACGAAACAACAAACTATCAAATGTGCAAAGCCTACACAAATGACCTCAACGAAGAACACGAACAATGAAGATTGCTATGAGAAGGATTGCTTATCAGGAAAACTGATCTCTTTGTGGTGTTGTATACTTGTATGTATATTGTGTTGTTTTTCTGTTCTTATATTCATCTATAGAATTGAGCAAAAGGCCTCAATTTATCGGTGTGCAAGATGGCCTTTCAAATGCCTCATAATGGCATTCAATTGCCATGTAATGGATGACATTTAACCCCCAAGTAATGCAGCAACATAATGGTCCAAGTAATGACCATAATGGTCCAAGTAATGACCATTATTGGGTGGATTCAATGCCATTGAAACCACCTCAACAGCCAAACCTTTGGGATTTCGACGAACAGTCACTGCCTGGGAAGCGTCGTGGCTCTGAAGCATTAGCGTCGCGGCTCTAATTAGCCAAAATCCTCACTGTCGACCAAGTGACGCGGCCCTGCTAGGGGGCGCCGTGGCGCTCCGACGTCGCGACCCTTCTCGGCTCTGCGGTTCGACCCGTTCCATCTTACACTTCGCACAATCCTTCCTTCATTTACCAACGTGGAACACTTGTTATTTATCCAATAACCTTCCGTCATTCTATGCCTCAAACATTTCACTTACATACCAATATCTCTTTAATTAATGAAATTTACGATATTGGGCACTAAGATTGCACGTGTGTGGAAATGACATTTCCGACGTGTGGGATCCCAATTGTTCGAGTCATAAATAATGAGATAAACTTAATTTCATATTAGTAAATTTCCAACATATTTTAATAATAAAAAGTCTTGAATAAGTAAATCACTTTGTATGAGAAGTAAAGGCTTACGGTAGTAGAAAAAGAGAAGAGAGAGAAACCCGATCAAAATGAAAGAGAAAAGAGAGAATAAAAAAGAATCAATGCCTAAATTTTAGAAAAATAATAAAGTAATTAAGAGAAAGTTGGTAACCTGCTATAGCAGGTTAATGTATGTAAAAAAATAATACACTGATGGTGATCAAACTTAAACTCTTTATATATATATGCTTGTGGCATGTGTGATTTGTCAATGATTTTTTTGAACATTATGTGACGTTAACAGTAATATTTACTATTTTAATCTATAATTATGTACACCTACTGGATTGTGTTTTCCCAGATTCTAGAAGGAAATAAACCAATTGGAGTGTATTTGAAACTATTCAATGCTATTACTGGTGGTTTGGTTTGTAGAATAAGAGATTATAGTTTCATGGTAGAATTATTTTATCAAATGTTTTTGTTTTAATTTTTGTAATTGACAATTTCAAGATTATTTATTTCATAATCATAGTATTATTTTTATATAATAAGTTATGTGGGAAAATAATTATGAGATTACTTATTTCTGGATAAAATAACAAAATCACATATTTTTTCTTTGTATTAGTAAAATACGAATACTACACATGGCAGATAAAGAAGTCGACACACGTCAGGCGTCATCTAATCAAGATCAAGTCAGCCGTGTGAATCCTGATTGAAGATTGAAAAACCATCCGGGAAGATCGTTCCGAATTAGTCATACCGGAGTTAGATAGCTTCAGCCTGGAATAAACTATTAGCAAGTGTGTCATGTTTATATTTACCATATTTAGTATTATGTAATTATGGTAGAATTAGGATCCCTTGTTGTATAAGGATTCCACATTGTACACATATATATATTTTGTATTAATGAGAAAGGCTCGGGGATTATTACAATATTACATGCTATCAGTAGCGTAAACCCCAAAACCTAAAATTTTCCTTTCTTTCTCCGACGGCCTGCCCGAGACACAGCATGTGCTCTCTTCTCTTTTCTCTACGTGTCAGAGCACCAAATAGACCCTTTTCTCTGCGTGTCAGCCAACACACATGCCTACCCCTCTCTTTTCACTATTAGCAGCCAACAGAGTTGAAAAAATTTATAGTCCCTCGGTTTCTGTGCTTCACTGCCTCCCCAAAACCGAAAGCAACCCTGTTTCTTCTATGCTTCTCCTTAAATTCGTGCATGTCCATTTTTTTGTTCTTTACCCGAGAACAAATCAATGGCTTTCTTGACCCATCAACGACCTGATAATGTGTGGTATATGAATACAGGCGCCACGTCTCATCTCACCAACAATTCAGTTAATCTTCTTTAACTGCGCTAGTTACCAACTCCACAATCTATTATGGTCGATAATGGTCATCGCATTCCAATTCAAGGATTTGGCCACACCCTTACCCCACCATCGCATCCACACTTCTCTCTTCAAAACGTCCTTTATGCCCCAAACATTATCAAAAATCTAATATATGTAAGAAAATTTGTCACCGATAATTCTGTCTCAATTAATTTTGACCCATTTGGATTTTTCGTAACGGACCTCCGTACCGGGATGCAATAGTGAAGGGGACCTATATCGGTTCCTACCCACATCCGCTGCTAGTGTCACTCTTCACACTGTTTTAACAACCATATCTCCCTCTACGTGGCATAGTAGACTTGGTCATCCAGGTTCTCACGTTTTTATTCTCTTAGAAATTGAAATTTAATACACTACAACAAAGGGAATCTTTCTCATAGTTACTCCTCGTGTAAGTTAAGAAAACACGTTAGACTGATATTTACGACTTCTATGAGTACTACTTTCTCTCCCTTTGATATTATTCACGCTGATGTATGGACATCTTCCATAACCAGCAACTTACGCCACAAATACTATCTGGTATTTTTGGATGATTTCTCTCACTTTCTTTGGGTCTACCCACTCAAACTCAAATTTCAAGTGTTCTCCAAATTTGTTGAATTTCGTGCACTGGTTAAAACATAATTTGAAAATGACATAAAATTATTTCAATGTGATAATGGTCGTGAATTCAATAATTTCTTATTTCATAACTTTTGTGCGGCTAATGGCATGATCTTTCGTTTCTCGTGCCCTCATACCTCCCCTCAAAATGGAAAAGCCGAAAGAATTATATAAACCATTAATAATATGATTCATACCCTCTTTTTTCATGCGTACCTCCCCCTACCTTTTGGATATATGAACTAAAAATGGTAGAACACATTCTCAACATTTTACCTACACGTGCGATTCAAAATAGGACACCCACCGAAATTATGTACTGACGGATCCCCACCTATGACCATCTTAGAATTTTCGATTGTCTGTGTTACCCTAATCTGACATCCACGACCCCCACAAATTGGCACCCCGATCTACTATGTGTGCCTTTCTAGGATTCCCATCGAACCATAGGGGGTACCTATGCTATGAACTATCCACCGACAAAATCATAATCTCACGCCACGTCACTTTTGTCGAGTATGTTTTTCTGTTTGACAACATTAAAAAATTATGAGTCACTGATTACAAATTTCTTGATGATTCGGACACATCACCGCTTGTCCACCAAGCTATCCGACATGCTACCACTGTTCTGGCTGAAGTCAGTACTCTATCACCACCACCTCCCGTTACTGCCACTACCAGCGGTTTGTCCTCGGCAACCAACTCCGCCCCGTCTCTGCCAGCCACTGCTACCAACCCAACAAACATTCTGATGCCTGTGCCACCTGCTCTACCTCTATCACTGTTACCGCCGACTGCCACCACTACCGGTAATCGACCCCCCGTCTCAGAAAATACACCGGTTCGTTGTCGCACCCATTTTTTACCGCGGTTCGCGAAGTAATCGGTCGATTCCTTCTTGATTGATTATGCTTGTTAAGGTTGTTGAGGAGTCCCATCTAATTATTCTACAGTGAATCAGGACACCTGAATGGTAACTAAATGCTGCAATGTGAACTCCGATTACTGATCTACAAAATTATGAGATTCTAGGTAAGGGTTCTCTATTATCCTAAAGGGAAGGGGTTAGACACCCTTCTTGCAGTTATCCAGTCAAACTCAGATTAATTATTACGCTAAAAAATGCATGTGTTAAAAAATGTTAAGTAAAAAAGATGTTGCATGTATTTAATAAAAATATGCATTTTGACAACATAAAAGATTTGCAACACTTGTTAAAAAAATACGTGTAAGGTTAATTTTGGATGAAAGTATGCATTTGTATGAAAGTTGTTTACAAAAATATATGGAAAGTGATTTTTAAATAAAACATGCATTTGTATTGCATTATTTACAAAACACCTATTTTGTCAATTGATAATGATGAGAAAAGTAATTATTTGCAATGAAAAGGAAGTGATTTTTGGAAGTCATTTTGTATTGCAAACCGGATAAAAAATGGAACCTTATTATATGATTAATAAAGCGAGTAAAAGGCGAATAAATTATTTTGAAAGTTTAAACATGCATGACGAGCCTAAAATGAACTAGCGTCGGGTTTTCAATTTTAAAACTAACCGAGCCTAAAATAAATAAACTAGCGTCGGGCTTCCAATTTTAAACTACCCTTTCTAGTTTATCAGTTCTAGGCCTAATGCTTCTAGATATTCAAACAATCATACAAGCAGAGTAATTAAATCACAATACAAAAGAAAGAAGGCGGAATTAAAAGAAGTTTGAACGAAAATGGCTAAAGCGAGTCCGACAATCTTGTTCTCTTTCGTCTCTGTAGAATCACGCTTTGCTATCCCATATCGCTGGAATGTTCCTCGCAAAGTGTAAAAAAGAAAAGACAGTTAGAAATAAATGAATGCGAGTAAAACCTTCGGATCCATATAAAATAATAGAAGTTTTAATTACGGAGAGCTCAGACTTATGTTTTTTGAAGCAAAAGAAATTCCATTCATGTCGTGGCTGCGAATTATAGACATTGTCAGTCGATCTAGTCACCTCGCCAATGCATGCTGGTTTCTCGCATGTGATTTTTATAGGTCTCATCATCACCCTTTTTCGAAGGAAAGCAAACTGAGGAAAAACCTTTCCGGAATGAGCATGTCCTCAAATTAATTATTCTCATCGGCCCCAAATGTAGTATCATTCAAATCAGTAAAATTTCAGAAATATTGCAGCTGTCCGAAGCAGTATTAAAACAGCAGGCTTTTAGCCTAGAAACCAGCCGCAATTGGGTTTAAAAATACAGCAGCAGTGGGGCTCGAAAACACAGAAGAAATGGGCTTGAAAACACAGCAAAAACCCAAGAATAACAATCTATTTTTTTTAAAAAAAGAGATGCAACAGCCCGTCAGAAAAATGAAACAACAACCATTTTGTCAAATGTAGCATTTGTTCATTTCGAGATATACTTATCGAGTGCAGCAGTATGTTCTTTTAACTGAATGACATAGAATATGGGGGCGTTAGAGAGCAACAACTAAGCAAGTAACAGGTAGAAACAACAGCCACAAATGACACATTTATCTACTAATAGATATCGATGTTGACACCCAATTTTGTCCAGTCTTTTCCGATTTATTTTTTAAAAATATTTTTTACACCTCAAAAATAATTTTAATATATATATATATATATATATATATATATAATTTTCAATATTATTATTTATTATTATTATTAATATTATTCACATATTTTACTATCATTTGCCTTTTTAAAGTCATAATCATAGTTTTTATCCTAAAATTCTATGTTATTTCATTTTCGCAAAACGACATCTCATTTTATTATTTTGAGCATTAAGCATTTCACAAATATTACGTTTTATTTTATTATCACATCATTATATCTTATTTTAAATAATTTACATTTTCTTCAAGGTTTTTTCAATATATTAAAATTAAACTCCTTATGTCTTAAACCCATTTTATTTCCCCTCACCACAAAATAGCCCAAACCGAACCGGCTCAAGTCGTCCAACCGAAACTCCACCGTCGGCCCAAGACCCAGGACCACTCGACCAACCCACCCTTTCCCCCTTTATACCCAATCGTCTAAAAACAAAACCAGAAACCCCCAAATCCTCCCATCAAAAACCGGCAGTCAAACCCCACACCCCTCTCCAAAAAAACCAGCAGCCTTTCACCCGAAATCACCTTCGGACCGCCGGATAATCACCATCACCGATGCCCTGTCACCATGTCACCCTTCCCAGCTTTCCCCGATCTTTTCACTCCTTTTGCAGCCAACAAAGTTGACAGTCTTGTCCAAATCGACCAAGGGTCTGCAAAAGAGGGAAACCACAAAATCCTTCGGATTCAAGGTTGATTCCATCGAGTCCGAGCATAAATTCGACTCCAACGGTTCTCTCCCTTCACAATCAGTCTCTGCAAAACCTGAAAAAAGCTCATTCCCTTTTCATTTCAATCCCAGAATTCTCAGAACTTCTCCCTTCTTTTTGAATTTGAATTTCAAACTCAAAAGCTTCTTGAAGAAGCTGTCGAAAACCCTCAATCTTGACTATAAATACAACCTTTTGGGTCGTGTTTAAAGGGGGGGGGGGAATTTTTTTCTGGAGAATAAAAAAGGGGTCTCGATTTTTCTTCAAAGTCGAACATACAAAAAAAAAATCATCTTTTTTGCATTTTTAGGTTTCAGAGAGCTGAAAAATCCTCCTTTTGAAAGTAGTTTTTAAAGGCTGAAAACCCCCTTTGTCAACACATGTTTGATTATCAGAAAATTTCGCTCTTTATTCCAAGTTGTTGGCTATCAATATCTTTTTACAGCTGCTTTAACCATCCAAAATAATCACACTTCGCTCTTTACTGATCGAAACAATAACTTCTACAAGTGGTGTCGATGATTCAAGACGACGCCTCGGTTCGCTGCCCGGAGAAGGTCAGCAAACTACAAACTTCTCTCAATTTATTGTCTGTATTTTTATGTGTTTTGTGTTGATTATATACTGATTATTCATGTTGTCGTGTTTTAATGCCTATGTGTATTAAGTTTATTAGATTTGTTTAATCACCTATTAAGGTTGAGAAATGCTTGGTTTGTGTTATTAGACTTATGAAGATTATGATGTGAGACATATGTTTGTTAGTGCCTATTTAAAAGAGTTATGATTAGCTAAGTGTTTTATGAGTGATACATACAATGTTTGCACCTGCTTAATTCATGATTAGTATTATATTTAATATAATGGTTTGTAAATGTCGTTCAGTATTTGATTAAGTAAATCCATGATGTAAATTAGTTATATTTTGGCATGATTAATATGATAAAATCCTTGTTCTACTTTAAAAGTCATGGTCTATGTTGATTAAGGTCTGAATGTGTGGTCATGATTTGGTTCTTTTACATGTCTGAGATCTCATCTTAAGTAGGGATGAAGTGTAGTTTCTTTGTGGATTTAGATGTATGTCAACTTGTTCGCATATTTTTCTTCGTGACCAAATGAGTAGTGTTTGGACAGGCTGGCTTTAAATTCTTGCTTTCCTGCTTATAAAATGTTTACACTTTTTATGGTTTAGAACTAATAATGAAGTATGTGTGTCTACATCAAGTTATAAATCCCAAAAAAGACAGCATGTATTAAATATGGTTTGAGTTGTCAAATATCCTGTCTTCGTTGTTCTGATCTGATTTGCTCATTGTGACAGTCCTACTATGTGTGTCTCTAAATGTTATGCACAACTGGAATCATGTCCATGTTAGTACAAAATAACTTACAAATTTGGATTAAATATTGCTTGAACATATTACTGATTTGGGACAGACCTGTAGAGTTATTTATTGCTAGTTTTCATTCTAAAATTGTCATTTAAATCAAACCTATCTGGATTAGTAGTGATCAATAGAATATCCCCATCATGTTAACTGTATCATGCCTAACTTAAAGTGTCATTATGCATAATAAAATCTGAGCTGTGATTGTGTATGCTTCTGATGTTGTGTACTGGTATATTAAAAGAAGCTTATGCAAGTAGGGTTAATTAACTCTGCCTGGTTCTTTTTCTGTTTGTTTGAGCTGGTAGTACATTTGTCCTTGTTTGTTTTCCCCCTCTAAATATGAAATGCCCTCCCATGATAGCATTACAGTAACCCTTGAATCATTTTATGACTGTTAAAAGAATGGATATCCTGTTTAGGCTAGTATGATTATCAGTCTGTTATGTGCCTATCTACTTGATGTTTATCATGTTTTGGGAGAGGTTAGCTTAGTCTGTTGGTTTTGTGTCCATGAAATGCTAGGTCTGATTTTTTTCCTGATTGTCTCTAAGTGTGCAGTATCAAATCAAGTTCATATCATGTTTACCATGTCTATTTGGGTTGTCAAATACCCCCATGACAATATCCAAACTCCCCCCCCCGAGCCATTTTGCATCATGTCATGTCTGTCAAATTGTCTAAATGGTAAATGCATGCATATATGTTTCCTGTTTGGACTTATTTGTGGCATGTTGAATTATTACTTCGCTGGAATTTTCATTGTTAGCTTATAACCATGTTTTCATGTTATAGCATCCATGTATGTTGGGATTGATATACTCTACCTAGAGGGTTAAATGGAGATGACCTTAATTTTGATCATATTGCCCCATGTTCAGCATGTTTGCTGAAGAGCTAGACCATTTCTGGATCTTCATTCTACTTTGTTTGATTGTGCATAAATGTATGAGTCAATTTGTATGAGCCTGATCCTTATTCATATTCTCTGAATATATAGGCACATTGTTCCCTCCTTTAAATGATGCATCTGAAATCATAGGCTCATGTGATGTATTACCTAATTAAATGCATTTATCTTTGTTCCCCATATACTAGCATGTCTCTTCTGGTTATTACTGCTTGTGGTCTGAAACTGGTCATGATCACATAGCTGGTTTAACATTATTGGTTTGAATTATTAGGTTGCTAGTGCATTATCTCCATCTGGTATTTGGCTTTCTTTATTCTTATGCAAATGGTTCATTATTTTGCCTTGGAACCCCTATGGATATCTTTTGCTCTTGCTGGTAATATAAAACTGATCTTGTTTTGTCTCTTCTAGTTGTGAAATGTTAAGTCTGTAATGATATACCTCAAGGTATACAAGGTATAAAAGTCTAGGTATGTACCTAGTGTTACTAAGGCAGTATATCTTTTCATATCTCTAGGCATATCATATATCTTTTGTATATCACGTGCATTTGGGGTTAAAAGAATGTGAAATGACTGAATGTATGTTGGATATGGGCCCATAGGCCAATATGTTTTTCTTTATATGTATATATGAAAATTATAGGTTTGGGCCTATTTTTAATTCCGCGTGTTAATTGGGCCCATCGCGCGCCCGAGCCGATTTATTTGGGTCTGAAATTCTGTTTTGGCTCGTTTTATACTCTCCCGCACACTGTTTGCAGTCCGAGGCCCAATAAAATATTATTTTTCTTTGAATTATTTATTTACACGTATTATTTTTGAGATGCATACATATATTCACATTTTTACAATCATTTTCCTTAGTACAATAATTAACCAGAGTTTTACCGGATAACAACAAGTAGCGGATCCTAAAGAATGCTTCCCTTTAGGATAATAAAGAACCCTTACCTAGAATCTCACTAGTTTCGTAGACCACAAAACTGGAGTTATATTGCAGCATTTGGTTAACATTTAGGTGTTCTAATTCACCGTAAAATAATTAATTAGGTGGCGACTCCTTAATCCAATCCAGGAATCACCAATATATTGTACTCTGCTTTGACTTGGTTAAAATAGGGTGCGACAATCGAAACAGGGAATCTGCCCAGCCAAGTATAACAATATGCCTAGTATATTTTTCTAAACATATACCTAATCAGTGATTTAATAAGCGAAGTACACACTTAGACTACTAAAGCAGACTAATCATGCTCAAACATTAAGAAACATAATAGTATAAACAAAACCTAACCAACATGACCAATTGACAGGAAAAAAAAACATGAAACTCCAGAAACAAACAAGTATTGAGAATAGATTGAGTTTACCGACTTTCAGATTCTGAACTCGGACCCGAACCGAGAATGGACTCAATATCGAAACCATAATTTGAAGGGCTCAGATTTGTTATTTTGGAACAAAACAAGAGGGAATGCAACACACGCCATGGCTGCGGACACCGGATTGCAAATTCATACCGTATCGGGGCGCCCTGCCAAGATACGGGTCGTATGTCCTCAATGCATTCGAAGGGAAATTTGTGCAATTTCTTCAGGCAGTACAATAGAGGCAGATTATCATCACAACCCGATTTTGAATTTGACCCGACCTGGATACAGACCCGACCCGAATCGACTGACCCAAAAATAAAAATAGACCCGGGAGTGACCGGAAAACGTGAAGAACACAAAGGGAATTCAGATGAAAATTAGGAACTAACAAAGAAAGGCATTTCGGATTCGGACCCAAAACAGACCCGGATTGTTCTTGATTTTTGATTTTCGGAACTCCGACTGAGAGAACCCGACCAAGATACGACCGAGAAAACAAAATCACAAAAACCGATCGGAAATAAAACCAACAAAAACCGACCAGAAACCACCAACAAAACGACCCCAATACCCACTAACCTCTCTCATCCCTTTTTTCGGCCCCCAAAGCGCCATACTTATAGCAGTGAAAGGGGAGCCTTTAATTTGAATTTCAGATTCAAAATAAAGCTGAGGTATGATTTGAAAGGGCGAGCCGCTCAACGTTTTGAATCGATTTAGAAAAAGAGGAGAAAGGGACGAGTGATGCGAGAGGTCGATGATGGCAGTGGTGTTGGTGTTTATCCGACGGGTAAAGGTGGAACCGGTGGATTTTATGGGGTTGGCAGGGCATGGGGTGCGACGGGTCAGAGAAAAGAGAAAGGGAAGGGTGTGTTTGGACATAGGGGTGAGCACGGGTACGGGGTACCCAGATATCCGACCAGAACCGACACTAACGGGTAGGTTCCGGGTAGATATATTATAATAACGGGTTGGGTCCGGGTAGTAAAATTAGGAACCGATCAATGTCGGGTCCGGTTTCGATTCCGGCAAATAGAGACAGGGTACCCGGACCCGGAACCTATAAAATATTAAATATTTTTACTTTTTTGAGAAACATTTGGACCACTTTTAACTTTCTCCAAAATAGTTTGTTGCACGCCTGCACATTGATTTTCCCTACCCCAAGACGCAAATATTTCAGTTTTTTCACCCCTTTATTCTAGAATGCTCTTTGTGCCCTAAGAGAAAACACCCAAAACTCTCTCAATAACAATGGCATTTTAGCTACACTACCGAGCTTCATCGTCGTCGTTGTTGAAGCTTTCTCTCATGTACTTTCATCGTTGTCGTCGTTGAAGCTTCACCTTTACCTCTTTCTCTCCTTTGGTTGTGTTCACGTCGTTTCTAAAATGCATATGGGTTCATATCTAACTCTTCAATTTCTTTTTAATATCATATGCTTCTGTTCTATTTCAGGCGATATTCATCTTCAATTTGTATTACTTTTTTATTTGAAATGTAAATCTATTTTTAAAATTTGTGTATATTTTTGTAGATGTGAAGATGAAATTTAGGGATTTACTAGTATAATAAAGCTTTTCTTTTGTATCGAAGAGCTTATGAACACGAAAATAAGTTTAATTCAAATATTTCTAAATTTATTTTGATATCAACACGTTCAATTAATTGAGTGTCAAATTTGGCTTGCAATTTTAGGTTTTGATTACAGAATTAACTTTTCTACAATGAATAAGTTTTCTAAAACTTCTTATAAGGGTACTAAAAACTTCGATTCCAGGCTAAAAAACTACTGGATGAAATTATTTTAGAACTCTTTTTGATTCTCATAGGCTAAAAAAATGTTGCTTAATCTGTGTTTTTTTATTTACAGGGTACCCGGGAACCTACTCGGACCCTGCGGGTCTGGGTAGGTTCCGAGTAATAATTGCTACGGGTAGGTTCAGGATAGTAAATTTAGGAATTGATCTTTTACCGGATAGGGTCTGGGTAGTTAAAAAATATTAGGGTACCCGGACCCGCTCACCCCTATTTGGATATTAGGTTAGGAAAATAGGTTTGGGGAATAAAAGGGGGGGGGAATAGGGTTTGGGTTGGGTCGGTCGGTCGATTGGGCCTGGTGGGGGGGTTCGTTTGGGCTGAAAAAAATAGGGGGTTTGGTCGAATGGGCAAAAAATGGGGTTAATTTTATGGGTTGATTTTTGGGGTTGATAGAATGTTTTGGGTGAAATGGGTTTGGGTTAAAATAAAAGGGTTTATTATTAAAAAAAATGCTTTGAGAAAAATGTAAATTATTTAAAATAAAATAACGATGTGATAATAATAAAAATATAATATTTACGAAATGCTTAATACTTATTTTAAATGCAATGTCATTTTGTGAAAACAAAAATAACATATAATATTAGAATAAAAACTATGTTTATGATATTAAAAGGAAAATGATAGTAAAAATGTGAATATATGTATGCATCTCAAAATTGTTTTGGGGTGTCGAAATATTCAAAATTGCAAGCGAATAATTGAAAAAGATGGACAAAATTGGGTGTCAACATTCGTCCATTTCCCGTATCCATTTCGTCTCCGCAGTATCACCACCACACCACCGTCATTCCAACCACCGACAACCACTCACCTAACCCTATTACCGAACCCTTTCCACCTCCGACACCGTACCCCACTTCACCGTCCACAGCCAACCTCGATATACCGAGACCGACGACCAAACCCAACCCAGAAACTACAACCAACCTCGATCCACCCAGATCAACAACCACACCCCTTGTCACTGTACCGCTCAACCACAACGCCTCCCCAACCCGACACAGTATTCCGACCCTTCAATCTGCACTACCCACGAGTTCGACCACCAACAGTACATCGGATCCGACACCCAACCAAACCCAACCCATAAATAGTGTACCAGCTCAGACACCCAATAGTACACCCGACCCGACCCGACAACCACCACCCTTACCCAGTCAGCACCCTCACATCGTATGGAAACCCATTCCCAACACGAGATTTTCAAACTCAAAGTCCAATTTAACATGTCCACCCAAACAATTTCCATTATTCCCAAAAGCCCAAAATTAGCCAAAATGAACCTGAATTGGAATGCGGCCATGTGTGAAGAGTTTAATGCTTTAACAAATCAACGTAGTTGGGATTTGGTTCCTTGACCGGAGGGGGTGAATGTGATTCGTTGCACGTGGCTTTTTCGTCACAAGTACAGGGATAGTGGTGACTTAGAGAGATATAAGGCAAGACTTGTGGCAAATGATACTAATCAACATGAGAGCATTGATTGTGGTGAGACATTCAGTCCGGTTGTTAAACCGACCACCATTCACACAGTCCTGAGCATCGCTGCGGGAAAGCATTGGCCGATTCATCAGCTTGATGTGAAAAATGCATTTCTCCATAGGGATTTAAAAGACACTGTCTACATGCACTATTCGCCTGGTTTCATCCATCCAGCAGCCCCTCAGTATGTATGACGTCTCTGTAAGTCACTTTATGATTTAAAACAGGCCCCTCAAGCGTGGTATGATCGCTTTGCACAGTTCATTATGCGTATTGGGTTTACATGTAGCAAGTATGATAATTCTCTGTTTACTTTCCATAGAGGCAATAACACTGCTTATTTATTATTATATGTGGATGCTATTATTCTTACTGCTTCTTCCGATGTGTTGAAAAATGAGATAATTGTGTTGTTCAAAATCGAGTTTGCTATGACTGACTTAGGAAAATTGAGCTATTTTTTGGAGATTTCAGTGACTAGATCTGCAGATACTATATTTCTTTGTCAGCGTAAGTATGCAGAAGAGATTGTGTACAGGGCTAAAATGATCAATGTAAGATCATGTCTACTCCAGTTGACGCTAAATCAAAGCTCAGTGCTTTGGATGGTAATCCAATGTCAGATCCCACTCTATACATGAGTCTTGCTGGGGCACTACAATACCTTACTTTCACCAGACCTGGTATTGCTTATGTTGTTCAACAGGTATGTTTATTCATGCATGCCCCCAGAGAGCCTCATTTCACTGCCCTCAAACGTATCATTCAATATGTTAAGGGCACACTTGATTATGGATTGCATCTCTACCCCTCAGCACCGATCAAGTTGTTATCATATACGGATGCTGATTGGGCAGGATGTCCGGACATGCGATGATCCTCCTCCGACTATTGTGTGTTCTTAGGGGATAACCTTATTTCTTGGTCAGCCAAGAGACAAGACACATATCCCGTTCGAGTGCAGAAGCAGAATACATAGGTGTTGTTAATGTTGTTGTTGAGATCTGCTGGCTCCGAAACCTTCTTTTGGAGCTTCAGTGTCCTCTCCGTAAGGCGTCTTTGGTCTATTGTGATAGCATATCCGCTATATATCTATCTCATAATCCAGTTCAACATCAGCGAACTAAGAACATTGAGATGGACATCCACTTTGTTCGTGAGAAGGTTTCTCTCGGTCATGTCAAGGTATTGCATGTGCCTTCTTCATATCAGTATGCAGATATATTCACAAATGACCTTCCTAGACAACTCATCCTAGACTTCAGATCGAGTCTTAGCGTCCTTCCTCCTCCCGCTCCGACTGAGGGGGTGTATTAGCAAGTGTACCATGTTTATATTTACCATATTTAGTATTATGTAATTATAGTAGAATTAGGATCCCTTGTTGTATAAGGATTCCACATTGTACACTTATATATATTTTCTATTAATGAGAAAGGCTCCTCAATAGAGATTAATACAATCTTACATAAACTATCCAATTAGTCTTGAGTGTCAGAATATGATAATCTCTCTCAAACCAATCGCGACTCCAAAATATCTAGGATTCCCTATTAAACTCAAATGCAGTTACTAATTTATATGTGTAACATATGAAGCATTGCTGATAATGTTCATGATAGGTGAGTGTGATATTAAGGAATAATTACTCTGGGGATATACTATAATTATTCAATTCATTGATTTTGTGGTCTTTCATAAATTTATTTTTATTTTTATTTTTATTTTATTTTTATAAGATATATTTATTTTACACATAAGAAATCTGAAATGACATTTTCTTCTATTCAAATTTGTAAATAGTCATAGGAGAGCATCTCTTGTTAATCAACCATCCACCAATAAAAATATATTTACTAAATAATTTTATCATTAGAAAATTTCTAGACTATATGAATTCCAATTGAATTTAAACTTCTTCTTGATTGATTAATTTAGAATTATTTAATTCATATTATAATAACATCATAATAATCATGGGATAACTTATTTCATAACCAATTGATTTGAACAGGGTATGTCCGTTATAACTGCAGCCCAACAATTACCTGGGTTATTTTCGAAGATTTTGGCACCGCTTTGTTAGGCCCTCCATGGCCCAAAACTATGGGACTAGAGAGATTTTACATTTGAACTGTGTCTGCATGTTTTGTCAATAGTACTAATTAAGAAGATTTGTATTCTAATTAGTTGCCACTGGATATAAAAGGTTTAATCATAGAAATTCACAAACCAAAAACTCATTTTTAATATGAGACAGTTGCTCAATCATAACTATAGTTAAATGTGGTAAGTAGAGTGTCCCGTAAAAGAATTAAATTTTCATCCTTAGCAGAGAAATTAATGGAATTCAATGAATTGGTTGATTTGGTTCTTATGCATGTTTATGTTGTATTAGTAGTTAAACATTGAACGTAAATGATCACCCAATGATTAATTTAGCATAAGTAGCTAACTTATCTGTCCAGTTTAAATAATCAAACATGTTTAAAAGAACAAAAGTGCCACTGTTTAATTTGACCGAGAAGAAAAGGCAAAGTTGGATAATGATAGTCTTTCCCATGTCGAAGTTTATTAGTGGTGTTATGCAAATACAAATATGGAGCTATAGCTTGAATAAAAGATACGTACAATAGAGACAAGGGATTTTCCCAAGTCAATACAGCTGACTACACTAGATTAGTTAACATGAATCCAGATTTTCTTGCTTGTTTATGAACTAAATTTTGCCCCTACATATGGACTTACGTAATTTACGGTAAATACTTAAAGGACCAAATGATTACTCGTTACATGAAATGTGACTTTTTGTGATGGGAGGTAACTGAGAATATTCCTTAGTCGGGGCGACCGCACAATAAAGAGTTACTCCCAAATATTTGAGTCCAATTTGTATGATTGGTCCTGTTGTTGTTGTTGCTGATGAAGAGTATCTAACACAACAGAGGAAGATGGAGCATCCAGTGGATTAAAATCAATCCCAAATTGAGAAATACCTTGTGATTGAATATTAAAGGGGTAACTGGTACTAGTAATTGTAGTAGCTTGATCATCTCTTGGCTGATGATTATAATGACTCCTATATTGTAATGCCTTTAATAGCAAAGAATTCACTGATGGAATATTATTTGAGCTGAGCAAACTAGAAGACCAAGCTGCTGGCAGTAATGGAAGAGTACTAGTGCTTGTCAAGTTCATGTTTTCGTGATTGATGTAATTCTGTAAAGAAATATTGAAGCTGTTGGAACTTGGTATGTCAATATCCCCAAACTCATTGGCTAATGTGTAAGTGTCACAAGGAGACTCTTCGGATTGTGGGGATGATGATGTTGGCTGTGGTTTCTTAGCAGTAGAATTCTTGTGGAACACTCTACAAACTACCCATTCCTCCTGAAAGGAAGAAAAAAGATACTTATACATTAACGCATGGACAATCTTTGGTGCAAATCTAAGAAAATGTTAAAGAGTAGTAGCTCGAAATATCATTGCTTTCTTGTCTTATATATGGAGTATATATTTTCTCGAGTTTTAATTTATATGATATAATTTGACTAATCAAGAAGTTTAACAAAAATAAGAAAGCTTTTAAAATATGAGGTCCTAAATATATCATAAATTTGTGGTGCTATAAAACTTTTGAAATTTGTCATCTTAAACATGTATACCATAGCATTTTGCATAACTATAAAAAATTGTCATTGAGTGGAAATAAGAAGCTCAAGTTAAATTGTTTCATAATTTTAAAAAAACGTTATTCTTTTTGTAACAAACTAATACGAAAATAATGTCATTCTTTTTCGAAAAGAAGAAGTAAGTGTTAATGAATTTGTTAATTGTATTTTTTTTCTTAAATTTAATTTTACACACCGATAAGGGTAGATAATTTTTTAGACCGATTAGTTATCTGCTATAACATATTAATTAAAATACATAAATAGTATAAAAATGATTTACACAATTGCATACATAACATAAATCCCTTTTTGTGTTTAATTTCTTGAATTGAAAAGAATTGGAGTACCTTAGAAGGTTTGAAACCACGCTTGCATTCTAGCCTATATTCATGCATAACCCAATTGGTTTTTTCACCCTTAGGAGCTCTCCCTCTGTAGAAAACTAGTGTTTTCTTCATACCAACAAGGACTCCACCACGAAATATCTCCTTATCTTTGCCTGTTGTTTTCCAGTAGCCTGCTTCTGTCGCTCTGTTAGTGCGAAGCCCCGTTGGGTACTTGCGATCTTTAAGGCTAAAAAAGTACCATTCCTTTTCTCCCATTGACGCTTTCGCTGTAGCATATTTAATTTAACATGTAAATCACTCATTATTTTTATATATACAGCGTAAACCTTAAAGGTAAGCTTAGAATTGATTGCATGCAGTACTTTTAATTTTAACGATTCTTTTAGGTGTTATTCGTTATAACTCCCTCTGTTCCATCTTGTTTTACATTATTTTTTTTATTAATTTTTTAAAAAAAGAATGATATATTTCAATATTTTTCTTCCTGAATTAAAGTTATATACACCATCAATTGACTTTTTTTTTACTGCTAGGTCACATTTACGTGTTGTAGCAGCTAAATCTATCTTATTTTCAAAATTATAAATTTCACATTTAAAGGAGACTTACCGATAGATATTTCGGGAGTAACCTGATAGAGTTAAAAAAAAATTACAATGTTTATAACTTAAACTCCTTAATTAAAAAAAATTATAGCCACACAAATGTTATGTCATATTTAAAAGTTATAAAAAATTTATAACCACAAAAGTATTACTTATGATATTTAAGACCACAAGTTTCAAATGTTAGTTTGTGCCGACAGCCTACGAAACACTTGAAAGGTTGAAAATATTGCTAAATATATAAGATGGGAAACTAAGAAATTCTTGTTTTGCTTCTCTCCTTTGGAGAAAGGAAAAAACAAATCAAAAGAAAAGAAAGATCAATAATATTGAAATAAAGGGTAGAAGAGATGAAGGGAAAGAGAAGCAAAATAGTAATCCAAAAAAATTGCTACCAGGGAGATCCCAAGGCTCAGACTTGTTGAGATCAACATCAGTAATGGCTCGAGCAGTGAAGGTGAAATCAGAAACTTTGTTACTCAGATAATATGTGATTAATTCTTCATCACTTGGATGGAACCTAAACCCTGGTGGTAGATTTTCCTGATCCATTGCTTGCTTTTCGTGAGGCAACTCAAGAGAGGGAAGTACGGATTGCAGTGAACATGCCTATATAAAGGGTGTCAAAGCTGCGGTATTTTCTATGTATCAAATCTTCAGAAAGACGCAGCCATTTTCCTCCTCTCCTTTTGTCTTCATTTTTACAGCTACCATATTGACAAAGATAGTTCATCTAGATTTTTAGATTTTCTTATGTCACAATATGATTATTATAATGCCACTATGAGATCAGCTACTATGCTCATAATTTGACATTTGTATATACTTCTTCCTATCCACGATAAGTAATTTTTCAGTCTTTCAAATTTGGACTAAAATAATACTGTGATTTAAAAAAAATCTTTCAATACATTTTTACATTTTCCTACTAGTAGATTAAAGTAATTTTGACAAATAGCCCTCTTAATTAATGTTATTAAGTGATGAGTGTGTCATTAAAAATCACGTATTGTAGACTAGAGGGTGTATTTTCTAAACTGCCACTATGGATATGCAATTCATGAGTTTAGGGTATATGAACAAATTCAGAATAGCTACACAATAAGCTAGTAATTTAAATATATAGTAACGGCAGATAACTCTATTTAATAAATATTGATAAAGTTGTAACAACCTAAACAAATGATACGTAATTGACTTGCTATAACAAGTAAATTTTTCATTTGGTCTCGCTATTGAGCTTATTCTTTTAACATGACAAATTAATTAACCAAGTGCAAGAATTAAGCAAAAGGTATGCTTTAAGGTTAATAATATCAAGGTTTTCCATTTTTGGGAGCACATATATATAGTCTGATTTAGTTAGATTAGAAGGTGAAATCAAATCAGAACTCCGAAACATCCAAATAAAACAGAATCATGTATTCTTATAACGATTTGGCTTACGATCTATCCTAAAGTGGATAAGTAGATTTTAGAAGGTAAAAAAGCTTTTTTGTCACATGTATAAAGTAATCTTTTACTTTTAAGACCATATTAAGCTAGCTGATATGAATACGTACAGGAGAAAGAAATTTTTCAGGGTATTATATGAATTAATTAAATGTGTGTGGATTAAACTACATAGTTTTAAGAATATTCAATCACATATGGTTTACGATTTGCCTCCGTCTAGAACACACCTGTACTTCTCGAACAGTATAATAAGGTTTTACCGTACTTTGTGGACTCTTAACAAATTGTTTATATGTACATATATACGATAAATAATTTAATCAGCCAAAATAAATTATTACGGATATTCTTTAATGATCAGTAGTATGTCCAACTACTTTCACCCATTTCTACCCACCCTATGAATCAGTCTAACTCCTCAATATTTAGTATGGTACTCACTACTCTGGTCCAATGAGAAATAAAACTCCCTTTTGTCATCCTCAATATTCTATTATCCCTTCCCCTTAGTATCCCCAATTCTAAACAAAGTAACTAAATAAATAAGGATTTAATTTCTATACACCAACGGTATAATTATTTTTTTCACGATATTAATATAATTTAATCTATTATACTATCGTACTTATCATTTGCTTTAGGTTATTAATTCATACTATTAAATAGACTTATATACAATTACTTCTTAAGTGACCTGTTTGTATATATAATTTTTCCACCATTAGTACATATGATTTAAACTCAATAAAGGAATGAAAGAATGAAATACTCTCTAATTAGCCCAGGACGTGTTATGTGTGTGTTGGAGTATATATATGAATGTAACGATAATTGTTATATGAACGTAACAATATAATTGTTAAGTGGTTTTAATATATAATATAATCATTAGTGTAAGAAATATTCTTCCTTCCTTATTTCATTAATGATTTACACTATATATAGTGGTACAAAAATATTTACCTTGCTACAAACTAGGTAACTAATCAATTCTGATTACAAGAGAAATCTAATTCTACCTAATATAGGAGATGTACAACTATAAATGCAATCTAATTCTATTACACCCCCGCAGTCGAAGCGGGAGGTCGGCGTATGTTGAGACTGTCCCGAAAGTTTTCAAATAAAACTAGCGGAAGACCTTTTGTAAAGATGTCAGCAATCTGATAACGTGATGGGACATGTAAGACACGTACTTGTCCACGAGCAACCTTTTCGCGAACGAAGTGAATATCCAGCTCAATATGTTAAGTGCGTTGGCGGTGAACATGATTCGCTGAGAGATAAATAGCACTAACATTATCACAACAAACCAACGTCTCATTCGGAACCAGACAGTGGAGCCCTAAAAGAAGGTTCTGTAGCCAACAAGATTCAGACACCACATTAGCAACTCATTGGTACTCTGCTTCGGCACAGGATGTGAACAAGGTTGCTTGCCATTTTGAGGACCAAGACACCAAATTATCACCAAGAACTACACAATAACCAGACGTGAAGCGTCTGGTATCCGGACAATCACCCCAATCGACATATGTATATGAAATAAGAGTGGTTGTCGAGGATGGATATAAATGCAAGTCATGATCGAGAGTACCCTGAATATAACGCAAAATACATTTGAGAGCATGCATGTGATCCTCCATCGGGTTATGCATGAATAGACAAACGTGTTGTACATCATAAGAGATGTCGGGCCTCATGAAGGTGAGAAATTACAGGGGCCCTGCAAGGCTGTGGTAATGTGATGGATTGACATATGGCTTGCTGGAAGAAGCACTCAACTTTGGTTTAGTGTCAACCGGAGTGACATACGGCCTACATGATGACATGCCAGCTCATTCAACAATCTCTGTAGGATACTTCTTTTGGGATAAAAATAAACCACATGCATGACCTGTCACAGCTATCCCCAAGAAGTAACTCAGTAGCCCTAAATATTACATTGCAAACTTAGAGCCAAGTGGTGGCATGATAGACTTGCGAAGATTATTAGATGAGGCAGTTAAGATAATATCATCCACATACAAAAGAATGTAAGCAATATCATTACACTGACGGTAGATGAATAGAGAATAATCAGACCTGCTGTTAGAAAACCCAATATGTAATGTAAACCTCTTGTACCAAGCCATATGAGCTTGTTTGAGACCATATAATGATTTCTTCAGCAGGCACACATGATTAGGATAAGTAGGGTCTCTGTACCCTATGGGCTGATACATGTACACTATTACATTGAGGTCTCCATGCAGGAAGGCATTTTTGACATCAAGCTGATGAGGAGGTCATGCCTTCGAAAGAGCCAGACTTAGGACCATCCTGATAGTTGTCGGTTGACCACCGGACTGAAAGTCTCACCACAATCCACATCAACTTGTCGAGTTTTCCCATCACCTACAAGACATACTATGTGCCTCTCAAATGTACCATCAGATTTTTTTTATGACTAAAAATCCACATAGACGAATCACATTAACATTAGGGGGACGGGGCACCAAATCTCACATCTTATTATTAATAAGAGTATTAAATTCATAATCCATAGCCATTTTCCAATTCGAATCATTAAGGCCAGACACAGGATTACGAGGCAACGGTGACTTGGAAACATGAGTGAAAACCGTATTTTTTGTTTGGCTTAAAAATCTCGTGTTGACTACGAGTGACAGGCCGTTGGGCCGGAATTGGAGTTGGGCCAGACGGGAAGGACGAACTGCCCATCAGTGGGCTGGCAATGACTGGACTGCCTGTCAATGGGCTTGCGGCGATGAATCGCTTGGCCGGACGGTCGGCGAGACCCAATGAGATCGTCCTGAGGCCTCAGCGATGAGCTGCCGGTAAGAGACTCAGTTGGGCCAGCAATCGCTGGGCTCGGTGATTGGGCCGAGACACCGGGAAACATTGGGCATGTTTGGGAGGCTAATTTATTGATCAAATACGGGGGTACGCTATCGTCAAGAAATTCATATGTAGGAGGCCTGGAATAATGTAATTTGGCAAAAGGAAAATTTGTTTCTTCAAAAATTACGTGACGACTTACGATGGTTTTATTAGAAGATAAGTCGAAACATTTGTAACTACGATGATTTGACAGATATTTCAAAAAAATACACGGAGTTGACAAGGGTTGAAGTTTATTAATGGTAGTAGAAGGAAAGAGAGGATAGTATAAGCACCCAAAAACCTGTAAATGAGAATATGAATGGTCCCTTAGGTATAATTTTTTTAGTGGGGATTGGTAGGCTACTTGTTTGTTCGAAAGTATGTTTAACAGATATGTTGTCATTTGTAACGCATGATGCCAAAATGATGGTGGTAGAGAGGCATGGGCAAGTAAGGTTCTAACAATATTGTTAATGATTTGAATTTTTCTTTCTACTTTTCCATTTTTAGATGATGTATGTGGACACGAGAGACGAAATGACAAACCATTAGTTTTGCAAAAATCTCAAAAAGGGCCCATTATCAAATTCTCTATCATTATCACACTGAATATTTTAATGTCCCGTTCAAATTGAGTGCGGATGTATGCTCTAAAGGATAGAATTGTGGAAAAAACTTGTGACTTTTTATTTTAGACAAAGGAAACTTCCACCAAAAATTAGAGTAATCATCCAACAACAGAAGATAATATCGGTGGCCCGAAGAGCTCAAAATAAGAGATGTCCAAATATCACTTTAAACAATATCAAAAGGCATAACAGTACAAGAATTCGAAGCAACAAAAGGCAACTTAATATATTTTCCAAGATAACAAGAGAGACAAACATGAGAACTACGAGGTCTAGTACACTCAATAAATTTATTTTGTTTAAGGGAAGCCAAACAGGTGCTCCCGGATGACCTAAACGTTCATGCCATAAAGAAGGAGCTAAAACTGCAAAAGTGGATGGTAATTTGTCTTGATGTGTGGTTGTGGTGATTGGATAAAGCTCACTCCGACTATCACATCTCATTAGACGCATCCCCGTCTGAAAATCCTTCACAGAAAATCCAAAAGGATCAAATTCAACATAAACCCAATTATTAGTGGTAAATTTTCTAACTGAAATCAAGTTTTTAATTAATTTAGGTGCGTGAAGGATATTTTTCAAAATTAACGGTGGGTTCGGGGGAGACAAGTTTGTAGTACCATAACCACGAATTGGAATTGAATGATCATTTTCGACAATTATACCACGATTATTGCTCAAACTAAAATAAGATGAGAGATTACCTTGTAAGGATGTCATATGAGATGTTGCATCGGTGTCCATGTACCAATTTGTATCGGGCGGAGTAAGCCAAAGAGTGTGCATCGCGGCCTCGATATCTGTCGGGGTCACCACTGCCGAGTGGGCCTGTCGCCACTGGCTCGGCCTAAGAATTCCTAGGTTGCTGCCTGATGGACCTGCTTGCTGAGTTGCTGGATGTGACCTGGGCTTGGCCCAGTAACTGCCGGCTAGATAGGGGCAGGGCGGCACGACACAATGTCATTGCCAGACCCATGGTGCTAGCCCACTGCCCTAGGGTGCCCTCGGTTTCCATTGGGCTGGCGGTTGCTGCTGATCGCCGCCACCTCCTCGGCGGCGGTTGGCGCCGCCTTTACCACCACCGCGGCCTCCCTCGCGGTTTTTGCTCCCATTATCGCCATTTTAGCCCTTCTGGCCACGATTTGGCGGCAAATTTTCAAATTGTGACGAACTCTCATTGGACGGAGCGATAACTAAGGCGAAATTTGACAACGTAGTTGTCTTCTTGGCAAAACTCGCTTCTTCGGAATGAGCATAGAGCGGGATTGGTAAAACGGTGGAACAAAATTGCTTTGGCGGATGAGCGTACCCACTCCACTATACGCGTCGGTGAGGCCGACCACTAGTTGTAAAACAAGCCGATTGTTACTGACCGGCACACCGACGTTCTTGAGTTGGTCCGACAACACCTTGAGCTGTTGAAAATATGCAGAAGCATTGGAAAAGTCTGTCATGTCGGTGGTGGAGAATTCCTTTTCAAGAGTAACGGCCCGAGAATTATTATTGTCTTGGAATATGTCGCATAAGCGATCCCAAGTCTCCATCGTCGTGGAGTCAGGCTCAATAATTTTTGAGTTAGACATGGCTGACGGGGAGAAGGGTGGTCGGCGGCGAAAAGAAGAGAGGGGGGGGGGGGGCGACGAACACAAGGAAGCAGAGTTAGGGTTTCAAAATTTTTTCATAGACTACTGATACCATGTAAGAAATATTCTTCTTTCCTTATTTCATTAATGATTTACATAATATATAGTGGTACAAAATATTTATCTTTCTACAAATTAGTTAACGAATTAAGAATGGATAGATAATGTAAATTTATTGAGATAGATGCCCACCTTCTCGTCCTTTTCCTATAGTTTTTAGGCAAGAAAATGCCACTTTGGGTTTAACCATGCATTTATATTCGAATAGACACAATACTAAGAGTTGTATATATTTATTTGGGTGAGAGTGACACCAATTACATGTTTCCTGGCAGCTACGAATAGAATAACCTAATCTTTTTTATTTGGACAAATGATTATTTGCCTAGTGGTTAAATTGATCACCAACCATAAGACTGCAGGCCATATAGCTCCATATACCCGAGTCTTGATTTTCAAAGCTTTCGTAGTAGATTAAAATGCTTTTTCTTTATTGTTAGTGTAAATATATTTAATGAGCCAATCTTAATAGTATTACTGTAATTTTAATTTATGTGAAGCTTTTTAGCTGAGATTGGAGTTTAAGATAAAAATAAAAGAATTTAAAATTTGTAATTTTAATATATCATAACATTCTTGTGTAATTTGTATAATGATGAAAAATAATTGATTTATGGTGGGGTTGATGGTGGTAGTGGTGATAGTGACGGAAGAAAAAGTATGAAAGGGCTAAAAATTAAGTCGGGCTAATGAGGTGGCATACCATGTGGTGTTCACCTCATCAAATTAGTGTCTATAATGTGATATTAGGCGTCCACCTTGGATATACCTAACAGAGGAGATAAGGAGTATATTTAAGTCATTAATTAACTAATATCGAAAGTATTTTTATACCGATAGTATAGAGGAAGGTAAAAATTAATCATTTTCCAAGGATAAATTTGACTCTTTCCCCTTTTTCAATCCTAACAGATAAGTTTATTGTACTTAAGAACTTAGACTCTTAAGTTCTCTAGATTGGCACCCGCAGCTGTGCAAATAACACCACACGTGCTCATCAAAAAGCACAGAGAATTAAATTCTTTAAAAACCAAAATTTCCTTTTCTTAGTGAACTTAGCCCTATCAGATTATGGTATAAAAACAAATGTGTTACTGTCAACTAATATCTCTTACCTACTAAATATCATACTCCAGTCTTAGTAGTTATGACCCTTTATGCAGGGGCCTAATTATTTATTATATGCATCTAATTAAACTGATTAATTTCCTTTACAAAAAAGGGTTATGTGTGTGTCTACCTTTGGATGGACTCTTCCTAGCTGTCACTGAGTGATTTTAGATTTGTTTTGGTAAAAAAATATATATTAATATTATCATAACAAAATATAGGTCCGTTTACGTAGACCGTATAAGTTAAGTTCATAACCTGAGTGATTTTAGCTTTTAGAATTCTTTCCCCAGAACAAGATAATAATAGCATTCATTTGTTTGTAGTTGCGTAAAGAAGAAGATTGAAAAGATATCATTGGGCAACCCCAACTTTTTGCTTTCAGCTTAAAAACTCCATTAGTTTGACTAAATATCAATAATTATATACTAATACCTTTCGTTACCACAAGAGTTGTAATGTGTCATTTATTTTTGTGTCTAACTCCTAGTTAAGATCAAACACTAGGATTTCTAAATTTGTTATTCTCTTTCGTCTCTAAATTTGTTGTTTTTGCAAATGTTTGTTTGTGTGCAGACAAATAAATGATGAACCGACATATACAGCGTTGGAAGCCCTTTTATTTTGTTTTAGTTCTTCGTTAAAAATAATAATTTAACCTACTTCATTGATTGGGAGGAGCTAGGTGCTTGACTTGAGGTGTGAAAATTCAGGATTAACGCATGCAATTAGTTGTTGTTGACATTTCTTACGGATCGATGTGTCTATATTATAGCCTTTAACGATCTGCTTCCATGTCCAAGTCTTTTATAGGAATATTATTTCATTAGTCTTTATATTATAAAATTATATCAATAATATAATTGAAAGAAATAATCCCTTCATTATTTTCATTAATTGAAAGACTATATATACATGTTACATATTTCCATAATAGGAGAATCATATTCCTATTCTATTCCTAAAACCTTATTCTACTTGGATTCTAACTATACAATTATGGTAAGTATACAAGACTAATTAAGGTAACCTTTACACTACAATATTACAACAATATATACCCATAATATACAGCCCGTGATGGACCAATATTTACTGCCCGTGATGGGCCAATCCGAGACACGACTTTCAGCTTAATATTCCCATGATGTACACTATGTATACCAAGTGTATATCACGGGTATATACCTTGTTTAACACCCCCCCGCAGTCATAGCGGTTGGTTTTCGAACGCTGAGATTGGCCCTAAAATCTTCAAAAAGGACCAAGGAAAACCCTTTGTAAAGATGTCTGCAACTTGATATCTTGACGGGACATGACAGACGCGTACCTGACCACGAACAACCTTTTCGCAGACAAAGTGAATGTCCATCTCGATATGCTTAGTGTGTTGGTGCTGAATCGGATTACCAGAAAGATAGATAGTACTAATATTATCGCAATAAACCAAGGTTGCCTTCTGAATGGGACAATGAAACTCCAAAAACAAGTTACGTAACCAACATGATTCGAAGACCACATTAGTTACCCCTCGATATTTAGGCTCGGCACTTGAGCGGGATAGAGTCGCCTGACGCTTCGCAGACCAGGAGACCAAGTTGTTGCCAAGGAACATACAATAGCCAGACGTAGATCGTCTGGTGTCTGGACAACCACCCCAATCAGCATCCGTGTAGGAGACAAGTGTGGATGTCGAGGAAGGATATAAATGCAAACCATAGTCCAGTGTACTCTGAATATACCGAATAATGCGTTTGAGTGCATTCATGTGCTCAATTCTGGGATCATGCATGAATAAACACACCTGCTGGACAACATACATAATATCCGGTCTCGTAAAGGTAAGATACTGAAGAGCCCCTGCAAAACTGCGATAACGGGTCGGATCCTCGTAAGGTACGCCGACCGCGGAACCAAGCTTGGGCTTAGTATCAACTGGAGTGGAAGTGGACTTACAGGATGACATCTCAGCCCTCTCGATGATCTCGGCTGCATATTTCCGTTGCGACAAGAACAACCCATCAGAATGACGAGTGACAGCAATCCCCAAAAAATAACTCAAGGGCCCTAAGTCTTTCATAGCAAACTCGGAGCTGAGCATGGTCATGATAGACTGGCGCAAGGCATCGGAAGAGGCAGTCAAGATAATATCGTTCATATATAACAGAATGTAGGAGACGGATGAACCACGACGGTAGATGAACAAGGAATTATTCGACCTGCTGGGAGTGAACCCAATAGTCGAAACATAGTCAACAAACCTTGTATACCAGGCCCGGGGAGATTGCTTAAGATATAAGGACTTCTTCAACAAACAGACATGATGAGGATGATTGGGATCCCTGAATCCCAAAAGCTGATGCATATAGACTGTTTCCTTAAGATCCTCATATAGGAAAGCATTATTTACATCTAACTGATGAATAGGCCATGCCTTCAAAAGAGCCAAGCTAAGCACAGTGCGAATGGTAGCCGGTTTGACCGCCGGACTAAACGTCTCCCCACAATCTATACCAACCTGCTGAGTCTTACCATCACCCACAAGCCGCGCCTTATGTCAAGCAAAGGAACCATCTGAATTCTCCTTATGAGAAAAAATCCACATAGACCTGATAACATTAATACCAGATGGACGAGGCACCAACTCCCACGTCTTATTATCAATAAGTATTATAGTCATCAGTCATAGCAATTTTTCAATTCGGGTCGTTTAAGGCAGACACAGGATTACGGGGTAAGGGGGATTTAAAGACATTCGAATGTAAATTAAAATATCTTTTTAGTGTAAACACACCCCGTTGACTACGAGTGACCGGTCTATGATTCGAGAAAAAATTGAGTGGATTTCAGGAATTTTGCGAGGCTCGTGTCGAACTGGCCAGCAGGCAGTGGGCCTGCTGGCCCAACTCGGGAGGCAGTAACAGTGGCAGAAATAGGAACTGAACCAGTTCCAGTATTGGGCTGGACTGGCCTAATTACTGAAATTGGCCCAGTGATAAAATTGGGCAGAGAGGGTTGTGATGGGCCAATGGGACCAGCGAGCAGTGGGCCCGCTGGAGAATTTTAGGTGCGGGAGATGTCCAAAAAATGATGAATAATATACGGGGATATTTGTTAATCCAAAAAATTATACGAACTAGGAACGGGAGTACGACTTTTAGCAAATAGAAATTGGGATTCATCAAAAATGACATGGCTATTAATGATGATTTTATTTGAGGATAAATCAAAGCATTTGTAGCCACGATGATTAGATGAAAAATCCAAAAACACACACGGAGTCGACCGGTCCTGAAGTTTGTTAATTGTGGTGGAGGGAATAACGGATAACACAAACACCCAAAAACCCCAAGATGTGAATATGAAGGAATTTTATTACATAAAATTTGAAGGGGGAAGAATATGTCAAACCTTTGGAAGGAGTTATGTTAAGTAGATATGTAGTCATTTGAAGAGCATGATGCCAAAAATATGGGAGTACGGAAGCATGAATTAATAAAGTGCAGATAATGTTATTTATGGAATGAATTTTACGTTTGGCTTTCCCATTTTGTGAAGATGTATGAGTACAAGAGAAACGAAAATTTATCCCATTATTAGCACAGAATTCCCGAAACACCCCATTGTCATATTCTTTGCCATTATCATACTGAATATTTTTTATTTCACGGTCGAATCGGGTTATGATGAATCCTCTAAATTTTAGGAAGATGAAAAAAACTTGAGATTTCTTCGCTATTGGAAACGTCCATAGAAATTTAGAATAATCATCCAGAAAGAGAACATAATACCGTTGACCCACAAAACTAGGAACAGGAGACGTCCATAAGTCGCTATGAATAATATCAAATGGCATTAAAGTATGAGATTTTGAGTCTACAAATGACAACTTAATAATTTTTCCTAAAGAACAAGATTGAAAAATTGGAGTAAGACTCGTACCCTTACATGAAATAAAACTATTTTTACCTAAAGCTGACAAAATAGAGGATCCCGGATGACCAAGACAAGTATGCCACAAGGAAGAAGAAATGGCTGCAAAGGCTGATGGCAGGGCTTGACTCGATGCACCGGAACTGGGTGTGATAGGATAAAGATATCCACTACTATCACACCTCATGAGAGGACTCCCCGTCTTAAAATCCTTCACAGAGAAACCAAATGGATCAAATTCAATAGAAACATAATTGTGTGAATTTATGGACAGAAACTAAGTTTTTAATCAATTTGGGGGCGTGTAGGGTATTTTTCAAGACAAGAGGTGGATGAGGGGGAGACAATGTTTTATGATCATAACCACGAATTGAAATAGAATTACCATTACCAACAATTATATCGCGAGAGTTGCTCAAATTGGAATAAGATGAGAGAGTACCTGAATCGGATGTCATGTGGGTAGTGGCACCGGTGTCCATATACCAATTCGAGTCCGGTGGATTTAAACCAAGCGTATGCATTACGGCTTCGGTGTGGGTAGGCGAGGGTGCCACTGCGTGATAGGCTTGCGGGGGCTGAGGCCCAAGCACCCCTGCTTGCCGTCTCGGCCCAGATTGCTGGTTGTAACTGGACTAGGCCGAATTGGGCCTGGACTGCTGCTGGGCTGGCCACTGCCAATTGGGCTGAAACTGCCGTTGGGAGGTAACCTGGCTAGGCCCAAACTGCTGTTGTGAGGCCCACTTCCACTGTATAGGGGCCCACTGTGGGCCCCAGAACTGTTGCTGATGCTGACCACCGCGAGGACCCCCACCGCCACCACTATTCTATCGGTTGCCTCCGTTGTTGCCGCCTCGGTTTTTGCCATTATTTTTCTTATTTCCACCCTTTTTGTCGCCACCGTTTGTTGCGGTTTTGGCCTGAGTTGTTGGAACTGATAGGATACACCGTGGACTCGGTTATCATGACTACAGGACTAGCACCGGTAGCCGCTCGTTTGGCTATGCCTGCTTCTTCTAGTGTAAGCATAGAACGAGCCTGATAAAATTGCGGAAGCGGATTGCTCTGCCGAAGAAGCGTTCCCACACCACTATAGGCCTTGGAGAAGCCGGAAACCATTTGGAGGACCAAACGATCGTTCAAAACTGGCGCGCCAACGTTGGAAAGTTGGTCCTCCAATTCCTTTAACCTTTTGCAATAAACCGAAACATTAGGGAAATCTTCCATACTGACGTGGGAGAAATCCTACTCAAGGGTAACGGCTCTAGAATTTTGATTATCTTGGAATATATCACGCAGTCTATCCCAAGTCACCTGTGCCGTAGCGTCAGGCTCAATAATTGTTTGCAAAAGGTCGGTAGATATGGTGGAATATATCCACCGAAGGACGGTAGCATTAATAGTCGTCCACAACTTAGGATCATCCTCACGTTTTGGCACCTCCGTATCCTCAGGAGCCGCGGGGATTATGTGATGGATGACTTGATGCGATCGTGCGTGAATTTTGAACAGTTTGGCCCACGTCGTATATTGGATGTTTTCTATTTCAAGAACAAGAGGGATGTTATTCTTGATGTTAGAAACTGTAAGGGCAGGATGAAACATGTTCCGGGATGTAGACATACTGATAGAACAATATCTGATTGAGGGATTAGGGAGAAATTTTTTGGAAGAAGGAGGTTCTCGTCGACACGAAACCCGAGAGCAAGGTCTCGGATTTTGGCTAGGGATTTCGACGGAAAGTGGTGAATTTTGGGAGAGAAAATAAACCTAGACTCTTGATACCATGAAAGAAATAATCCCTTCATTATTTTCATTAATTGAAAGGCTATATATACATGTTACATATTTTCATAATATGAGAATCCTAATCCTAAAACCTTATTCTACTTGAATTCTAACTATACAATTATGATAAGTATACAAGACTAATTAAGGTAACCTTTACACTATAATATTACAACAATATATACCCATAATATACAGCCCGTGATGGGCCAATATTTACTGCCCGTGATGGGCCAGTCCGAGACACGGCTTTCAACTTAATATTCCCGTGATATACACTATGCATACCAAGTGTATATCACGGGTATATACCTTGTTTAACAATAATGGACCATAGACTCAAGATTGCTGTACTCAGATGTGCTAATTGTTGCGAGACAAAGCAGCAATTTTCAACTCAGCTACTAATTAGGAGCAGATTTAGGAATCCAATTACGGGTTCACGTAAATTCAATAGTTTTGCCGATAGAAAAATTATCATGCTTAGTCTAGATTTCAAACAGTTTATTTTAATCATGTTAATAGTTTCACAATTTCAAATTTTGAGTTCGTCTCTTGGTACTAGCTTAGTTGGTGAGCTAATTACTAGTACATGATCGAATAGAAGATCAACGAAACGTACCCGTAGAAAACGCAATAGAGAATCCATGGAATTACGTGAGTAGCTAGAAAAGCTTATATCTCAAAATCCATAGCTTCACCCACCCCACCCACCCCCCTTACCCCAACGGAGGGTCAAATGTATCGGCAGAGAGGGGATCGATGGGGAACTCGCATATGAATTAAGAAATGCAAGCAATAAGTTAAAATGTAAATTAATCTGGCAATGTAACCTTCATGAACATGAGCTAATTAAGGCTTGTTGTATTAGCAGATGATACATCCATGCATGGATCCTCCTTATATAGTCACTAGAAGCCGAGATATTATTGTAATGATAGCAAGTATTGGTGCTCAGAGATGGCGGGAGGAAATAGTTAAATAGTCACTTTTAATTAAAACCTACTAAGTATTAAATATACGAAACAACTCCATCAAATGTTACTGAAATTTGACAAGTGAAAGTACCCAAGAAAAGCTTCATGGGGTTCAAACCCGAGAAATAATTTATGGGGTTCAAACTTTTGATAAGTTTAAAACCAAGGAACGGTTCATGAATTCAAAATTTTGCTGAAATTCAAACCATTATAAGTTGAAAACTAAGAAACGATTCATGGGGTTCAAATCTCTATAAGATCTTCCTTGTTTTAAGTAGGGTTATTTTTTTCAAATTTTATTTTCCCATGAAAGTGAGGCTATTTTTCTATTACTTTTCAAACATTGGCTAAAAACTCATAGCAGGACCGAAAACTGACCATCCCATCCAATTTTTAATTGGGACAAATTTGAACGAATCAAAATAGATCATGATTCAATTCGCCTAAACTTATGTGTTAAAATTGGTCAGATCAAGAAGGGTAAAATAACAGGTCATTACCCAATTCCGTCCGGTATATATCACAAGAATTACATAGAAATATAAGGCCTCTAGTATGTATACTTGGGTCGTATTCTATGAATTACATGATAAAAAAAAAAGAAGCATTCACTGACCACTTTTTAATTCTATCTTTAAAAAACAGTCTTTGCCATGAAGTTTTAAATTTTACATGTGGAATTCTATGATGACATCATATAATTTCACTTGTAAAGTTTGAACTCCATGATTGTGACTATTTGTGAATTTTTATCCTTAAGTTACAAAATTTGGAAAAAGAAAAAATGGGCCAAATACACATCGTCCGCTACTGATAAATACATAGAGATAGTGTCGAGCTTCAAATTTTACAAATAAGACTCCTTGATATTAACCTGAAATTTTACCTTCATAATTTGAAACTCCATTACAATAACTATTTTACCATTACAAACAAAGTGATTTGTGAATTTATCCAGTAAATACAAGCACTTTGGGCCTATCAAATTGCTATCTTGAGTCTGGTGGGATTATACTTGATACTTCCAACTTGGGCCTCATTTTTTATTTGAATTTGATGATGTCAATTCCTCAACTCTTTAAGAAAATAAGTGAAGTATATTACTCACTCCGTCCCAATTTATGTGATGTACTTTTATTTGGCACGCACTTTAAGAAATAAAGAAAAACTTTTGTATCTTATGATCTAAAATAAACCAAACAAATTTGTGTCATTAGACATCATCTCGTTTTGCGTGAGATAAATTTTCATATTCCCCTAATGTCTATCCAAATAAACAATCTCTTCGCAAACTTATGTCATCACTTATTACCTCTATTTCAATTTATGTGATATTTTTTATTTTTCAAAATATTTTAATTAATTTTTGAAGCTAAACTCATTAGATCAACTTAATATTTTAAAATTAAAATTTAGACATCCAAAATCTATGGGTGTGTTTGGTATGTTTTCCAATTTTCTCATGTTTGGTTGGTCAAAATTTTTGAAAAACATTTTCTTTAGAAAAACAAGTTCCTTAAAAATGAGGAAAATGACTTCTCTAATGAAAGTAGGAAAAACAAGTCTCACAAGTGGCATTCAACCAACTATCCCACCACCACCCCACTCCAGCCCCACCCAAAAAATTTAAGAAATTTTTTAATATTTTTTAGTTTTCTAAACCACTTCCCCCCCCCCCCCACCAATTTTTTTATAAATAACACATTTTTAATTTCTTTTTTGGTTTTCTACACCCCATGTGAACCCACCCCCAGACCAAACCCCACCACCCTAAAAAAAATTAAAAGATAATTTTAAAAGTTCTTTTTTATTTTTTACACCCCTCACCCCGTTACCACCCCCCATCCCGCGACCCCCCTCCAAATTAAAAAGAGTTATTTTTTTATTTTCTACACCCTCCTCCCGACCCTCACCTGGTGGGTTTGGTGGGGCTAGGATAAGTATTTTTCGAAATCTCCACTCTTCACTTCATCCCACCCCATAAGTATTTTGCTAAATACTAGATATATAAATGCGCTTAGGATGATATTTTCTTTTACTTACTTAACAAACACTATAAAATAAATTAGAAGTTCACTTATTTTCCTAGAAAACATTTTCCTTCAAACCAAACACACCCTATATGAAAAATATTACAAGTTATAACTCTTCTCATGTTAATATTTGAAAGAAATAATCCCTTCATTATTTTCATTAATGAATGAGTATATTTACAATTTACAATATCCATAATATGGAAAATCCTATTCATATTCTACTCTCAAAACCTTATTCTATTTGTACAAGAATTCTACAATTATGGTAAGTGTACAATGCTAATTATATAAAAATAATATATTACCAAAATAGGGATATACACGGCTGTGTATACCGTGTATATCACATTTTCCACTTGTCATGGGTTTTCGTGATATACACGGTATACATATGCCACGACCCGACCCGACGGACCGCGACTAACCGCCCTAATGACGTCATTATCCTGACATGTCACACATAATCCAACTAACACCTAATGAGTCTGAAATCCGGCAGCATAACGCTGCAATAACAACATATGCCAGGGTAGGCAAGCCGACAAGGCTGCCTTTACCCCCGAATGTACCTGCCTCCTGAGGAGTCACAACTAGCCAACACAATACAACAGGCAAGCGGACAAGGCTGCCACTAGATAATATCATATATACACGGGGACACCCCAACACAGAGTACAATAGCATGACTAACCAAAACAGAGTTATAACCCTTACATAAGTACAACCCACAACCGCTGTCTGCACTCTATAAGAAGGACAACAACATATGACGGGACAGGCCCCGTCGTGCCCTAAATATACATAAATCAAAATGATAGGGTTCCGTACAAAAAGGTAAAACTACGGATCAAAGGAGTTTCCAAACAAATTGGCAGAACCTAAACCGGAGGGTCACCAAATCGAGCACTGTACTGCGAGCATGAACACACTTTCGAGGAAAGGGGTCAGATTTAAATAATGTACTGAGTATGTAAACATGAAATACTGCAAATGAGATCATAAGTAGCCAATGGATAACAAGAGGTCAGTATAAAAATCAGGATCCAAATCCAACTGTGCCATAAACAATAAAAGTCAGTTGTGCCTTATAAAAATGAGAGTCAAGTCAAGAAAACATGAATGCCTGTCCATATACATATATATACCTATAACATAACCCGGCCCACTAATGCGAGACTCGGTGGAATCATATCGTAACCCGACCCATATTGGGACTCGGTGAAGTCATATCATAACCCGGCCCATTCTGGAACTCGGTAAAGTCATATCATAACCCGGCCCATTCTAGGACTCGGTAAAGTCATATCATAACCCGACCCATTCTGGGACTCGGTAAACAATGCAAGGTTGTGCACGAACATAACCCGACCCGGGACTCGGTGAAGTGAAGTAATAACACTTAGCACGAGTAGATTTCATGAGTAACCATATGCAATCAAAATTTTCATTTGACTCCCAATAAAATCATTATAATAATGTCATAATAAACTCTTTACTGAAAAATCATAGGCACTTCTCATAACTAACATCTTTAGGAATTAAACTGTATAAGAATTATGTACGTCCGTCGTACCTTCATTAAATAATAATCATGCCAAAGAAAGAAGGAATAGTTCACATACCTCTTAGACGAACTAATCAACTCAATATTAGAGTACGTCTCATTTTAGAACTTCAACCTATAATAATGGTAATATGTTCGTCAATTCTATGATCACTGGCATACTTTATATCGAATAACGACTTCCTATTCTATAAAAATTCGGGCAGCACTTCCCTTGTTTATACATGTTTCCACAACTTCCAAACGAAGCTAATAACATCAATAGCCAAACATCAATTAAGGGCACAACAAAAACAGCAACAAAGGGGATTTACACACCCACTTCTCATGTAAATTTTGCCTCTTAATCCACATTAAAACAGCCCACAAAAATAGTCCATGTTCCAAAAACAACGAGGGTAGAATGTGAAGCCTTTCTACACCTTTCTACACCCTTATTCCTTTAGGACTTACATTAGCAATTACCACACTTAAACATGCATAATGGTAACTAAATTTTCAGCATTATAACACCACAAAACAGTCCCTAAAACAGTCCATATCCATCTCAACATGTCCAACGATTTCAAGCAAGTTCTTGGCCACAACATGTCATAATTTCATAACTCTTCTCTTAACTCCTAAAATCCAATTCCATATTTCAATACTTCCATATAACTAATTTTAAACTTTAATAACAATGTTTCCTTTCAATTTTATCACGCAATTAGTGATAATAATACAACAATAACCAACGAATCCAACAATTACCAAGATCTGTCCCAAATTGGCAACTAGCCCAAAATTGTCACATGCATTGTTTAAATTCCAAATTTTCCTTAACACAAATTCATATCCTTAATTCTAATAATATGCATTCCAATTAGATTATAGAAAGAAGAATTTTATACCTCAAATTCGTCCAAAACAGTCCGCACGATTTGCTCACTGCCCGGGTCCGAAAATCCCCACTGTTTTCATATTTCTATCTTTTTTTTGTTCACTTCTTCAACTCCAATTGACATGCAAGTGCTCTACAATGTTAAGCCATCATCCCTACACGTTTTTATTCCAAAATTTCATTCCAAAATCTCGAATTTTCAGGGCAGATTCTCATCAAGCAGTGGCTGCTTTTGCCACTATTTTTGGTGTTGTTTTGGCTTCCAATTTTTGGTGAAAATGTAGTCTAAGAAGAGGAGATAAAAACCTTAAATTTGGTTATGGGTGGAGGGTTTTTCGGCTGAGCTTGGAGGAGAGAATGAGAGGAGAGTTTTTGGTTAAGTTAGAATGAAGATGAAGATGTGAGTGTAGGTTTATAAAAAAAAATCTGAATTTTCCTTTTTACACTTTGGCCCCCATGTTCTTCAATTAATAAATCTCAACCCCACTTCTTTTAATTTCCGAGAATTTCATAAGCCTCGTATCCTTTTGTATACTAATTTCCGGTATTTGAATCCTATTTCCTTAATCTTACGAGGTGTAACATTCTTCCCCTTTAGAAACATTCATCCTCGAATGTTCATAATAAGTCTTATGCTAAAAAAAATTCGGCAGAGTCTCCTTTATAACTATGTCTATCCACCTGGAGTCATAGGGAACAAGTAAGGATATTTCTTCTTCATTTCATCTTCTGCTTCCCAAGTCATTTCCTCCCGATTGTCGTTTCGCCACAATACCATGACGGAAGCCACATCCTTCGTCCGTAATCTCCTGACCTGGCGATCAAGTATGGCTATGGGACTTTTCTCATAAGACAGCTCCTCTGTCACCTGGACATCATCTACTGGAAAGACTCTGGAAGGATCACCAATACACTTACGCAGCATAGATACATGGAAGACTGGATGTACCGCCTCCAATTCAGATGGTAGATCCAACTCATAGGCAACCTTGCCTATCATACGAATGACCTGGTAAGGCCCGATGTACCTTGGGCTAAGGTTCCCTTTCTTGCCAACCTCATCACACCCTTCATGGGTGACACCTTTAGGAACACCCAATCATCAACCTGAAACTCTAAGTGTCGACGTCGATTATCAGCATATGACTTCGCCGACTGCGGTCGCTAATAATCTCTCCTGAATGAGCTTCACCTTATCAACAGCTTGCTGAACCATGTCTGGGCCGATCAACTTAGTCTCACCTACATCAAACCAACCAATAGGTGACCTGCACTTCCTCCCGTATAAGGCCTCGTACGGTGCCATCTGGATGCTAGAATGGTAGATGTTGTTATAGGCAAACTCAATGAGTGGTAAATGATTATCCCTGTTGCGCCCATTTTTTACCACCCGCGGGTTCAAAGCGGAGCACAACATATCCGGTGATTCCTGGGTAAATTGGATTGAGGAGTCGCCACCTAATTATTTATGGTGAATTAGGACACCTAAATGTTAACTAAATGCTGCAATGTAAACTCTGATTTTAATGGTCTGCGAAACTAACGAGATTCTAGGTAAGGGTTATTTATTATCCTAAAGGGAAGGGGTTAGACATCCTTTAAGATCCGCTAACTTGCGATTATCCTATCAAACTCAGGTTAATTATTGTACTAAGAAAATGCATGTTTTTACAAGTATAAAAATAATGTTGCAAATAAATAATAAAATTATGCATTTTGTACATGTAAAGTTGAGAGGAAAAATAAATAAATATGCATATGTATGAAAATTAATAAAAATGTATGCAAGGTGATTTTTATGGGCGACGGGCCTAAAAATAGATAAACTAGCGATGAGTTTCAAGTTTTAGACTACCCTATTAATTAATTATAAGTCTACCTATTCTAAATATTTCAATAATTTCAGGAGTACAATAATATTACAATACATAATGAAATAAAGCTGAATTAAAGAAAGTAAAAACAACAATAAAATAAATAATCTCCGAGGGTATTTGCCTTCTTTGACTTTATCCCTTGAAAGCTGTCAAGAACAAACGGTTAGAAACAATTGAATATAAATAACTTCAGATCCGTATCCAAAACAATAAATGTTTTGATTACGGAGGGCTCAGACTTAAATTTTGAAAAGACCATTTCAATCACGTCGTGGCTGCAAACGTATGCCTCAGTGGTTATTTTGATTGCCTTGCCTACTAAACATGTTGGTGTCGATGAAAAAGAAAAGATCATTATAATCATGTCGTGGCTGCAAACATATAACTTGTTGGTTATTTTAGTCGTCTCGCCTACTAAACATGTTGATCCCTCGGATGAAATAAAAAGGTTTAAGCCTCATCATTGCCCAGAAGTTTTATTTTCCGTCTTTACAACTGTGGAGGCCTCAAAAATCGACGGATATTTTTTCATCGGCCAGTGTAATATCGTATTCGAATAAGAAAAATTAAATCGGAACAGTAAACAGCAGCAGTAAGCAGTAAAACAGAAAGGCAAATTCCAAAAAGACGCAATGTTTATTTTAAAAGAGTAAAAACAGTAAAACAGTAATCTGAAACCGAGCAGCAAACTGAAACAGAAAAACAGTGTCCGAACAGACGCGGTATTTGTTCAAAACAGTAAAATAGTAAGATATCCGTTGCACGGATGTTTAAATGCCAAAACGGTAAACTAAAACAGAAAAGCAATGCCCGAAGGGCGCGGCCTCGAATTCAACTTCATCGGCCTACATGCGGTATTTAGTTTGAAAACAGAAACAATACTGAGACAGAAATCAGTAAATTATCAAAACAGCAAAACTGAAATAGGGCAAACTGAAACAGAGAATCAGTGCTGAAACAGAGAAATGAAAAAAGACGCGGCCTCAAATTCAATTTCATCGGCCTAAATGCAGTATTAGTAAAAACTATCAAACAATAAAACAGTAAGATATCCGTTGCATGGATGCTTAAAACAGTACTGAAAACAGAGAAATGAAACAAAAAAGCGCGGCCTCGAATTCAATTTCATCGGCCTAAGTGTAGTATTTGTTCAAATCAGTAAATCAGTAAACCAGTAGGGCATCCGTGCACGAATGTTTAAATGCCAAAATAGTAAACTGAAACAAAGGCAATTTTCGAAGGGGCAAAAAAATGCGGTCTCAAATTCAATTTCATCGGCCTAAGTGCAGTATTCAGTAAAATAGTACCAAAGCAGCAAACTGCTGAAATCGAGAGGCACTTTCCGAAGGGACACGACCTCGAATTCAATTTCATTGGCCTAAGTGTAGTATTCTGTTCAAGTCAGTAGACTTTTCAGAAATATTGCGGCTGTCCGAAGCAGTCTTAAAGCGGCTGTCTTCAGCCGAAAAAATAGCAACAATTGGGTTCAAAATACCGCAGCAGTGGGCTTGAAAACACAGAAGCAAACAAGCAGTGGGCTGTCCAAAACAATCTTAAAGCAGCTATTTTCAGCCAAGAAACAGCAGCAATTTGGGCTAAAATACAGCAGTGATAAGACATCGAATGTGCTCAAAATGCAGCAGTAAATGTTTCCGAAAAGGGGTGTAAATGGTCAAGATTGCAGCAGTTGTGCGCGGCAAACGCAGCAACAGAATAATGGCTCAAAAGTGTAGTAATCAGGCCAAGTATTGCAGCAACTGGCAGTCTCAGAATCAGCAGCCAAAAGGAACAAACCCATAACGAGAACTATTTAAAGATGACATGTATCCAGAATCTCAAGGTGCAACGGGATACCACAACCACTGGTAGCACAGCAAAGACATAAAGGGAAAGATAAACTTAAAAACTAATCACACTAAACCTCAAATTTGAAAGATAAGAAGACAAAAAGAGCTACCACCATTCATTTTCGATGCCGCAACAAGATTCAAAAGGCTTCTTGAACCTTAGGCATGACAGGCTATCGAAGAAGGCTAAACCCAATCCGAAGCTTGTCTTCGCTTTCAACCAGCATAACAAGATAAATATAAAACCTAACATATATATTCTGAAAGTCTCAAACAAAGACAGGAACAAGACATGAGATGGAAGGACTGGAAACACAGACTTATCATTCAAACTTGTAGAACAGTGAGTGATTTCAAACATAGAGGATTCATATAACATGAAATACAAACCCTTCCAGTCAGATACATACTCGGCCATGTAGAGGCGTTGATATTCATGGAATATTCAAAGTATACATGATATGCTTGGGAATATCCAAGGATATACAACCTAGATATTCATCTGGGGTATACAATAGATGTCTATGCTTTGTATAGACTGAAACATGCCACTACATGATCATGATTGAGTTGAACATAAGAGGCGAATAAGCAATATCATAAATGAAACTGACTAGTTAAATGCAGTGCGAAATACTAGCATATGCCTTGTTTAACAATTTAACATACATGGCATGTGCAAGATGGCTTAGGAGAACTTTACATGCTAATGTGGAGGAATTTGGACACTTGAGCAAGTAAGGCACTTATAGTCAATTTGATAAACATGCAGACCTAGAAATAAAAAAGTAACTAAACATACATGGCATTTGATATGTAGAATCACATAAGCTGGACTAAGCATTTATAGTCACATTCATGCTATGCATTAGGCATGATAACCCTTAAATAAGTAAGATAGACACATAAACACACTCATAGGCATACAACCACAGAATTGGCTAATCCAAAGATGACATTTTTGTAGGCACATCACTGTCTAAGCTAGACCAAACATGCATATCTTTTCAAGTAAGCAACATACACTAACCACATGGTTCCAATAGACAAACACCAAACTAAACATACTCCATCAACACCCCCAAACATAGATTTGAATCAGAAATAATCATGCAAGGTATGCCAACATGTAAAGAACTAAAACAAGTACACTAAACTAAGTAACATACTTCATGGTCTCATGATTTAAACACAAAAACCAGAAGAAAAATCTAATTAGCACATGTTTAGAAGACAAACAAAACTAAGTTCACACTTTGACTGCCACATAAGAAAAATCAAATACAGGCCCCTCAAATCAATGCAAGGGTCACATGCTTCTCAAATCCCATTACAACAACATATTAAAACAACTTACTCAAATATACAAATTTCAGACCACATTTTGAACATCCTATTAGCTAAACAACCTAAGATTAGTTTAAGACACATTTGTAATTAACATGCTAAATGCTTCAAAGTCATTGTGAACAGACCACACATAAACAACCAATAATTAAGAACAAAATCAACTAAAGATGCAATTCTAAACTATGAGCAGCCTGGTAACAAGTTATATGACTTCTAATATTCATACATGGTTGTATGACCTTAAATCAATATGTAGAGTATTCAACACATCAATAACCTTTAATATGAACTCTAACAGTGTCTAAGCACACTGAATATCCATATAATGAGCACAAATAACCATGACAATAAACATTGACAACATATAACTCAATCCACTGGATCTTATTCAAGCAATCATCAGATTTTAATTAGACATATTTAACAATGAGTCCAATGAGCATAAATTAAACCTAAAATAGCTAAACAAGATTAAGAATTAACATAACAGATTCTAACATCAACCGTAATCCAATTAATGATGATGAACATTATTCCAATAGTCATAAGCAAGCCAACAAATCCTGATTAAATATGCTTAACAGTTGAACTAAAGATCATAAACGACCATTAATATCTATTAAACATTCTCAATGCTTAGTCTAATGAACATAAACAAAACGTAACTTAATTAAATATAACTAATAATTAACTAACAGTCACCAACATCAACCAAACATGCTGTATAAATATTCATACACACAATATAAATTATATTAAGTTTAATTAAGCACGAAATTAAAAGGGAAGTTGTCTTTACGGACCTTCTCCGGGTAGCGAACCGAGGCGTGTTTCGAATCGTCAACCCGCTCGAAGAAGTTTGGAATTCAGATTTTGGATTTTGAATTCTAATTTCTTCTGAAATAGGATTCTGCTTTTGTAAGTCTGTTTCTGATGTTTGACCCGACCCGGAAGTGACCCGAAAACAGTGGGAAAATAGCAAAAAATTTAGATTCTTTAACACCTAAAACCCAATAATTTTGGACCATTAAGATGAAGAACACATGCATAAGAAAGAAATGTTCTTGAGAAAATTTCAGATTTTTTAGTGAAGAACAACACCAATAAAAATACAATACGACCGAAGATTTGAATCTAAATTTAGAACTCAAAAATCGAATTAAAAAACTCCCCAAAAGAACCTTTTTATCCGAAAAAAGCACCTCCAAACAGATGCAAAGGGGGGGGGGGGTTTATAGGTATCAACCTCAACGTTCAACCCCCCTCATACCCCCCCTAAAAATGAATTCGAATTTCAAAATAAAGGGGACAAAATCTGATTTTTTGGGGCGATTTCTTGGGGCATGTGTTGAGGATTTTGGGGGGTGCGTTGGTGAGGGGATGGGTTCGGCGGTGTCAGGGTAAGATGGTGGCAGTGGTGAAGTAGCGGGGGTAGAGTCTTGGCGATGTGGGGTAGGGCGTAGGGGTGCTGGCGACTTGAGAGTTGAGAGAGAGAGGTTTTGTTTTAATTTTTAGGGTTTGTTTGGTTTGGGGGGATAAAGGGAATGGGTTTGTGGGTCGGACGGTTGGGCCCGGCCGACGAGTGGGTTTGGTTGAGTGTTGGGGAGTTGGGCTTTGGGTTGTGCGATTTTGGGTAGAGGTTTTGGTTGGGTTGTTGGATGATGGGAGTTTTAAATGGGGAGTTTGGGCTCGGGTGTTGGGCCAATTGGGTTGTGGGCTAGTTTGGGGGTTTTTAGGGATTAAAGGGAATGGCCGGTTGGGCCATAATTTGGGCTCGGCTGGGTTGGTTTGTGGGGAATGAAAATTAGTTTGGGTAGAAATTGTTTTGGGTTGGGAAATGAAATGGGTTAGAAATTGTTTTGGGTTGGGAAATGAAATTGGTTATTGGTTAAAAAATAAAAGGAGGGGTTTATTATTAAAAGACGTTTTGCAAAAGATGTAAATTATTTAAAATAACATCACGATGTGATAATAATAAAACGCAATATTTGCGAAATGCTTAATGCTTAATAAAAATGAAAAAATGCGATGCAATTTTGTGAAAATAAAATAACATAGAATATAGGGTAAAACTATGTTTGTGATATTAAAAGGCGAATAATAATAATAATGATATTAAGAATAATAATAATATTCCTGTATATATATGCCTATATGTATATATATTAAAATTATTTTGAGGTGTCGAAAATATTTAAAATTGTAAATAAATCGGAAAAGATGGAATAAAATTGGGTGTCAACAATCCTAACTACCTCCGAAGTCAATAATACAGGCTCTCATCATATCCTCTAATGTCTGGATTGTACGCTCTGCCTGCCCATCCGTCTGAGGATGCAATGCTGTGCTGAGACTCACTTGTGTCCCCAATCCCATCTGGAATGATCTCCAGAAGTTAGCTGTAAACTGAGCTCCTTGGTCTGATATAATAGATGTGGGAACCCCGTGCAGTCTCACTATCTCCCTGATGTACAGCCTAGCATAGTCCTCAGCTGAGTAAGTAGTCCTCACTGGAAGAAAATGGGCTAATTTCGTCAGCCTATCCACGATAACCCATAAGGAATCACACTTCCGCTGAGTGCGAGGTAAGCCTGTAATGAAGTCCATATTGATCACTTCCCACTTTCAAGTCGGGATCTCAATCTCCTGTAATAATCCACCAGGATTCTGATGCTCAACCTTAACCTGGCCGACACCCGCACCGGGCAACAAATTCTGCTATGTCTCTTTTCATGCCATCCCACCAATACAAGTATCTAAGGTCATGGTACATCTTCGTCGACCCTGGATGAATGGAATAACGGGCATTGTGTGCCTCTCCCATAACCTGCTGTCGTAGCCCTACAACATCAGGTACACATAACCTGCCCTCATACCTCAGCACATCATCAGGTGTAACCTCAAATAAAGTATTTCCCTTTCGGAGAGCTGCATCTCTATACCGGGCCAGAACAGGATCCTCATACTGAAGTTTTTTTACCTCTTCCACGACAGAGGACTCAGCAACATCCCGAATAAGAACCCCGCTATCTCCCGAATCCGCCAACCGGACTCCAAGACTAGCTAGCTTGTGTATCTCACGGACCATCTCCCTTCTGTCTGACTGCACATCCTTCAAGCTACCCATGGATCTACGGCTAAGAGCATCTGCCACAACATTGGCTTTTCCCGGGTGGTACAAGATATCAACATCATAGTCCTTTAGCAACTCTAACCACCGCCTCTGCCGTAGGTTCAACTCCTTTGGCTTAAAGATATATTGGAGACTCTTGTGATCCGTATAAATATCAACATGAATCCCATATAAATAATGTCTCCAAATCTTCAGGGCATGAATCACCGCTGCTAGCTCCAAATCATGAGTGGGATAAATCTTTTCATATTTTCTGAGTTGTCGGGAGGCATAAGCTATAACTTTGCCATGCTGCATCAACACACAACCTAGCCCAATACCCGAAGCATCACAATAGAATACATAACCATCCGGTCCCTTGGGAAGAGTCAGAACTGGAGCAGTAGTCAACTTATCCTTCAACAACTGGAAACTGTGCTCACAAGCATCCGTCCACTGAAACTTAGCTGCCTTCTGGGTTAGCCTAGTCAAAGGCGCTGAAATCGAGGCAAACTTCTCCACAAACCTTCTGTAATACCCTGCTAGCCCCAGAAAATGGTGTACCTCAATAGGTGTCGTAGGTCTGGGCCAAGTCTTCACCGCCTTAATCTTCTGTGTATCCACTCGAATACCATCAGCCCCGATAATATGCCCCAAGAATGCCACCGAAGTCAACCAGAACTCACACTTAGAAAACTTGGCATACAACTGCTGGTGCTGGAGGACCCTAAGTACCGTCCTCAAATAGTCTGCATGCTCCTGCTCTGAACGAGAATAAACCAGGATATCATCAATGAATACAATGACGAACATGTCTAAGAATGGCCTGAATACCCGGTTCATCAAATCCATAAACACTGTTGGAGTATTGGTCAGTCCAAAAGACATCACCCTAAACTAATAATGTCCATTCGGGTTCTGAATGCTGTCTTTGGAATATCTGCCTCCCTTACCCGCACCTGATAATAACCTGACTGCAAGTCTATCTTCGAGAAGCACTTAGTACCCTACAACTGGTCAAATAAATCATCAATCCTGGGAAGGGGGTACCTGTTCTTGATGGTTACCTTGTTCAGCTGCCTATAATCAATACACATCCGCAGCGATCCATCTTTCTTCCTCACAAATAACACTGGTGCTCCCCATGGAGATGTACTCGGCCTAATAAAGCCTTTCTCCAACAAGTCTCTCACCGCTCCTTCAACTCCTTCTCTGCAGTGTCATTCTATAAGGAGGAATGGATATAGGTTGGGTACTTGGCAATACATCTACATCAAATTTATCTCCGCTACGGAGGAGACACGGAAGATCATCCGAGAATACATCAGGAAACTCACTAACTAATGAATCGATCAAGAGCTGCGACTCCGCTTCTGTATCATGCACCCGAACCAAATGATAGATACAACCTTTTCTGACCATCTTCCTTGCCTTGAGGTATGAAATAAACTTACCCCTTGGTGATGCTGCATTCCCTTTCCATTCTATAACTGGTTCGTCTGGAAACTGAAATCGAACCAACTTCTCCCTACAATCATGGCAAAACAAGAAGCCAACCAATTCATACCCATAATGACATCAAAGTCGGTCATATCCAACTCTATCAAATCTGCTAAGGTATGACGGTTATATATCACCACCGAATAATTTTTATACACACACTCGGCTATAACCGAATCTCCTACCGGTGTAGCCACCTCAAATGGTTCTCTCGGCTCAGGTTCTATCCCTATTCTATTAGCAACAAGAGGGGATATGTAGGACAAGGTGGAACCTGGATCTATCAAAGCATATACATCACAGAAAAACACCGATAATATACCTGTAACAACAACTGGTGACACCTCCTGATCACGTCTACTGGCCAAAGCATATATGCGGTTTGAAGGACCGCCGGAACTAGAAACTCTGCCACAACCTCTACCACGACCTGCTGGCATCTGAATACCCCGCCCGGTGGGGCGCATAACTATAAATGATGACGAACCAGCACCTTACCCCATAGGCCGAGCCATCCCACCTTAACCACCCATGTTGGGACACTCTCTCATCATATGGCCCTGACGGCTGCAAGAGAAGCAAGCACCTGTGGTCGAACGACATTCCCCAATATGAAGATTACCACACTGAGAGCACCAAGGATAAGAAGGCCTAAACTGACTAGAGTCCCTGTTCCTCTGAGAACCCGAAGCCCTAGAGCTCTGTCCGGCTCTTGAATACCCGGGGCGGTCGCACCTCCTGCCCGTAGACTGTAGAGGAACACTGCGGCCGGGCCGAGATGAATATCGACTTTCTTCTTTGGGCTGAACTGCCTCGAGAGTCATCGGAATAAGCTGTCGACCTAGCCCTCTTATGCTGGTCCCTGTCATGATCTCTGTCTGGCTGTCGCCCTCTATATCGGTCCTCAACTCCCTGTGCGTATGCCTGGATACGAGCAATATCCATACCCGACTGAAGAGGCACCTCCATACAACCATCGATCAAATAATGGTCCAGCCCCATCACAAAGCGATGCACCATGTCTGCCATATCTGCTACAATAGTGGGTACGTATCTGGCCAATGAATCAAACTCCAGGCTATACTCACGAATGGTCCTGCCACTCTGCCTCAACTGTAAGAATCTGTCCACTCTAGCTCTCCTCATCTCTGGAGGCGAGAAGTGACCAAGGAAGGCCTCTGTAAACTCCTCCCATGTAGCTGGAGGAACATCCTCTCCCCTGGACAACTCCCAAGACTCATACCAGTTTGTAGCTATATCCCGCATCCTATACAAAGCCAACTCCACAGACTCAGTCTCCGAAGCCCTGATTACCCTCAAGGTACGCTGCATCTATCGGATAAACTCCTGCGGGTCATCCTCGGGCCTTGACCCAAAAAACTCTGGTGGACTACAGCTCAAGAAAGCAAGGACCCTCAAACTATCTGCTCTGGGGCCAGCTCCTGGTCCCTGTCTATAACTCTGCCCTGTCACTAACCTAGTCAGCAGCTGCATCGCATCTCTCATGGCTCTATCCTCTGCCCCGGGCTGAGGAGCTGGAGGCTTAGGTGCTGGGGCCTTAGAAACTGGTGATGTTGCCCCCTAAACTGGAGCCTCTGGTGGTGGCGGCAGCCTGACTCATCGGCGGGGCACGATCTCTGCATAGGCGAGTACGGGACACGTTAACTCTCTCAGATCCGACTAGTATCTCCCGTAGACTTGTTCTTTCGGGTCGCTATCGCCTTCTTCGGAGGCATAGCTGTAAACATAGTAAGTCGTCAGAAAGGGATTATCCTAATAACATAGCTTTATTGCACGGTCTAAGAGATGAAAGAATAGAAACCAATCCTAAATGCCCTGCAGCCTCCTGCGTATAAGTATGGTGCACAACATACCCATACGCAAGACTCTACTAGACACGGTCTATAGACATTCCGAGGACTAACTGCTCTGATACCACTTTTGAAACGACCCGACACGACGGGCCACGACTAACCACCCTAATGACGTCATTATCCTGACCTGTCACACATAATCCAACTAACACCTAATGAGTCTGAAATCCGGCAGCATAACTGTTACACCTCGTAATTTTAAGACTATAATTAGAGGACGTAATTAAGGAGGTAAGATTCGAATCTTGGATATAGAGTATATTTATATATGCTAATCCGGAAATTAGTATACAAGAGGATGTGATTCCAGAAAGATGTTGGTCACAATAAGGGTGACGTTGGATACTTATAGCAATAATTGTATATTCCCGTTATGGAATAGTATTGTATTATAAAATTATGACATTGAGGATACGAGGCTTATGAAATTCTCGGGAATTAAAAGAAGTGGGTTTGAGATTTACTAATTGAAGAATTTAGGGGCCAAAGTGTAAAGGAAAAATCAGATTTTTTCCTTATAAACTTACATTACCTCTTAATCTTCTTCTACTCTTAACAAAAAAAAAAACAACTCTCCTCTCATTCTCTCCTCTACACTAATCCGAAAATCACCCTCCACCCATAACCAAAATTAAGGTTGTTATCTTCTCTTCCTAGACTACATTCTTCACCAAAAATTAGAAGCAAAACAACACCAAAAACTGTATAAAACAAGTGGCAAAACAACTTGCTGGTTTAAAATTGCCCGTAAAATTGTGATTTTTGGGATGAAATTTTGGAAGAAAAAGTGTAGGGATGATGGCTTAACATTGTAGAACACTTGCATGTCAATTGGAGTTGAAGAAGTGAACAAAAGGAGGAGAAAAATTACAAAACAATGGGGATTTTAAAAACAAAGTGGCAGAAAATTGCGGACTGTTTTGACGAATTTGAGGTATAAAATTTCTTCTTTCTATGATATAATTGGAATGCATGTTGTTAGAATTAAGGTAATGAATTTGTGTTAAGGAAGAATTGGAATTTAAGCATTGCATGTGACCATTTTGGGCTAGTTGCCGATTTGGGATAGATTTTGGTGTTGTTGGATTCGTTGGTTATTGTTGTATTATTATCACTAATTGCATGATGAAATTGAAAGGAAACATGCAGATTTAGTTGGAATTAGTTATATGGAAGTATTAAAATCCGAAATTGGATTATAGGAATTAAGATAAGAGTTATGGAATTATGACATGTTGTGGCCAAGAACTTGCATGAAATTGTTGGACATGTTGTGATGTATACGGACTGTTTTAGGGGCTGTTTTGTGGTGTTATAATTCTGAAAATTTAGTCACCATTATGCATGTTTAAGTGTGGTAATTTCTAAGGTAAGTCCTAAAGGAATAAGGGTGTGGAAAGGCATAGAAAGGCTTCACATTCTACCCTCGTTGTTGTTGAAACATGGGATGTTTTGTGGGCTGTTTTTAAGGTGGATTAAGAGGCTAAATTTACATGAGAAGTGGGTGTGTAAATTCCCTTTATTGTTGTCTTGGTCGTGCCCTTAATTGGTGCTTGTTTATTGATGTTATTAGCCTCGTTTGGAAGTTGTGGAAGCATGTATAAACAGGGGAAGTGCTGCCCGAATTTTTATAAAATAAGAAGTCGTTATTCGATATAAAGTATGCTAGCGATCATAGAATTGACGAACGTATTACCATTATTATAGGTTGAAGTTCTAAATCGAGACGTACTCTAATATAGAGTTGATTAGTTCGTCTAAGAGGTATGTGAAACTCTTACTTCTTTCTTTTTGGCATGATTTAATGAAAGTACGGCGGACGTACTTAATTCTTATACAGTTTAATTCCTAATGAGGATTGTTATGAGAAGTGCTTATGATTTTTCAGCAAAGAGTTTATTATGACATTATTACAATGATTTTATTGAGAGTCAGATGATAATTTTTACTTGCATATGGTTACTCACGATATCTACTCGTGCTAAGTGTTACTACATCACCTCACCGAGTCCCAAGCCGGGTTACGACTCGTGCACAGCCTTGCATTTTTCACCTAGACCCTCACTAGAAGGCCGGGTTACGTAGGATGGATCCATAGATGAGAGATGATTTTATCGAGTCCCAGCATGGGCCGGGTTATGATATGATTCCACCGAGTCCCGCATTAGTGGGCCGGGTTACGTTACAGGTATATATATGTTTATGGACATGCCTTCATGTTTTCTTGACTTGACTCTCATTTTTATAAGGCACAACTGACTTTTATGGTTTATGGCACAGTTGGATTTGAATCCTTATTTTTATACTGATCTTCTATTTCTGTTGGCTAATTATGGTCTCTTTACTGACTTCATGTTTTACATACTCAAGACATTATTTACGTCGACCCCTTTCCTGGGTGCGTTTCATGCCCGCAGGTACATGTTTTCAGTTTGGTGAACCTCAGGCCTAGGTTCCTACTCAGCAGGTTGGAAAGCTCCTTTGATCCAGGGCTTTGTCATTTTGGTACCGAATCTATTTTAGACTTATGTTCGTATTTAGGGGTACGACGGGGCCCTGTCCCGTCATATGTCGTTATTCTTCTTATAGAGGTCTGTAGACAGTGGTGGGTTGTACGTATGTAAGGGTTATGACTCTGTTTTGGTCGGTCATGTTATTGTATTCTGTGCTGGGGTGTTCCCATGTATTTACGTTACTATCTGGTGGCAGCCTTGTCGGCTTGCTTGTTATGTTATATTGGCTAGTTGTGACTCCTCAGGAGACAGGTACAATCTTGGGTAAAGGCAGCCTCGTCAGCTTGCCTACCCTGGAATATGTTGATAATGCGGCGTTATGCTGCCGGATTTCAGACTCATTAAGTGTTAGTTGGATTATGTGTGATAAGTTAGTATAATGATGTCATTAGGGCGGTTAGTCGCGGCCCGTCGGGTCGGGTCGTGACAAAAATGCTGCAATAACAACATATGCCAGGGTAGGCAAGCCAACAAGGCTGCCTTTACCCCCCGAATGTACACGCCTCCTGAGGAGTCACAACTAGCCAACACAATACAACAGGCAAGCCGACAAGGCTGCCACTAGATAATATCATATATACACGGGGACACCCCAACACAGAGTACAATAGCATGACTGACCAAAACAGAGTTATAACCCTTACATAAGTATAACCCACAACTGTCTACAGGCCTCTATAAGAAGGACAACGACATATGACGGGACAGGGCCCCGTCGTGCCCCTAAATATACATAAATCAAAATGATAGGGTTCCGTACAAAAATGGTAAAGCTCTGGATCAAAGGAGCTTTCCAAACAGCTGCGCAGGAACCTAAACCGGAGAGTCACCAAATTGAGCACCTGTACCTGCGGGCATGAACGCAGCCTCCCGAGAAAAGGGGGTTAGTACGAAATAATGTACTGAGTATGTAAACATGAAATACTGCAAATGAGATCATAAGTAGCCAATGGATAACAAGAGGTCAGTATAAAAATCAGGATCCAAATCCAACTGTGTCATAAACAATAAAAGTCAGTTGTGCCTTATAAAAATGAGAGTCAAGTCAAGAAAATATGAATGTCTGTCCATATACATATATATACCTGTAACATAACCCGGCCCACTAATGCGGGACTCGGTGGAATCATATCGTAACGCGGCCCATATTGGGACTCTGTGAAGTCATATCATAACCCGGCCCATTCTGGAACTCGGTAAACAATGCAAGGTTATGCACGAACATAACCCGGCCCGGGACTCGGTGAAGTGAAGTAATAACACTTAGCACGAGTAGATTTCATGAGTAACCATATGCAATCAAAATTTTCATTTGACTCCCAATAAAATCATTATAATAATGTCATAATAAATTATTTACTGAAAATCAGAGGCACTTCTCATAACTAACATCTTTAGGAATTAAACTGTATAAGAATCATGTACGTCCGTCGTACCTTCATTAAATAAAAATCATGCCAAAGAAAGAAGGAATAGTTCACATACCTCTTAGACGAACTAATCAACTCAATATTATAGTACGTCTCGTTTTAGAACTTCAACCTATAATAATGGTAATACGTTCGTCAATTCTATGATCACTGGCATACTTTATATCGAATAACGACTTCCTATTCTATAAAAATTCGGGCAACACTTCCCTTGTTTATACATGTTTCCACAACTTTCAAACGAAACTAATAACATCAATAGCCAAATACCAATTAAGGGCACAACCAAAACAGCAACAAAGGAGATTTACACACCCACTTCTCATGTAAATTTCGCCTCTTAATCCACATTAAAACAGCCCACAAACAGTCCATGTTCCAACAACAACGAGGGTAGAATGTGAAGCCTTTCTACACATTTCTACACCCTTATTCCTTTAGGACTTACATTAGCAATTACCAAACTTAAACATGCATAATGGTAACTAAATTTTCAGCATTATAACACCACAAAATAATCCCTAAAACAGTCCATATCCATCTCAACATGTCCAACGATTTCATGCAAGTTCTTGGCCACAACATGTCATAATTTCATAACTCTTTTCTTAACTCCTAAAATCCAATTCCATATTTCAATACTTCCATATAACTAATTTTAAACTTTAATAACAATGTTTCCATTCAATTTTATCATGCAATTAGTGATAATAATACAACAATAACCAACGAATCCAACAATCACCAAAATCTGTCCAAAATTGGGAACTACCCCAAAATTGTCACATACATTGTTTAAATTCCAAATTTTCCTTAACACAAATTCATATCCTTAATTCTAACAACATGCATTCCAATTTGATTATAGAAAGAAGAATTTTATACCTCAAATTCGTCCAAAACAGTCCGCACGATTTGCTCACTGCTCGGGTCCGAAAATCCTCACTGTTTTCGTATTTCTATCCCTTTTTTGTTCACTTCTTCAACTCCAATTGACATGCAAGTGTTCTACAATGTTAAGTCATCATCCCTACACGTTTTTCTTCCAAAATTTCATCCCAAAATCTCGAATTTTCTGGGCAGATTCTCGGCAAGCAGTGGCTGCTTTTGCCACTATTTTTGCCACTGTTTTTGGTATTGTTTTGGCTTCCAATTTTTGGTGAAAATGTAGTCTAAGAAGAGGAGATAAAAACCTTAAATTTGGTTATGGGTGGAGGGTTTTTCGGCTGAGCTTGGAGGAGAGAATGAGAGGAGAGTTTTTGGTTAAGTTAGAATGAAGATGAAGAGGTGAGTGTAGGTTTATAAAAAAAAATTTGAATTTTCCTTTTTACACTTTAGCTCCCAAGTTCTTCAATTAATAAATCTCAACCCCACTTCTTTTAATTTCCGAGAATTTCATAAGCCTCGTATCCTCTTGTATACTAATTTTCGGTATTTGAATCCTATTTCCTTAATATTACGAGGTGTAACAACATAAGGTATTGTATACCGTGTATATACTTGTATATTTTCACACCCCGCAGTCATAGCGGGCGATCGTCATACGCTGATGTTGTTCCTAAATTCTTCAAAGAGAACCGAGGGAAGACCCTTAGTGAAGATGTCTGCGATTTGGTACCTAGAAAGGACATGACAGATGCGTACTTGTCAATGAGCTACCTTTTTGCGAACAAAGTGGATATCCATCTCGATGTGTTTAGTGCGCCGATGTTGAACCGGATTACCAGAAAGATAGACCGCACTAATATTATCACAATAAACCAAGATAGCTTTCTGAATGAGACAATAGAGTTCTAAGAGAAGATTACGTAACCAACATGACTCATACACCATATTGGCTACCCCTCGATACTCGGCCTCTACACTAGAGCGTGATAATATAGATTGTCGCTTGGCAGTCCACGAGACCAAGTTATTACCAAGAAACATATAATAACCAGACGTGGAGCGTCTGTTATCTGGACAACCACCCCAATCAACATATGTATACGAGACAAGTGTAGAAGTCGACGATGGATATAGATGCAAGCCATAGTCAAGTGTTCCTTTGATGTATCGAATAATGCGTTTGGACACATTCATGTGCTCAATCCTAGGATCATGCATAAATAAACACACATGCTGTACGACATACGTAATATCCGGTCTCGTGAAAGTATGATACTGAAGAGCCCTGCAAGACTGCGATAGTGGGTGGGATCCTCGTATGGTTTACCAGCCGCAGCACCCAACTTGGGTTTAGTATTAACTGGGGTGGAAGTAGACTTGAATGAGGACATATCAGCTCGCTCAATTATCTTAGCGGCATACTTCCTTTGTGATAAGAATAACTCATATGCATGACGAGTGGTCGCAATCCCCAAGAAATAACTCAAGGGCCCCATGTCTTTCATAGCAAACTTAGAGATGAGTAGTGTCATGATAGACTTGCGTAAATCATCAGAAGAAGCGATCAAGATAATGTCATCTACATATAAGAGAATATAAGCCAGGGAAGTACCACGACGATATATGAACATAGAATTATCGGACTTGCTGTGAGAAAACCCAATAATAGATACATAGTCTGCAAATCGCTTATACCAAGCCCGTGGAGTCTATTTGAGCCCATATAAAAACTTCTTCAATAAACATACATGATTAGGATATGTGGGGTCTCGAAAATCCAAGTGCTGATGCATGTAGACTATCTCCTTAAGATCACCATGTAAGGAAACATTCTTCACATCTAGCTGATGAATTAACCATAATTTGGAAAGAGCCAGACCGAAAACAGTGCGAATGATAACCGGTTACTGAATAAAAATATATAAATATTAATAAAAAATATCACATTGAAACGAAATATCAATTATCACCATAATGGATACTATTGAAAATATAAACAACTGAGGTTAGCACTTTGCATTCGCCATTATTTTTTCTAAGCCAATTGTCAATATCTGTAAATGGGACACTATCGAAAAGATAAGCAGATGAGGTGCGCCTACAATTACTGTTCATAGTCTTTGACTCATTTCAATCTTCGTAAATTTGAACACTAGCTTTGACTATAATAGAAGAGAACCTTTGACTGTAATGTGTAAATATTTTTCTTCTTCTGTTTTTTTCTTAATTAATCTCTTTTGTTATGACCTGTGATTCATTAAAAATATTTTTCATGAGAAAAAAGTGACTTACAACCTTTACCATATTTTAGTAGGCGTATGCACCTAAAAGATATGGTATTTGAAAAAAACAGTAATATTTGAAATTAAGTTGAAAATAAGTATTGAAAAAGTAAAAAATTATGTATTTATATTTAACTTGAAAATAGTTAAAATTTTGTGAGCGAAAGAGATTTCTTACTTGAAAAATTGTTTAAAATCACTTTTTCAAATTCAGAATCATCTTCAAAACCTTTTCGAAAAATCAATTCAATGTATAATTAAATTTTATTTCAATTTTTCTAAACAAAAACAATGCATGGATAAACGACTCCTAAATCAATGTGCATAACATTAGGGCTATATCGGTTCGGTTTTGTATCCGAAAAATATGAACCGAATAAAAATTGATTTTTTTTAAAAAAAAACCGATATGTTCGGTTTATATGCCGAATGTATCAGATTATATCAATTTTTTGTAGTGGGCCGGGACGGGTCGGGTTGGGGAATTTTTTATTTTTTAAAAAAAATTGAATTTCCAAAACTGAAATTGACATTCACAACCTACACTATCCTGAAATTTTGACGTTGAAATCTATTGTGTGTCGTGAGATGTTTACTAAAGAAAAAGGAAAATTAGAAATCGATTTGGGGAAAAACACAAATTATTTGGGAAAACTGACGTTTTTCTAGAGTTATGACCATTTAAAATTTTATCAATTTACAACTACTTTTTCTCCCTACATTTTATGTCAATGCTTCTGTGATATGTTAATCAAGTTCATGTCGCATGCGACTTCCATAAAAACTTCATAGATTAGCTTCAATGACTATGATTCAAGATATAGTAGTAGCCTAAAATAAATAAAAAATGTATATATATATATATGTATGTATATATATATTTAATTCGGTTTTTCGGTTCGGTTCGTATCCAAAATTAAAAAACCGAACCGAATCACTAAATCCTGATTCGATTTTTCAAAAAATTAGTTTTTTAAAAAAAACCGAGAAAAAATCGGTTCGGTTCGATTTTTTCGGTTCTCCAGGTTTTTTGTCCACCCCTACCTAACATGTGTGCTTTACACATTTTGAAAAATGTTTACTTTTTTTTCAAACACAGAAAATTGAAATCAATTAATGCAAAACCAAATCAAAAAATTGAATGCACACCCCTTTTTTATTATAAAAGGTTAATTATCATTAATACCTCGAATGCTTATTAAAATAAAAGAGCTGTTTGATAAGGGTGGGCAATGAAATTTATGTTAATTTTCAACGCTCATGCTATTTAACAAAGCTCTTTATGGGAAGAGCTAACTGAAATACACTTGAGACGAATCAGAAGTACGTAAGGAAAAACCTCTTATATCAAAATCTTTCATTGGCAATGGATAGAGTTGAGCGGTCTACTAGTGAGAGCCAGACAAAGATAGAACTTTAAAACTTGAAGAAGTTATTTTGCCCGATATTCATATGAAAATTCTTTTCGCACTCACAAAATGTCAACTTCTTTTTAAAATAAAAAATATATTTAAACACATTTTAAATATATGTTTTTTTCAACTTTAATTTTTTCTTTAAATATCACATTTTTTATTTAGACATCATCAAAAGGCAAAAAAAGGAAAAACGAAAAAAAGTTGGCATTTTTTCTCTCTCTCCTCTTCTATGAATAGTCAGCCCCAATCCCATCCTTCCTCTCTCTCTCGCGCCTCCCACAGGCATCCACTTGCTACCCCACCCCCCACGAGGTACTACCCCATCTCTCTTTTCATCTATGTTTATATATAGTAATTTCAATTTTTACAATAAATACATGTATATATAATTATGGATATGGAAGGTAGAGATAGAGATCTTAAGGGTTTGTAAACATTTTCTTTGATTTTTCAGGCTTTTGGATCTGTTAAAAAAAGAGAAGAAGACGAATATGTATGCTTATCAACAGAAGTCCTTGGTGGGTTGTTGTGTTGGAGTTGGAGAAACTGAAATTTCTGTGTCTAACGGTGTCGTTTGTCCTAAGCCACCTCGAACCCATCAGACTTATCAATTGCTCCAATTTAGGTATTCTTCTTTTCTTCTCAACATTAAATTTATTGCCTTTTTTTCTTGTATTCTTTATTTTCTTCTCTTTGTAGCTTATTTGGTGCTTTTTGTTTGGGTTTCTTAGAAATCAAGAAATGGAGGCTTGCGATTTGAAGGCTGGAACTGAGCTGCTGGATATCATCCTCACAAAGGTGGATTTTTTAATGAAAGTTTTTTTTTGTGTTAAAGAAAAATCTCGTCTTTTTTCCTACTTTTGGAAGGGGGATTCAAGTAGATCTTTTTAGTTTTAAGAGGTAAGGGTCAAAACACACCTCAAGTATCACGTGAGAGAGTTTTTGTATCTAAACTATCACCAACTAGTTAGTAAAACATACCTTAACTATCATTTATTCGCTTTCGCTACATCAACTCACACGTGATAGTTCAGGTAGAAAATTTAAAAAAAAAAGTAGTACGTGAAGTGTTTTTTTTTACCCTTGTCTCTAATTTTACTCCTTAGCTAAAAATATGTTAGGTAAAGGTCACTAAAAAGTTATATCGTCCCTATTTGGTGTTGCATCTTTTATTTGGGGATATTTCTGGTAAGCAAAGGAAGTTTACGACACTCTTTTGAAATTAATAGCTAAAACTACTAGTATAACTTGTATAATAAAAAAAATCTAATATTTTTCCGCCCTTTGGAATGGGATTCAAGTAGATCTTTTTAATTTTAACTTCTTTGGCTTAAAAAACAGTATTATGTAGGAGGTTACTGAAAATTTATGTGATCCCTCTTTGATATGTTGCACATCTAATTTTTGGGGGTATTTCTAGTAAGCAAAGGAAGTTAAGGTGTATTCATTTGAATTGAATAGCTGAAACTACTATTAACTTTTAATTTTCTGCTTTATAAGAAATTTGTAACCTAATTTGAAGAGACGACGACTAGTTGATTTCTCGGATGGTCACTTTCTTTGTTGAAGGAAATTGGAATAAAGAAAGGTGACTTTCTGAGATAATAAACTATTAGCTGGGTGACCATATGAGAAATCAACTCAGATTGTGGCATACTAAACAGTGTTGTCAATGAAAAATAATACTAGTAGTTGATATGAGAAATCAACTCAGATTGCGGCATACTAAACAGTGTTGTCAAAGAAAAATAATACTAGTAGTTGATTTGTTTCTAGGTGATCTAGTTTGTTAACCAGTTAATTCACCTACAAATAACTGACAAGTTCTAATTTTTATGTAAACAGGGGAACTATGAAGTTGATAAAGCCAATTTTGAGGTGGCTTCTTCTCCACCATTCTTTTATGGATCTCCACCCAGTAGGGCTGGGAATCCCCTGATCCAAGATGCCCAATTTGGCAACCACAATTTTGTCCCCATTCTACCAATCCCAGAAAGAGCAGTGGGACCCGCAACTCCGCCACCCTCCGCCATTATGAGTGGAGGAGGCTGCGTTCGAGTGAAGTTCGGGAACAAGCCAGCTCCTGTGAGGATTGAAGGCTTCAATTGTCGCGGTAGCAACTGCAGCATCTCAGCTATGGCTTAGATAAATCCATTGACAACATCATAAAAGAATTAGATAAAAAGAAGAGATTTTTGGGGAAAGAGGCAAGAAACCTACACCAATTCGTTTAGTGTGTATACATAAGAGTGACAGAAAGAGGGTTTAGTCCAATTTGCTGATGAGTTTTGTTCTCTAATCATTCAAATCCAGTAATGTGTGTATATTGTGACAAGGTGATGAATGAGTGTTTTTAAGTCCAAAAGAATATAACTGTAATAGCCCTAAAGAAAAGAGTTCTTTGGGAGTGACTAGGGTTCCTTTATAGTAGCATTTTAGAACAAGATATGAGTTTAGAGTACTTATTATAACATGAAAGACTCAAAGATGAAGTTCTTTGTGAAAGTTTGTTACTTTTATCCTTCATTGTAATAGTAATCTGAAGGGAGAATATGGTCTTTCTTAGAAATTTCAATTTTCTTGTATTCTACTAATACTAGTACTAATTTTCTATTCTTGGCCTGCTGTTGCTTTGTTAATACTTAATAATAGTCCACCACACAGATGCAGCAAAGCACGTGTTAGTGAGTTATTTTCAACATTGATAATGAATCATGTAGTAATTATTCAATGTTCAATGGCACTATTATCGCCACTAGTAAGTGATTCTGTTCACAGATTTTGAACTTTAGTAAAGGGTGTGACATGATTTCTTTGCTATTAAAAATAGTTTGGGAGGGAATATTTTAAGTAATATTCTGTGTTGGGGAAACATTGGAGACTACGTGGATTGGTTTGCGTTCTTTTTTTTTCTTCAGTTGAATTGTCCAATGGAACCCTCCCTTGGATTAAGGAGGAAAACTAGAGGCGTGGGGTGCTATGTTTAGCAATTTGTCGTGTGCATTTAAAGAAAAGGTTGATTGCTGCTGACTAGTTTGTCTATAGGCTAGGCTAGGCTGGCTCTGCTCATGGGTTGACTACCTCTTTGCCCAATAAAAGAATGCCTACTTGTTTGTTCCTGTACTTTCCAAGAAGGGTCTCCCTCTTGATTATCATGCATAGACCTGTTCAAAGGTCGGGTCGGGCCGGGTAAGATGACTTTTTTTTTCCTTCTTGCCCGACCTTGGCCCGACCCTGACCCTATATTTTTTTTAAAAATTCCAACCCTGGCCCTAACCCTTCGGGGACCCTATGGGTCACGGGTCGATCCTGACCCGACGAATTTTTTTGGCGGGCCATGGTCGGGTCGAGAATTTTTTTATTTTTTAAAAAAAAATTGAATTTTCAAAACTGAAATTGGTATTCACCCCTACATTACCACGAGATTTCGACGTTGAAATGTATTGTATATCATGAGATCTTGACTAAAGAAAAAGAAAATTAGAAATCGATTTGGGAAAAAACACAAATTGATTGGAAAGTTTCACCAATTTACAACTACTTTCTCTCCCTACATTATGCTTCCGTGATATTAACAAAACGACTAATAATATAAATATATAATTAATAATCAGCTATCGTTTTTATCTTATTTTATGTCGAGCTCAATGTAGATTAGAGCAATACATATATATATAAAAACATGCATTATATCACTTATTAATGACAAAAATATATATAAGTACAAAATAAATATTAATGAAGGAAAAATAATATAAATTATATTTAAAAAATATGCGGATCGGGGTCGGGTCGGGGCCGGGTCAGACGGGTAAAATTTTATGACCCTGGCCCGACCACGACCACGATCAATCCCCTCTTTTGGGTCAGTGGCTCATGGTCGACTTTAAAGTCGACCACAGCCTGATTTTTTGGGCGAGTCGGGTGGGTAGGTCCCACCCGGTGGACAGGTCTAATCATGCATTTAGTTTTTTATTTCTTTTTTATAAGACGGAAACGTCTCTTTAAAATTTTCATAACTACTTTTAACTCAAATTTTGAAAAAGCTTTTGTCATGTTTTTAAACGTCTGTTAGGTAAATAAGTTAATTATATAATGTCACTTTCTTTAACTATACACAACAGTATCAATTGGAATAAGTCTAAGGTTTTATGATTTATTAAGGCTTATGTGTATAATTAAGGAGGATGACATATTTTGAGTAGTTAATTATCTACGTGCTGGGCATGTGAGAACGTGTGTAAAAACTTTTCCAAAATTTGAGTCGAAAATGTCTAGTAGAAATATTTTATTATGTATTCAAGTGCTCAATCATAAATATATAATTCTAATATTTAAATAAAAAATTTACTAATAAGTTTTAAGGGGATGCAATGTATTCCACCTTTTTATAATGGTCTATTCGGTCAGTTTACGCACAATTTATTACTTAACCAAAGAAAAATCACCCAGCATGTTTTTTTTTTTTGGTTTCCGTTGAGATTTAAGCCTGATCTTGTATGATTTTATCAATTCTATTGACCAGAAGACGACACCTATGCATATCGTGCAAACAATTTTTAAAGAATGACGTGAGTCTGTTAATCTGTTTGGTATGAGTTTGCTTTGTGGTGGTGGAGCATTAATTAAAGAGAAGATGCTCTTAACTTAGGTACATGTCTTATCGTTATCACCATGGCACATGTCTATCCAACTAGGAATGATATCTCAGGTCCGCTTGGACAACTCAATTGATTATCAAGGAGATATTTAAAAAATAGTCAAGGATCGAATCCTGTCAGCGGCAGTGTGGGGGTTACTTCTTGAAATAAAGAAGGACTCTTTGTGCGCAGCGTGATACTGATTTAACCTTTGAAATCAATTGAATCACCATGATTTACCTCATTCACAAACCTATCGAACCGGGATGTGGGGACTCTGGGGTGGGAGTTCCACCTTTTTGGAAAAAGGAATGATATCTCAGCCTTTAATTTTTTGGTCCACCATTGTGTTATACCTTTTGTTTACAAGTTATCTTTTTGATAGATATGGCAGATTCGAGCCTGCTTTGCTTTTTCACTTTTGAGTTTTGTTTATACATAGTCCACATATACGTCCAACCCCCCCCCCCCCCACACCTTTTGCAACCATTAACATTAAAACTCCAACAATCGTTCAAGGTAGTTCCAAAAGAAGGAGCCTCGCTGTTACTTTGTTAACCTGGAAACGGCAAAAGTAAGACTTGGAGTGAGTAGCCTCTTAATGGTCCTAGTCGGAGGCTAAAGTCTTATGGAGTTAATAGTTCAACTAAGAGTCGGAGGGGAGAGGAGGGTGGGTGGGGGTTGTTGAATTCTACAATAAGACTTCAAATGCTAGTAATTGAATTAATTTTTTTTATATATATAATGAATTTTACAATATAAATACAGGGTTTACCTGCTGGATGCAACTTAAGTTAGCTTCTAGCTTCGCCCTTGGTTCAACCCAGATAAGCTTTATGTACACTCTATATTTTTAGACTCTGTGCATTCCTATAATGTGCTCTTTGCCCTTTATGCATTGAATTGCCACCTTGTGCATCCTAAGATATTTTTAAAAAAAATCATTTACGTATTTGACTATACCTTATATGATATGTCGTTGAGAAAAATATAATATGTTATATGATAAAGTATTTCGTGGTTTAAAATATTTTTATTACTAAAATATATTAGTATATCCTTGGTTAAATCGAAATTTTCTACTTTTTTCTTTTGAATGTTTTCTGTGGGAGTAGGCTTCATGCTTGCTTCAAATAATCTATTCCTGTTTCTCCGTAGAGGATTGTTGGGATTAAATACATGATACACAAATGGATGGATTTTTATTAAAATTGAATGTAGAATTAGGTGGTGAAAACCCATTTAAAATTATTAAAGTGTGTACAATAATAATATTTAGCCATATTTAGTCTTATGTAATTATGGTGGATATATGATCTCTGTTGTATAAGAATTTCACATTGTACACCCTATGTATATTTTGTATTAATGAGAAAGACTCCCAAAGGGAGATTAATACAATTCTACATGATATCAGAAGCCAACAATCCTTCCCAACCCAAAACTTAATTTCGGCTGACCTCTCCCCTCTTTTTCCGGCGCCGAACCGACCGTATACTATTATGGATTGCATCTATACCCCTCATCACCGACCATGTTGTTGTCATATATAAATGTTGATTGGGCAGGCTGTTCGGACACGCGACGCTCCAGCTCAGGCTACTATGTGTTCTTAGGGGATAATCTCATTTCTTGGTCTGCCAAGAGACAAGCCACATTATCCCGTTCGAGTGCAGAAGCTGAGATTTGTTGGCTCCGAAATCTTCTTTTGGAGCTTCAGTGTCCATTGCGTAAGGCGTCTTTGGTTTATTGTGATAACATATCCACCATATATATATATATATATATATATATATATATATATATATATATATCATAATCCGGTTCAACATCAGTGAACTAAGCATATTTAGATGGATATCTACTTTGTTCGTGAGAAGGTTGCTCTCGGTCATGTCAACGTATTGCATGTGCCTTCTTCATCTCAGTATGCAGATATATTCACAAAAGACCTTCCTAGACAACTCTACCTCGATTTCAGATTCAGTCTTAGCGTACGGCCTCCTCCCGCTCAGACTGAGGGGTGTATTAAAGTGTGTACAATAATAATATTTAGCCATATTTGATCTTGTGTAATTATGATAGATATATGATCTCTGTTGTATAAGGATTTCATATTGTACACCCTATATATATATTTTGTATTAATGAGAAATTATAATTGTACAAAAATCACTAATCAACACATGGATATATACATTGCCTCGACTTGTACACTTGATTGCCGTTAGATATTGTTTGTCGGTTGCAAGATTTATTTTTACTACTTCATCCGTTTCATAATAAGTGGATTTTTAAGTTTTTTAAAATAAATAGTACTTTAGAATTTCAAGAATACTTTGAGCAAATTCTTCCAAAATTGCCCTTATTTAAATAATCAAAATTCATTAACTATCTTTTTTTTAGGAATTTAATTATGTAAGCACAATTTGATTAAGGGTAAAATAGTAAAAATACTCCTAATTTTTTAGGAGTAAACAATTTCTTAAGGGATGTGTATGAGCTAAAAGAACCACTTATTATGAAATAAAGGGAGTGTATGTACGTAGTTCTTCACCAAAAGTCTTAAACTTCTATTTTTATACTAAAAATTAATACTCCCTCTGTCCCAATTTATGTGTCACATTTCGTTTCTCGAAATTCAAACTGCATGAACTTTAACCAATATTTTAAAATATATTTTTTCACCAAAATAATATGAAATTTTTTAAATATATAAATTTTAATATTAAATTAATTTATTTTAATTTAGCTTCAAACTTTACTTCTAATAAGTTATTCATATATCCAACAGTATTAGAGCCTCGTAATACCACCTCCATGTGAATATACAGTAGAAAATAATACTCCGCAGTTATCCTCAAACAAATGAGTGAAAGACATTTACGTAAAAGGGCGCACTGTTTGATAATTGATACTAGGCATGATTAAATGACTTTTTCTTATAAAAAATACTCTTTGATGACTTTGATACTATAAAATAAAGCTGAATAACCATTAGTAAAATTACCCTTGGAAAGGTTGAAGACTAATGGAGAACCGTACGGAGTGTACAAACGATAAGATTGTATTAATATCTTTTGAGAAATTTTTTTCATTAATATAAATATATATAATGTGTATAATGTAGAATTCTAATATAATAAGGATCATATATCTACCATAATTATACAACACTAAATATTACAAAATATATGGAGTATATTTTATAATATACGTTAATACACCCCCTCAGTGGGAGCGGGAGGAGGCCGGACGCTAAGATTGGATCTGAAGTCGAGGAATAGCTGTCTAGGCAGACCTTTCATAAAGATATCCGCATACTGAGACGAAGAAGGTACATGTAACACATTAACATGACCGAGAGCAACCTTCTCACGAACAAAATGTATATCCATCTCAATATCCTTGGTTCGCTGATGCTGAACTGGATTATGAGATAAATATATGGCGAATATGTTATCACAATAAACCAAAGACACCTTACACAAGGGACACTGAAGCTCCAAAAGAAGGTTTCGGAGTAAACAGATCTCAGTAACAACATTGACAACGCCTCTATACTCTGCTTTTGCACTCTAACGGAATAATGTGGCTTGCCTCTTGTCAGAACAAGAGATGCGACTATCCCCTAAGAACACGCAGTAGCCGGAGGTGGAGCGTCGCGTGTCCGGACAACCTGCCCAATCAACATCCGTATATGATAACAACCTGGTTGGTGCTAAGGGGTATAGATGCAATCCATAATCAAGTGTGCCCTTAATGTATCGAATGATACGCTTAAGAGCAGTAAAATGAGGCTCCCTTGGGGTATGCATGAATAAGCACACCTGCTGAACAACATAAGGAATATCAGGCCTGTTGAAAGTAAGATATTGTAGTGTACCTGCAAGACTCCTGTAAAGTGTGGGATCAGACACTGGATTACCATAAACAACACTAATCTTTGATTTGGAATCAACCGGAGTGGACATTATCTTGCAGTTCACCATATTAGCCCTGTATACTATCTCCTCTACATACTTGCGTTGACACAAGAACATAACATCTGCAGATCTAGTCACTGATATCCCCAAAAAATAACTCAACTTCCCAAAGTCAGTCATATCAAATTATGTTTTAAACAATGCAATGATATCATTTTTCAACAAATCAGAGGAGGCAGTAAGCACAATGTCATCCACATATAACAACAAATAAGCAATGCTACTACCTCTGTGAAAAATAAATAGAGAATATCACACTTGCTGCAAACAAACCCAATCTGCATAATGTACTAGGCAAAGCGATCATACCACGCTCTAGGGGCCTGTTTCAAACCATAAAGTGACTTACGAAGACGACATACGTAGTGAGGGGCCTCTGGATGGACAAAGCCTGGCGGTTGGTGCATGTAAACTGTTTTCTTCAAGTCCCCATGTAAAAATGCATTTTTCACATCAAGCTGATAAATCAGCCAATGTTTACCCATAACTATACTCAGAACCGTGTGCACGGTGGCTGGTTTAACAACCAGATTGAATGTCTCACCACAATCGATACCCTCCTGTTGATTAGTACTATTAGCCATAAGTCTTCAATTATACCTTTCTAGGTTACCGCTGTCTCTGTATTTATGATGAAAAAGCCACATGCATCGGATAACATTCACCCCATCCGGTCTAGGAACCAAATCCCAAGTGTGCTATTTTGTTAAAGCATTAAATTCCTCATGCATGACCGCATTCCAATTCGGGTCAAGTTTGGCTATTTTTGGGTTTTGGGGAATTGGGGATATGGTTTGTGTGGATAGGTTAAACTGGACTTTGAGTTTGAAAATCCCGTGTTGAGCACGGGTTTCCATACGGTGCGTGGGGGCAGGATGGGTTTTACAGTGGGCTGTCGGGTTAGTGGTTTTAGTGGCAGAGGCGGTGTTTGGTGTCGGCGAGAGTAGGTCGACGGGTTGTGGGGAAGGGCTATTGGTGTCGGGTGCCTGAGATGTGATGGGTGAGATCGGGGAACGGGGTGCAATCGGATCCGGCGATGGTGGGAGGTCGAGATGGCTGTGACGGGGCTGTGATGGGGTGGTTTGGGTCTGGGTTTTTGGTACTGTGGGGGTGTCGGGAATCTGGTACAATATAGGGGTTGGGTTAGTTGACTGAAAGGTTGGCGTTAGGTGGTGGCGACGTTGGAGATGCAAAACTGAGATAGGTCAGGGGTGAGTACGATTGATTACCGATGATGGGGGTCCCGATCGACGGTGACTAAGGCATGGTGGAGTAGTAACTGCCGGTAGTGGCAGTGATTGGGGAGTGGTGGTGGTGGTGGTGGTGGACTGACTCAGTTGCGATGTATGACGGGGGAGGTGTCGGACTCGTCTAGAAAGGTATATATGTTTTGGAATTTTTGAATATTTGTAAAAGGAAAAACCGTCTCGTCAAACGTAACGTGACGAGAGACGTGAATTTGGCGAGTGGACAAGTCATAGCATAGGTAACCCCTATGATTAGACGGGAAACCTATGAAGACACACGGAGTAGTTCGATGTGACAATTTATGGGGGCGGTGGACGTAAGGTTTGGATAACAAAGGCAGCCGAAAATCCGAAGGTGATCATAAGAGGGGATCCGACGGTATAATATTTCGGTTGGGGTCATGTTATGAAGAGTGCCAGTTGGTAAAATATTAAGGACATATTCTACCATTTTGATTGCATAAACCCAAAACGGGGGAGGGAGAGAGGCATGAAACAAGAAAGTACGAACTATGTTATTTATAATGCGAATGGTTTGTTCTACTTTCCCATTCTGAGGAGATGTGTGAGGACACGAAAACCGAAAAACCTTGTCATGATTTCTGCAAAATTTGTGAAACGTGGAATTATTAAATTTACGGTCATTATCACATTGAAAGGATTTTATGACTTTTTCAAATTGAGTTTTGATAAAAGTACAAAATTCAAGAAATTTGGCAAACTTCCGTCTTGAACTTCAGTGGGTAAATTCAAATAAAATGAGAATAATCATCTAATAAGACTAGATAATATTTATAACCCAGAGAGCTAGTAACGGGGGATGTCCATAAATCAGCATGAACAATATCAAAAGGAGTAAACGTAACACTAAGAGACGACTTAAAAGGAAGGTGAACATGTTTGTCTAACTGACAAGAAACACAATTTTGGGCAAGTTTCCCATTATTACAACTAATAAAATTATTGCTTCTAAGAAAATTAAAGACAGGAGCTCCTGGGTGTGCCTATTGTGCCAAGTTGACGGAGATATAACATCGAATGACATGTAGGAGCGGGAACTGGCAGCGAAGGTGGATGGGAAATGATAGATACCCCCCGTGCTATTGCATCTCGTAAGAGGTGTCCCCGTACGAAGATCCTTCACAGTAAACCAAAAAGGTCAAAGTCAACAGAGACGGAGTTATTACGAGTAAACTTTCTGACATATATTAGGTTTTTAATAATGTAGGGAGCATATAGGACATTATTTAGGGAGAAGGGTGGGTGAGGCGGTTGGGTACCATAACCCTGAATTAGAATGCGGTGACCATTACCAACAGTAATATATTGAGGATACTTTAAACGAAACAGTTTGGAAAGATTACCTACAGAGCGGGTGAGGTGAGATGTGGCTCCCGTATCCATGTACCAATTTTCATCGGGCTGTTGCATATTCAAAGAACTGAAGGCCTGGCCCAAATTGGTGGGGGCCAGGCCCACCAGAACCTGCTGATGCTGGGCTGAAAAATGAGCCTGATGAGGCACGCTTGGAGTTTGTCTTAGGCCTGGGAAATGGCCCAAGATGCTTGACTGTTGCTGGATTGTGTATTGGGCCGCTAGATATGGACCAGTAATGGGAGCCGGGGCCCAGGCGCCAGTATTGGGCCACTGCCCTAGGCCGACCCACGTCATGGTGCTGCTGGGCGACTGGTGCTGTCAGCCGCGACCTTTACCACCTTTCCCGTTACTACGACCCTTGCCACCCCTATCGCCGCCGCGGTTATTTCACAGCTGGTTGTTGTCCGGCGGTGGCGACGGGTCGGCAGTGGTGGTGTTTTGCGCGGGCGTTTCAACTGCTAACTCCTTTTGATTATGCTCGTCATGCTTAGCACGTCGGGTTTCTTCTAACAGTAACTGTGAACGTGCTTTGTTAAAGCTGGGTAATGGATCAGTCTGTTGTATTATTGTAGCCAGAGTATCATATTCGCCTTTTAGTAGACCAACAACTAATTGGAGAACCATTTTTGTTTCGAAAACAGGCGTTTCAACGTTGGACAATTGGCCCGGAACTAGTTTCAACTACTTGCAATACTCGGACATATTAGCGCAACTTTCAAGGCGTGTGTTATTGAATTGTTCTTCCAGGAAACATCACGGGTGTGCTTGTTGTCCTTGAAAGTCTTTAGGGATTGTGCCATATATCCACTGTTTGATAATGACGTCAAGACGGCGCCATATTGGGTCATCAACCTCAGGAGGGCGAGGGAAGGAGTCGTCTATGTGATCCAGCACGTTATAGACACATGCATTTTTACGGAAAAGTTCAACCCTTGACCGTCTTCCTGGTCAAGAATCACAGGAATGAAATTCTTAATATTGTTGACGGTAAGTGCTGGATGAATAGAGGGCGAAAAAGAGGACGTGGGTGGTGACGACTGAGGAGGTTGAGACTGTTGTGGGAGTTGTGGGAGAAGTTAATATAGTGGATTGTTTTTGGTGAAGGAAGAAAAAGAAGACACAACACAAAAAAACAATGTTGTTCTCGGGTAAAGAAAACAAACAAATTGTGTGAAGGACGAAACAGAAAACAACCAATGTTGTTCTCGGTCAAAGGAAGAAGCATACAAATAATTTTGGTTTTCTGACAAGATGGGCAGCCACCGTTTTGGAAGAAACCGAGGGGGGAGAGGAGTTGCGGGTGAAAGAAGGAGAAAAAAAATAGGGTTTAGGTTTTGACTCCTGATACCATGTAAGATTGTATTAATCTCCCTTGGGAGTCTTTCTCATTAATACAAATATATATAGTGGATACAATGTCGAATTCTAATACAATAAAGATCTTATATCTACCATAATTATACAACACTAAAGATTACAAAATACATGGAGTATATTTTATAATATATGTTAATAAAAACAAAGAATGTAGTCAAGTGCCTTGATGCTCACATATAGCTCATTCAATTTTTGAACAACATATTTGCATAAAACACTTTTTTTCTTCAAAAGAAAAAGGAAATTTCACTTGATGGATAGTTGGTTCTTAAAGTAACTAAAAGATAAGTTGCTGATAAAACCAACACTTGTATGTTACAACTTGACAGACTTTATACAAGCTTAAATCACTGAATTCCTTGTAGGAAAAAAAAAAAGAAACCTATGAAAAAAATTGAGTGTAGTATATCACAACCCGCCCTCCCTCCGTATTCCCAAGTAGAAGAGAAATATTAGCAAAATGTCATGTATAGTCCTAGACTCTAAAAGGAACTTCCTGGTCAATGAAAAGAATCTGTACAGTAAAGGAGAAATTTGATAAACACAACTACAACATCATATTAATGCCACCTTTTGGTAGATTTAGCCAACATATTGGCTGCACTAGTCGACTTTCGCAGACCTGAAACATATTGAAGAAGTTACAATTACACCACTAATCTTTAGTCAAGGGGTATTCTTTGAACATGCCATGCTTAATCAACATACCGTTTGAGACTTTTGGAGAATCCCTCTCTGATCTTTGTGGAGGCCTAGGAATTTTATATGCAGTTTTGTGTCTGCAAAAGGCCGTGTAAGATGATAGTCAAGCAATTAGCTCAAGTTAAGCAGTGGAAAAGCACTAGTTCAATACAGTTGGAATACCTTAAAACTCGGAGGAGTGATGTTAAGTCTACGAACTTCCTGGATATTTTAGTTTCATCTAAAGCAATAAGTAATTTTTTGAACTCTTGACCTACTTGTTTTACCTTTACCATGTAGTTAATAAAACCATACAGAGGACATTTTAGTTTCTATATAAAATTTCTACATTAGCCAATCAGGGTACCTGTATTTACTTGAATAAATAGGAACAAAGGTCTAAGATCTTTTTTCTCTTACGTTCCATAAAGAAATTAATGTTCTGTAGAAAGCACAGGCATGCCGAGCGGAAGTTTACTTACTTATTTGTGTTCTCTGGTGGTTTGTATCATTCAGGGAAAGGATTGGTGCTTTCAGCACATCCATCAGTTTCTGTGTCCACAGAAAGACCACTATCAGATAGCATATCACTTAGTCTTTGCTCATTATCTGCGTCGCTGAACACAAAGATGTCAGCATCTGCAGAAATATTCCAACTTAAAATCCATCTAGAAGTCTCAGACTGAGACTACTGAAAGGACTCCTTTTGGTGTCTAAACTCATCACTGTAATTCTTGAAACTAGCTAAATAATTCTGATCACTACTCTTGGATGCTGCTTTCTCAGTAAGTCTGGAGTCTCAGCTACCAGAGAATTTCAAGCTACATTCTAATTCTCACAAAAACATGTGTGGAGATGAGGAGCCATACCTGAATGAGTTTGGACTGCGTTTCTCACCATTGGCTTCGAGAGAAACATTCTTTTGATCTTTGAGCATCTGCAGTTGCTCAATCTCCTCATTTTTCTTAGCTATTGTATCTTTGAGAGATGCGACCTGGAATATTAAAAGTTAACAATGGACTCAATTTCACATGCTATAGAAGGAAATTCTAAGTCAGGCACAATATCATCTCTCATTCAAGGAATAATAAAAAGGAAAAACATCTTGATGGAGAAAAAGAAAATAGAACTCAGGTGATCTCATAGGTGGTTCTATCGGTAATTGGTATCCTGCCTAAGCTCTATGAAAATTGTAGCATTAGCTTTTGGTTATAAATATGTAGATATATCTTTGAACATCTTGTTTATGGCTTTTAACCCATCGCCAACTAATATCAATTGCCAAGACCATATTTTCGCCTTATGGCCAACTTACTTGAATAACTAAATCCTCTTCTTTGCTCCATTAGTAATTTACTTGCGAGGGATTAATCAGCCACATGTTTTAGTTATTGGACTAATGAAAAAGATAGTGTCATCAATTAAAAGGTTCTAATCTAGTAGAATTAGAAAGTTAATAGAGCACCTGTTCCATCAACTCTCTGATATCCCTGCCGTCTTTGCTACTTCGAGCAGCGCCTAGCTCTACTCCAGATGCTCGTTCAGCAAATTTTAATGTGCTCATGGTTTCTGAATATGAAGTAACTTCAGGGTTAAGCTGCACAAACATAAGTGTCTTTGCCTGACCACCTGTACAAAAAAATAGAATTATAAATTAATGCAAAAACAGAGTGATATTGCAGATAAGAAGCAAGCACCTGACAATTGACATGTTCAAAAAATTTTAAACATCGAAGCTACAAATGATCTCAACCATGTCAAACATTCGTTTCCATTAGAAACCTCCGATACATGCTTATACTACATAAGTATGAGGTCTACCATTGTACAAGAACTGAAAGCAAACTCTTTTTGTATAGAAAGAGAATTACCTAATGAAGCCTGAAGGACTTGGGTGAGCTTGCTGTTTCTGTATGGAATGTGAGCATTTTTTTGTGCCAAAGCATATATGACATCTCCTAAAGCAGACAATGACTTATTTATATGTTGTGCCTCTTTTAATCTATCTCCAGTCACCTCAGAGCGATCGACCCGTTCACTTCCAGCAAGATCCACCAAATGAAGACTACTATGCATTGATGAACCACTCTTTATATCCTTCCCTTGGACATGGATAGTTACAATACTGTACATATAACACAAAAGGTTTATGTAAAATATAGGAAAGAACCTATCAAAATTTAGAAGGAAAAACATGTATTTTAAATATTGAAATTGAGAGATGAATAGTTGTTTTGAACCTGTGTGATCGACTACTTCTTTCATTCATGGAAGTGGAACCTTTTGCTCGATTTCTCAATCCCGTATGCATTAAATCTAAGACATCAGCGGTTCCATTGACAGGGAACATGCTTGCTTCTGGGACAGCTAACCCACTGGATTGAGAGGTAGATAAAATCCCAAGTGTGTGCAAATCAAGGAAAACAGTTGCAGATGCATGATATATATATATATATATATATATATATATATTGCAAACATAATATTGATTTTTGTGATTATTTGGAATTTTTTGCAGCATGCGAGAAAATAAAGGGACAACTAAAACCTTTTGGTAAAATATTTCCAAATTGACAATTTGTTTAATGTAGAAAAGGAGAAAGATGGAGACAATGCCAGGAAAGGTAATTTTTTTTTGATATTTAGTAAAGGATATCTTTTTTGAGAACCATCACTTGACAGTAAGTCACGAACTTGTTCATTATATATTTCCATCATTTGAACTTTGATTTCATACTTGAAAGTGCTCTCTCTCATTTGGGAAATTTTAAAAAGATCATTCAAAGCTCGATAATTGACTCCCCAATCCTCCTCGCTTGCTCCATCGGGACCAGTCTGGAGGTTAACTTAACTTGCTTCAGCAATGTTAAACAATGTGTAAATATATTTAACAAATTTATATGGGACAGAATTCTTACCATGGTGTGCGTTTTTCCTGAGCCAGTTTGACCATAGGCAAATATACATACATTATAACCATCGAGCACAGACTGTACCAAGGGCTGAATATCTGAATACACCTGAGCTGCAAAGGTTGAAATAGGAAATTCCTTTTTATTATTCATTACATGAAACATAACCTTACAGAATATGTGTAAAAGAATTTTATCTAGTATAGTTGGGAGGAGTATGAAAACCTTGTGTTGAAGCTGGACTGTAGACTGTATTGAACTTGAAAGATCTACAGCCTTCTTTTCCTTGTTTGGAAGGATTTACAACAATCAGCTCCCCATTTTCTCCGATATATTCAATCACTGACTGTTTTTCCTTTTGTCCACGAAGGAATGGCCTTATCCGACAATACACTCTAATATTTCCTAATTTGAGAAAGATTCATAAGCAACAGTAAACGGAGAGAAATCTTCCTGCCTCTTAGTTCTAAAATTTCGTAATGTAACAACACCTTTTAACTCCTGGACCTCATTGTGTAGTTTGCGATTCTCAGCAAGGACGACAGAGTAGTTTGCAGCTGCCTGGTCTAGTGCTCTAAATTTTGCACCTATCATAGAAATTTAACTTCATATGAATAATCCAACATAATAACTTAACTATATTCCGGAAAATATTATTCATACAGCACTGACCTAATTGATTGAATTCCTCTGCATAGCTCCTTTGTGTTTTCGCTACTTCTTGCTTTATCGACTGAGAAGCAAACTTCAGTTCCTGAAGTTTATGGAGATCCAGATCAGATGTGATAAACAACGAATTACGTTAGAACAAATTAAGAGAAAAAAGATCAAAGCATACGCGTAGTGCGCCAAGCTGGAATTCTGTGAATATTTGGTACACATTCTCCTTCTTGCTCCACCTCTGTGACTTTGATTCAGTAAGCGTCTCAAGTTCTTTCACTCTCTTTGTTGATTCTTTTAAAAGGCTCTCAACGTCTTTCAACCTCTCCTCAAGCTTTTGTTGTGTATCTCTGGCCTCTTTTTCCATTTTTAGGCAGCGTACTTCATGTGCTTTCTTAGCTATTTCTAGTTCTTGCTTCAAAGTTGCAATCTCCTGACTATGATCATCCTTCTCCTTCATCAATCTAACCACATCATGATTCTCATTTTTCTTTTCCTCATCCATTTTGATTTTTACACTCTGTAATATGATTTCAAATCAAAAAGGGATGCTAAGCTTTAAAAATCGTTGAAAAGAATCATAATCAGCTGAAATATTCTTGCAGAAACGACTCTAATCAGTTCCTTTTCAATCAATAGCAAATTTCATTTAACACTAGTATAGGTAACTTTATTTTCAAGATATCAGATAGGTAGATCATATATTAAGAGTTATACATACAAAATTACAGGAAATGAAACAATAGTATGCATATATACTGCTATTATACTGATCATTGTGCAAACATTGTGGCAGAGAAAGAGAGGCGGTGAACTACCTTAATCTGCTGAAGCTGGTTCATGACAATCTGAAATAAAAGTGTTGTATCGGTGAAGGACGCATAAACTCTTGAAGAAGTAAAATTTTCCAGACTTCAATTTTTTTCACAGAAAACGAAATCTACAATACCTGCGTCTCTTCACTAGTGCCAGTTGCAAGGGCTTCTAGGACTCGGATCCGTGACTGGTATTTCTCCTCACGAGTCTTGAATAGATTGTTTTGCTACAGGAAGAGTAAATGTCATGAGCAAGGTTCATTATAAAGAGAATTTGGGGGAAAACAGCTAAGGCATCTTATACCGTTCTAAGATGTTCAGCTTGAGTAGAGATCCGCCGCTCAATTTCTTGCAAGACTTTTCTCAACAAGCATGCTACACGCTGACAGGGTCAAACAACTAAGTGATGTTAGGCCATGATTTTTGTGATGTATTCGCTTAAAAAAGAACATAATCATGAATATCTTTATCTCTTATGTGCGCACATGAGGTATCTCTCCATTCTTCCGCTCAACACTTTCATCAAGAATCCCATTCACAAAACTTAGAAGTGACTGCGTTGGGGCAATCTGTGTGCAACAAAAATCAGTTGTAGTAAGTATGAGATCAAAATTTCAGACGTAATATTTAGTCAAGCTTCACTGACAAAAAGGGGACATGTTACTAACATCCAAGCTGTTAGATTTCATCATTTGGGAAATCTTTGATGGAGGAAGATCAGCATAGCCCCCTTGTTTAAGCTGAAATACTTCATGGAACTTATGCCCAACGTGATGTAATAATGCAGCTGATGGCTCTACAAAGTTCAAAAGAGAGAAGTCAACAATCTAAGAAAAAAGATGTCATTAGTGAAGTCTGGGTAGTTATAACATAGAGATCTAAAACTAATTCACCCATAGTTTAAAACCTTCAGCTAAAAAGACCAGAAGAGGATTGACAGTTGTAATACAAATGTGAAATAGAACACTTTGATGAATAATGACATTGAAGGGAGGCCCTGCCATGTTATACCTAGTAAATTTTCTGTTAGTCAATCTTTAAGTAAGATGTAACAATTTATGATAGGAAACATAATCCCATCTTTCCCACAAGGAAAAGAATCCTGGGCTTTCCTATTTCTTTCTTTCTTTTGGATTGGGGAGGGATGTGGGTGAAGGGATGAGATCTAAACAACCAGACCTGCCATCACGGGACTTCTCAAAGCGCGCTGGAATTTTGAATCTGATCCTATCTTTCGTCTCCCTTCTGTTGAGGATGGGGAAGAATGAGTACTCGACAGTTCCTGTTTGCGAGATAATGGTGTGGTCGAACCATATCCTCCAACATCCGACATAAATTCTGCTCGAAGTGTTAAAAGGCACTCTACAACAATTTTCATGGATCCCTGGATAAATGTATCAGAGTCAATATATCAGAAGCAGAAAAATGATGTGTAAATTGTACATAAAGGTACAGAAAGTTACACTTCTCTGCATATTATAACATATACAACTCAATGGTCTGTGAATTAACACATACAACCATTTTATATAATGATAAGCAGACATAAAATGATGAACTTATACTAGAAAGACGAGAGAACAACTTTACATTCGTGCTAACCTTTTCTAAATCTGATGATTGAAACCTGGGCAAGTCCATTTCATCCATAGCTGACAAGAACCGTTTTACATTTTCTGAGCCTAACTCCGAAGAATGACCTGAACCACCACCAAACTAGAATGGAAGATGTAGTAAGTCAGATCATCAAAACAAACACACCCTTAGCTTCTAATTACTGTAAAATCCAATATATTACTACTACCTCTGGTACAAGACCTGGTTTCAACTTGTTCAATAATTGACACAGGATAGTACCATCAACCAAGTAGGCTCGTAACTCGTCATCAGAAGCATTTACTGACAGACTTAAGTAAGGAAGAACACTGTTTATCCACTCGAACAATGTTGCCCGTTGCTTAGCTGTAGACATAACAAAGTGAAATCAAAGAGAACATCAGCCCAAGCAAGAGTTTTAATCAGCAAATACACGGTATTAAATGTTTTGCAACTTCAGCCTCACCATTACTACTTGACAAAAGCTCAAAGATGTCCCCACTAGTGGACGGAGTTGAGCTATTCCGTCTACCACAATCTTTAGCTACGCGATCCAGGATTGAATTCATGATGGTAACTAGAGTGCGGTCTTCAATTCAGAGAACATCTAAATCACATAGAAAGCAGATATTCTGAAATCAATTTAATCCCTGATCTCCGTAAGTCATAAAACGCAAAAAAGTTCCGTCTGAAAGATTGTCTCAACAACAGAAGCAGCTTGCAAGGGAATTTACAATTACTAGACAGTTTTTTTTTTATAACCATGGTGGCCGGGCCAGTTTATGCGCACCTCGACTAATTCCACGGATACGTGCTACGTACCTCCCACCAGCTCAGGTACCTGTTACCTCTACCAACATAGGTACCTGCTATTCCCACCAAAACAAATATCAGGTAACTCCGTCCACCAAGGCACGGGTATCATACAATTTATCTCTCGGTAGTTTAAAATCTCATCGCCGTGTGACCACTATGATTAACATCACAAAAACTCAAAAAGAGACCATTCTCTTTTTCATATGCACTTCAAACATCATACAACATTGGTAGTGAGGATAGTAAAATCGACATTGAAGTTGCATCTTATACTAAAACGGTGTCTGGTCCTAAAAATTACTACTAGCTACTAGCTTTAATCTACCGTATAAATTGATCAATACAATATATAAATCATTACATCATTTGAAAGGATACAACAACAACAACAACATACCCAGTGAAATCCCACAACGTGGAGTCGGGAGAGGGTAGAGTGTACGTAGACCTTACCCCTACCAAGGTAGGAAGAAATCATAAAAAGAGGTCATTTGAAAGGATATTAGTAAGAAATTATGAGAAGCAACCACCTTCTACATGGAAAAGCAATAGTGAAATACAATTTCCAAAATTGAGAATGTGATATTACATACGCTTCAGAGTAAGGTGGCAATTACGCATGCAAAGGCCATCAACAATTCTAATAACATCAGAGATTAATTCGCCAAGGAATCATGAAAACAAGGACCCTTTGTTCAATTTTCAAACTCTAATTAACCAATACTCAATCTTGAAATCTATTGTCCAAGAATCAACTCTACGAATTTATCACGTGCAAATTAAAAGTCAAGAACAGAGAATCTCAGAATACATGAATCACCATTATGAATAATAACATGAAGAAAAAGGACTGAAATATTGAAGGAATGTTTGTTGAAAAAGAGAGAAAGAACCTGTGAAAAAGTGTAGATATGGAAATGCATAAGTGTGCTGTGTGCACGTTCATTAGAGAAGACCAAAGGCAATGCTTATTTAATTATTTGTCATTATTACTAGCAATGAATATGATGATTCTTTTTTTCTTTCAGAATTTAGGTGTTCGGTTAGTCTCCCATTTTGCGTGTATCGTTAGTCTCCTGAGGCAGGTTGATAACCTGACCGCGTACCGTTAATTTAGGACATCTCTCTCACCTCACCCCTTTCTATTTTCTCTTACTATATATTTGCCTCGTGTCAACCTTCTCTTAAAAAAGAAACTTTCCTTTTTCTTTTCCTTTTTTTCCTATTATTATAACATTGCTTACTTTATAGGAAAAAAATATTACTATCAGTATCCTTACTATTTAGAAGAACATCATACGTAACTTTGAATTTTGAGTTTATGATTTCTATACCTATTAAGTTAATTTTAATATAAATATAGGGTAAGGCCGGCTCCGCATATGAGAATGGCAGTGTTACCATTTCTTGTACTTCTTGATTGATGATAAGAAAGAGCTTCGTTAAAAACAAAAGTTTCTTAAGAACTGAAAAATTCTTATATGTACAGAAAGATGGGCAGATGTTTTTTTTATTTTTCAATATTTATAAAAAAATAATTTTTATTATGAAATTTATAGTACATTTTTATAGTTTTAAAGTCGGTCTCATCGTTCTAAAATTCATTGATATTCAAATTCACAACTAAAATTACCTGTGTTGAACATTGTAATTGAATATGCCTTTCTATTTGGGACCAAGGAAGTAGATGCTTTTAAATGAGTAGTCTTTTGGAATAGATTTTTTGAGAAAAAGACTGTAAAGATTTGGATGTGTTTGAAGAATTACTTTTAAGAAATTATTTGGTACTTATTTTTCACAATTTCTCCATATTTACTACGTGAAAAGTTGTGGAAAATTTTCAAGAAATGCAGAGTGATATTCATTTAGTGGTGTGGAGTGTGGAACTTGTACATGCAGACTCTAAGTTGACCTTTTAATCTTGTCAATTTACCACACAGCCAATGCACGTGTGAAATTATAGAAGATCTCATTTAAGATCAAACAATTTCATAGAATTGAGTATGATTGTATGTGTGATAGCTGACAGAAGGAGTATACACGTGTATCAGAGTTCAAGTTTTAGTGTAAACTTACCATAATTGAAGAATTATTCTACAAGTGTAATTATGATTTATTGTTATAATAGGAATAAGACTTTTTTTTTATTGTTATAGTAGGAATATGATTTTTCATAATTAGAGATTGTGTATTGTATATAAATACTTCTTCATTAATAAGAATAATCAAAAGATTATTTCTTTCATGGTATCAGAAGTCTAGGGCTAAAATACTGTTCTCCAGTGGATTTATTCTATTATCTCTACAGACCTCTTGCAGACGATTATTGAACCCGACACTACGGCGATGAAAACTTGGAATAGGGTGCGTGATACATTCCAAGATAACAAAAATTCACGGGCTATCACGCTTGAGCAAGAATTTTTCCATGTCAACATGGAAGATTTTCAGAACGTCTCAGCCCATTGTAAAAGACTGAAGGAATTGGCGGATCAACTCTGAAATGTTGGTGCGCCCGTTACCAATGATCGTCTTGTTCTTCCGATGGTTGCATGCCTATCCGAGGCCTATAATGGAGTTGGGACACTGCTTCGTCAAAGTAATCCTCTCCCGTCATATTATCAGGCCCGTTCCATGCTCACGTTGGAAGAAGTCAGTTTGTCTATGAAGGCAGCTATCGGCGCAAATTACGTCATGATGATGGCCACGTCAGACAATCCTCACTCATTCTCCAAAAATTCGGCAAAAACCGTATCAACGGTGGCGGAAAAAGGGGTCAAAATCATAAAAATAATGGCAAGAACCGCAGTGGCAGTCGCGGTCGTAAGCGGTAGTGGTGGTGGCCAGAACAGTGGCGGCGGCATCAGTGGGGCTCGGAACAGTGGACCGCAGGCCAACTGGCCACAACATTGGGCCTACTAGCCGTGGGCTGGGCCAGTAACCATTGGCCCAATAGCCCTTATTATCCACCAACGCCATATCCTGGAAACTGGGTCCAATTTCGGTCGGCGTACAGGCCTAGTTTCCCGAACAGTGCATCACGATACAATGCTGGCCCAGGGCAGCAGCCCGGCCTGCTTGTGTTACGTCCCGTACTTTCGGGTTACGGTTTAAATCGCTAAGCGTATATAAAATCGCTAGGCGTGTGTAAATAGGTCCGAGCGTTGGAAAATTTATGTTATATTTACTTATGCTAATAAAGAGATTACTATATAAAAGGATTAAATTCCGAAATAATTTTGGACATAACAAGTGTGACGATGGGGAGCGGAAATAAATTTGGTGCGTGCACAAAGAAGTTAGGGACTAGTGTCATATTACAAATTATGACATTGAATATATGAAAGTCTTATGAGTTATTAAGATTTAAGTGAATTGGGATCACATAATTAATTATGTGTGTGATTGATAAATTATGCGGAGGCAGGTCACTTAATTAATTAAGTGACCGTACATGTTGTGCAATGTGGCAAGAAATGAAGGAATTCCACCGCCAAGGTGTGGCTGAGTGGAGAGCATCATAATGAGGAGTCATTTAATGCTAAAGGGGTTCATTATTCACGAGGGAAGTTATACTTTTGGCATTGGGAATCTTTTATAACATAAGCAACTTTGGTTACTTAAAGAGAAAGAGCCACCAAACCATTTTATTTCCTTGAGTTGAAAACGTGTGAAGTAAAGCTATATTTTTTTTAATTTCAAGTTGGCTAAAGAGCAGCAACTCTCAGTCTCAAAAGCAGTAGCAAAGGGATCCAAAAATTGTAGCAAGTAATTCGTCCCTTTTAGTTTGAACAAAGATGTACGAAGCAACAATAATTGAAGCTTCCTTTTTAAAGTTTAAAATTCAAGTTATTAAGCTTGGATTCAAGGTATGTGAAGGCAAATTATTTCTTTCTTTTGACATGTTTCAGGTAACGAAATATAACTGTGATATTGCTCCATAATTTATTCTACTCCTAGTAGTTAAGAATATTCATGTTATTGATTCCTATGCTAAAATCATGTCTAAATATGTTCCTAAGTCCTTATTGAGGCATACGGAAAAGATGTTGATATTCACAGTGTTAGCCAAAGAGGCAAGGATATTATTGTCATCCGACAAATTCAGAAAATATTTTATTATCATTTATACATTTTCATTTGCATCATATTATATATTATAGTGGACCCATTTGTGTTATGCATACTATTATATGGTAAATATTATATATATGTAGGGGATATAGGGAAAGGAAAATGCGTTATATACGCACACCACCTACAGCTGGTACAAACTATCACATAAAGAAAGAGTCCTATGAGGCCAAAATGATGTGATGCCCATGTGTGGCCGATATAACCTGATACCCACAGAGGGAGTTATGGACAGGAAGAGCCCATGTGTGGCAAATATATATGTATACCGCATCATGCATACATTCATTAACCATTATATGGTATGATGTACACAGAGACTGTTATGGTAAGGAAGATGCCGATGAGGCCGATGTATATGTATACCGCATTGTGCATGACGTTTAGGCATACGTATTACGATCCTCAAAGATAATTATTGTTGGTCGGTTGTTCCTATTTCAGTTAATTGTTATATCCCTATTATGTTATTATTCATGCATGACATACTCAATACATCAGTCGTACTGACGTCCCTTTTGTCGGGGGACACTGCGTTTCATGCCCGCATGTTCACATAGGCACGGTGACGATTCACGTTATTTGATTGCGGATCCAGCGGATTTTTGGAGCACTTTCCCTGTTCAGAGTGTTGGTCTAATTTTGGTACGGTACATTTTTGCTTGTATATATGAGTATGGTGGGGCTCTGTCCTGACCTTTGATGTTGCTACTCTTAGAGGCTTCTAGACAGGTGTTCTGTGGATAGTGGTCTTGTATGGCCTTGTCGGCCTTGGTATGGGTACTTATATACATAAGTTGGTTTTTTGGATAAAGATTTCACGTAGTTTTCTTTTGGCTTAGTCCGTAATTAATGATGATTAGGTGGTAAATATACGATTAGCGGTACCCGGTGGGTGGGATCCGGTTGCCTGTCGAGGCCCTCCGGTTTGGGTCATGACAAACTTGGTATCAAAGCATGTCAGTCCTAGGGAGTCTACAAGCCGTTTCTAGTAGAGTCTTGTTTATGGGTATGTTGTGCACCATACTTATAAACATGAGGCTATCTGACATTTTAGGGATGATTTCTATTATTTCATCTCATAAATCGTGCTATAGAAATGAGTTATAAGTATTTCACTCCTAATCCATTTCGTGCTTATGATTCTAGTGATGCCTACCGCAAAGAAGAAGTTCAAGAGTATGAGGATATTGAATACGACTTCGAGCGAATGTACCAGCCGATTGCCACCTGCTAGTGAGGGCTAGAGCGAGACCATCGGTACGACCTTTTCATATGATTCCCCCAGATCACCACCATCAGGGGAGATTAGTGGAGCGACAGTACCCCTAGTCCCTCTACTTGATATCCTAGCCGAGGATCTTGATGTGCCAAGTGCGGTACAGTTATTGACACGATTGGTAGCCGATCAGGCCCAATGTCAGGTTCCCAGTCCTTCTGATAGAGCTGCTAGCGCAAGAGCTCGGGATTTCATCAATCTAGACCCTCCAGTATTCACAGGAACAGACTTGAACGCGGACCCACAGAATTTTCTGGATCAGGTACAGTGCACTTTGCGGGTGATGGATGCTATCGATACTGAGTCGGTAAAGTTTGCCTCTTATAGACTGCGGAATATATGGGTATGGCAGGGCCCTGTCCCGACCTTTGATGTTGCTACTCTTAGAGGCTTGTAGACAGATATGTCTTGTGGATAGTGGTCTTGTATGGCCTTGTCGGCCTTGGTATGGGTACTTATATACATAAGTTGGTTTTCTGAATAAAGATTTCACGTAGTTTTGTTTCGGCTTAGTCCGTAATTAATGATGATTAGGTGGTAAATGTATGATTAGTAGTACCCGACGGGTGGGATCCGGGTGCCCATCGTGGCCCTCCGGTTTGGGTCGTGACATCATGGGCCTCGGCCTCAGCAGGCCTTCACTGCTGCGGGCCCGACTCCAGTCCCGACACCTACGGATATTGAGGTTGCAATGCATACACTCGGATTACATCCCCCGAACCCGAATTGGTACATGGACACCGGAGTCACTTCCCATATGACGTTCGCATAAGGTAATCTCTCATTTTATTTCAATTTGAGCAAAAATCATGACATTATTGTTGGTAATGGCAACTTAATTCCAATTCGCGGTTATGGTCATACGAATTGTCTCCCCCACATCCACCTCTTGTCTTAAAAATGTTCTTCATGCCCCTAACTTAATTAAAAATTTGGTGTATGTCCGAAAAATCACCACTAATAATTGGGTTTCTATTAATTTTGATCTTTTTGGATTTTCTGTGAAGGATTTCACGACGGGGATACTTCTAATGAGATGCATTAGTAGGGAGGAGTTGTATCCACTCACCACTATTTCAACGAGTCAAGCCACACCTTTTACCTTTGCCGCTCTTGCTCCTTCCTTGTGGCATGCACATTTGGGACATCCGAGGTCATCTATTATTTCTTCTCTGCATAAAAATAATTTTATTACTTGTAAGGGTACGCGTATTACTCCACTTTGTCCTTCTTGTCCATTAGGGAAATATGTTAGATTACCATTTGTAGCTTCTACTTCTCGTACTTTGATGCCTTTTGACATTATTCATAGTGATTTATGGACATCTTCCATTTTAAATTCTTTGGGCTATCGTTATTATGTCTTATTTTTGGATGATTATTCTAATTCTTTGTGGAACTTTCATTTATCCAAAAAAATCTCAGGCTTTTTCCACCTTCTTAAAATTTAGAGCATTCATCCGTACCCAATTCGAACGGGAAATTAAAAATATTCAATGTGATAATGACAAGAAATATGATAATGGGCCGTTTTGAGAGTTTTGTGACACTAATGCATATCTTTTCGGTTTTCTTGTCCACATACGTCCTCATAAAATGGAAATGCCGAGAGAGAAATTCGTTCCACAAATAATATTGTCCATACCTTGCTCGCCCATGCTTTATTACCACCTTATTTTTGGCATCATGCATTACAAATGGTTATATATCTACTTAACATCCTCCCTTATAAAGGCTTAGCGTATCAATCCCCACTTAAAATTCTTTACAATAAAGATCCTTCGTATTATTACCTTAGGGTGTTTGGGTGTTTATGTTATCCACTTATACAAGAATTCTTCAACTATGGTAAGTTTACCCTAAAACTTGAACTCGGATACACGTGTATATCATGTGTATACTCCTTCTATCACACCCCCGCGGTCATAGCGGACGGTTGTCGTACGCTGAGACTGTTCCTAAAATCTTCAAATAGAACCGAGAGAATACCCTTAGTAAAGATATCAGCAATTTGGTACCTGAAAAGGACATGCAAGACGCGTACTTGTCCACGAGCTACATTTTCGCGAACAAAGTGAATATCTATCTTGATATGTTTAGTGCGCTGATGTTGGACCGAATCTTCAGAAAGATAGATTGCACTAACATTATCACAGTAGACCAAGGTAGCTTTCTGAATAGGAAAGTGAAGTTCTAATAGAAGATTACGCAACCAACATGATTCAGACACCACATTGGCTACCTTTCGATACTCGGCCTCTGCATTGGATCGCGATAATGTAGCCTGGCGTTTTGCAGACCAAGTTATCACTCAGAAACATACAATAACCAGAGGTCGAGTGTCTGGTATCAGGACAGCCACCCCAATCAGCATCTGTATAAGACACGAGAGTATAAACGGCGGACGGATATAAATGCAATACATAATTAAGTGTGCCCTGTATGTATCGTATAATGCGTTTGATCGCATGCATGTGCTCAATTCGTGGATCATGCATAAACAAACACACCTGCTGCACTGCATAAGTAATATCAGGTCTCGTGAAAGTCAGTTACTGAAGTGCTTCTGCAAGACTGCGATAATGGGTGGGATCCTCGTATGGGGTGCCAGACGTAGCACTTAGCTTCGATTTGGTATCCACCGGAGTAGAAGTAGACTTACAATATGACATGTCAACTCTCTCAATAATCTCTTCCGCATACTTTTTCTGATATAAAAATAGACCATCTGCATGACGAGTGAAAGCTATGCCCAAAAAATAGCTTAAGGGCCCCAAGTCTTTATATCAAATTCTGAACTGAGAAGGGACATCTCAGACAAACCTTTTATATCAAGCCCATGGGGCCTGCTTAAGCCCATACAAGGATTTTTTTCAGAAAACAGACATGATGAGGATAATTGGGATCCCTAAAACCTAAGGGTTGATGCATGTAAACTGTCTCCTTAATATCACCGTGTAAGAAAGCATTTTTCACATCCAGCTGGTGAATGGGTCATGCCTTCGAAAGAGCTAGATTGAGCACACTGCGAATGGGTGCCGGTTTGACCACCGGACTAAATGTCTCTCCACAATCCACGCCAATTTGTTGTGTTTTACCACTACCTACAAGACGGGTCTTATGCCTCTCAAAATAACCGTCAAAATTTTCTTTATGAGTAAAAATTCACATAGACCGAATAATATTAACACTAGGTGGACGGGGCACCAACTCCCATGTATTATTTTTAATACGAGCATTATATTTGTCATCCATGACCAATTTCTAATTCAGGTCATGAAGGGCAGACACTAGGTTACGTGGTAGGGGAGATTTAGTGACATTAGAATTAAGATTAAAATGTTGTTTTGGTTTAATAATACCCCTTTGGCTACGAGTAATGGGCCTTTGACGTGAGGTAGAATTGGACGGGAGTTGGGCGTTTCTCGGGTTGGCAGTGGACTGGCCAGCAGGCCCACAACTGGGTGAGCAATAGATATCGGATTGAAATGAGTAGTGGGTCGTGTTGCTGGAATAATATTGTTACCGGGACTGGACCGAGACTCTGGATCGGCAATTTGTGGGCCAGCAGGCAGTGGGCCTACTGGCGGATTTGGGTCACGAGACATTTCAGACAAATGGTGGATAATATACGGTGAGATCCCATCATCCAAAAAAGTATATGAACTAGACACGGAACTACACAATTTAGTAAACAGAAATTGGATTTCTTGTTTTCCTTTTTTCAGTAAAACTTCCATTTCATATACTGATAGTATATTGCTGCAACCTTTGAAAATGACCAGTTCATACAAAGAAAAGTCAAGTATCACGTTCTTAATGTTTCAAAAAAAAGGCCAACTCACCATGATGAGAGCAATTTGCTCTCTTCTGGGATACGATCTTGTAGGTGATATCAGTTGTTTTGTTCTCAAATTCTGGTCATTCATGCACATCCCGCGATTTACTGGTAGTAGTGATGAGGGACCGAGATTACTATCTCCAGAAATAGTCTGGCGTAAGCCGGGAATCTGAATATAAAAAAAAAAAAAGGCCAACTCCACTAAATTAATGACTGGAGAAAGTTGGATTACCAACTAATCCTTCAGTGCATTTATATGAAAACATAATATGACTAAGACAAAAAGATAAAGAAACAAAAATATATTTAAAAATAGAATAAATGCTGAATTAGGATAAGTAAGACGAGTACTAGCAAGGATAAAATTCTAGTAAGTAAATGTAGCAACAAAAATCAGGGTAAGGTACGTCTAAAAAATCTTCCATTTGCGCTCCACAGCATTTGTGATAATGGATATGCAGTACGCTGCACTCAATGGATAATCAGAAACTGCAAGACACATAAGATGATTAGACAAGGTTCCAACTCCAGAAAAGATGCAAAATTCTCCATGATGATGCTAAGACCTACTTTAGCAATAACATATCCAGTGAAATCTTCACAAAGTGAGGTATGCAGACGGTAGAGTGTATGCGTATTTTACCCCTACCTTGAGAGTTAGAGATGTTGTTTTCGATAGACCCTCCGCATAAGGACAATAAATTCAAAGCAGTACAAAAAAAAAAAGGAAACAAATAGGTCATGACAAAATACTATAAAAGCATGATAAGAGCAATAACAACCATAAAAATAGTGACAACCACAAATTAATACGATAATCAAAGTACAAGAAATCACAAATAATAGCAGAAATCAAAGAACTTAAGACCTACATTAGCATTTAATAGAATATGCACGCATACCTCGTCTCTAAAAGAAGCTATAATTGTATTAAAGAGGGTAGAAATAAAGGTGCCTAGACTATAACTTATCAGTATAAGTGGGCTACAGTATTTAGGGTTGTTCATAATAATCCGATCCGAAAAATCAGATATCCAATCCAAAAAATCTGATATCCGATCCACTTTTTTTAGTTTTGGATATTTCGGATCGGATATTCGAAAAAAATCGGATCGGATACGGATGGCAACGGATCGGATCTGGACCGGATCCTACTAGATCCAGATCCAGATCCGGTTTTCATACCTGAATCCAGATCCGGATCCAGATCCGTTGGGTCCATAAAAATCAGATCCAAATCCGGATCCATCGGATCCACCGGGTCCACGGATCGAATCTGAATCCACATGTAAAAAAATTTGCCTTGCTAAGAATGTAATGCTAAGAATTATTTTTTAAACTGACAAACGATTTTTACTTAGCTAACAGTTTACTGTATTTCAATTTTGAAATGTTCATATGAGATATTTTATTCGTTGTCTCGTTTTGATTGTGAGCTATTAATTGAAAATGTTGGACAATGACAATAGTTGTGAAAAATGTTGACTAGTATTTCCACAATGAAGAACTTGCATGTGTTTGAAATCTTCACAAATGAAGTGAATATAATTTTAACTACTTGTCTATGGAAATGTAGTCATTCACTAATATAACATTGATTTTATTATCGAAGTTACCTATTTATTTTTGGGTTTTTGAGTTAACGCGAGGATAAATTAAACTTGTTTTGAGAATTAAACTTGCAAGGATGTGCTTAGCAATTTTAAGAAAATACTTATAAAATTATATTCTAGGTTATGAATATATTTAATAAAAAATGGATCCACGGGTCGGATCTGGACCGGATACGGATCTCAAATACAAGATCCAGATCCAGATCCGATCCGTCAGAAATGGATCCGAGTCCGATCCGGATCCGTCGGGTCCAAATTTTGAAGATCCATATCCTATAAAACAGATCTGGATCCACCGGATCCAGACCGGGTCCAAGATCCATTGCCATCTCTAGATACGGATCACAATTTCTCTATTTTCGGATATCCGAAATATTCAATTTTTTTCTTTTGATTTTTCCTTGGGTATGTTGTTTTTGTTGTTTTGATTTTCCCTAATAGTTAGGCTGCGTTTGTGCTTTTCGATTTTCATTTGTTTGATTCTTATGTTTCTTCCATACCTTCATCGAAAAAACAAAGGGAAATAATCAAGTTCCTCTTCTGACAAACTTTAATACTGTTACTAATTATACAATTACTTTAAGTATTACAATAGATAAGGAGATTGGAGTGGATCCGAAGTAAATGATGCAATCTTTCAACTAAGTATTACAATAGATAAATAAATTTTAGAAGTCAATCGATTCAAAAGAAAATAAAACTTCATTTCCTCCACGTCTTCACTATCCATTTTTCTTTTTAAAAAAAAGTAGTAAGTGAAGGAGCTTGATTTTTTATGTCATGGCAATGTAAACAATGATAATTTAAGACAATGCATAAATCATTTTCATATCGTATAACTTGGTAGAAATTCTTGATGCGGGTGGATGATTAACGATAGCATTATGCTGACTATAATTATCTTTCCTTGCTACTCCAACCTTTGTGTGGGATTTTAAGATAAATTAAAATAGAATTTAAATAAAATGTTAGTAAAGTTGCTGACACACGGTATTTCGAATAAATTAAAATAGGATTTAAAATATTTTAAGATAAATTAAAATATGATTTAAAATATGAAAATTTCGGATATCCGATTTTTTCGGATCGGATTCGGATCATAATTTTACCGATCCGAAATTTTCGGATATCCGGAATTTCGGATCGGATCGGATATCCGAAATGAACAAACAGTATTTGATAATTGACATGGTGGATCCAGTATATTCATTCGGAGTGTTCGAAAAAAGAAAAAAAATTAAACATAAAAAATAATATAGTCCCTAGGAATTGAACCTGAGACAATAGAAAATCCAGGACCACTTGAGCTAACATTTTACATTTATTCAGGGTGTTCAAAAGTTAATATATATACATAAATACAGAAAATATATCATATATTTTTTGAATAAGGTAACATTTTTATTTCATCCAAAAATATCAGCATATGAATTGCGGCGGAAGATACTTTACAAGTAAAAACCACAAGTAGTGGCCAGAGTAGTAAAAGTCAAGTAACAATTTACATATCCCCTAGGAATTCTACCAAATCTCCTACCTCCCCCACTATGTCTTATATACACCGAAAATACAAGAGACTAAGACATTTCATTTTTACTATCTGAATAGAATTAGCTTTATCATCAAAATATCTTGAGTTTCTCTCCTTCTAAATTGTCCACCAAATACAAGCTGGAATGACTTACCACCAATCTTCCTTTGAATTTCTTCTACCAATTGATTTCTAGTTGCATAGAAGTTCTAAAGTTGATCTTGGTAATACCCAATTCACCCTAAGTATACAAAAGAACATGTGCCACAGCCCACAGATGTGCAGTTGTCTGACAATGAAGGAATAAATACTCATTTGTTTCTGCATTCTTCCCACAAAATAGGCATCTTGAGCATATCTATAGACCTCTTCTTTGTAAGGCCTCTTGTGTAAGACAAGCTCTCCAAAACACTAACCAAACAAAAGCAGAAACCTTATATGGAATCTTGACTTTCCAGATAAGTTTCCAAGGCCAAATCATTGATGGGTTCACAACCTTATTTTTCTCCCAGTATAGTGACTTGACAGTGAAGCTCCCTTTGCTGCATAATTTCCAAATTGGTTTATCTGGAATATTTGTAGTATTAGTGAAAGAATTGATCATCAATAGCAGATCTGCCACTCTCCCTATTTCTCAATCATTCAATGCCCTTCTAAACACCAGATTCCATCCCTGCATGTCCACATCTCAGATATTTTTTCGTTCTTTTAAAGACTGATGGTATGAAAATCTTGGAACAAAGTTCTGAGATTACTTTACCCAATCCATTGATCTTCCCAGAAAGAAGTTTTTGTTCCATCCCCCACCTTTATGCTCAAATTCTCACTACATTCATTCCACACTCTTCTAAGTCTTCCACACACTGCATCTATAAGTAGTATTCACTTCATTTATTTCCTATTGGTTCATCAACCCATATTTATGAGCTATGTAATTCCTCCAAAGAGAACTGCCTTCCTTGCAAAACCTCCACAACCACTTTTGTAGCAAACTTTGATTATGTAAATGGATATTCCTAATTTCCTGTCCCTCGTGTTGCTTGTTGAGGGTCACAGTATCCCATTCCACCAAGTTGTAACCCTTTTTTTCTTTGTTGCCTTGCCATAAAATTTTTCTTCTAATTTTGTTCAACTTCTTCTCTATACCCTTAGGAATAGGGAATAAAGACATCATGTAAATAGGCAAAGCATCAAATATTTAACTTATCAATGTCAGTCTACCCCTAAGTGAGAGGTATTGACTCTCCATCTTGACAATTTCTTTCCATACCTTTCTAGCACATCATTCTATATCTCGTGTGCCTAATGATTAGCACCCAATGACATTCCCAAATATTTTGTGGGCAATGAATCAGTTTGGCACCCTAAATTACCTGCTAACAATTGTAAATTATTCACCTGATTCACTAGATGTAAACAACTTTTATTCCAGTTGACATAAAGTCCAGAATTGGCTTCAAAGATCGTCAAGATAGCCCTTAGATGTCTAATGTGATCAACCTCTACCTCACAGAACACCAAGGAATCATCAGCATACAACAAATGTGTTATTTCCATGTCTTCTCCCCTGTTGTTTTGTGCTCCAAAACCTCTTATCCATCCATTTGTTTTGGCTTTTCTGATCATGTAATTTAACCCTTCCATAGCCAATAGGAATAAGAAAGGAGATAGTGGATCCCCATGTTTCAAACCCCTACTAGAGTGAAAGAAATCTTCTAGACTTCCATTGATAAGGACAGAAAACTTCACATTGGATATGCAACATTTTATCCAGTTAATCCATTTTTCATCAAAACCCATATTTCTTAGAATGTTCAGCAAATAGGCCCAGTTAACATGATCATAGGCCTTTTCAATATCAAGCTTGCACAAAATCCCATGTTTGTTTTGTTCAACTCTAGAATCCACCAACTCATTTGAAAGTAAAGTTGTATCTATGATTTGTCTTCCCCTTAAAAATCCATTTGATAAACATCTACTAACTTTTCCATGACAGTCTTCATTCTTTCTGTGATTAACTTGGCTATGATCTTGTAAATGCCCACTATCAAACTTATAGGTCTGAAATCCTTCAATTCTTCAGCTAAAAACTTCTTAGGAATTAAAGCAATGAAGGTAACATTAAAGGATTTCTCAAAGATCTCATTTTGATGAAAATTGTTGATGGTTTGCATCATGTCACCTTGCAAAATTTCCCAGCAGCTCTTATAAAAACCCATGGAAAAACCATCACGGTCTGGTGCTTTGTCAACTGCACATTGAGTCACTACTTGCAACACTTCAGATTTTAAAAATGGCCTTTGAATCCACTCTCTTTCTTCCTCTGTTATCCTTAGGCAGTCAATATATTCAAAAGATGGCCTCCATGCTTCAGATTCTGAGTATAGCTTCTCATAAAATCAACCATAGCCTCTTTAATCTCCTCAAGTTCTTTTATTTCTTCTCCTCTGATCATCAACCTGTCAATAGTGTTATTCCTCTTGTGAGTAGTTGCTATCCTTTGAAAAACTCTTGTGTTTTTGTCTCTTTATTGTAACCGTAGAGCTCTGGATTTCTACCTTCAGCTGGATTCCTCTTTTTTTGCCAGCTCCTCTAACTCCACCATTACAGTAGCCCTAACCATCGGCTCTTCCTCATCCAGGTCCCTGTTTGCTTTAACTAAGTCCAGATCTACTAGTTCATTTAACAGATTGTTTTTTTGTTGGCTAGCTCACCAAACTTCTCTTTGCTCCAGATTTTGATTTTGTTTTTCAACATTTTGAGCTTGATGTTCAACTTGTAATCTGGCCATCCTGTCACTTCAAATTCATTCCACCACTTGCTTATCAGATCAATAAAGCCTTCTTTCTCAAGCCACCAGTTCTCAAATTTAAAGTAAGAATTTTTCCTCTCCCAGTTACCACACTCCAAAATTATTAGGCTATGGTCAGATATTGTCCTAGAAAGGATCTTAAAAGTTTCATCCCATTTCATATAGTACAGAAATCTATCCAGTCTGGCACCACTAACATGACTTAAGCCTCTGAACCAAGTAAAATTTCCTCCATTAAGATGTGGATCATGTAATTCCAAATCTTCAATCCACCTGAAAAAATCAGACATTATGTTGGTAATCCTATTGCATCCCCTTTTCTCCACCATAGTTCTGTTAGTATTAAAGTCTTCACAAGTGATCCAGGGACCCCCACATAGCCCTCTCATTGCTGCAATTTTTCTCCCAGCATTCCAGTTTTTTAACTCTTGTGTGTGGAGCATACACACTTGTAAGAAACCATCTAAGGGTATGATGAACAAAATCAAATCTATAGGTAATGGAATATTTGCCTATATCCGCCTGTTCCCCGACCCAAAATCTACTGTCCCATATAATTAGAATCCCACCTTTGCTTCCATCAGCCTCAAGAAAACCACATCTCATCCATCGACAAGCCCATAATTTTTAGCATATGTTTCCACTTCTTTTCCCAATTTTATTTCTTGTAGACAAAAAAACATCTGTCATCCACTCCAACATAAGACTCTTAACAAGTTTCCTTTTTGAGAAATTGTTAAGTCCCCTCACATTCCATGATATCAAATTAACTTTCATTGATAAGTCAAATTTGAACTTTCCCCATGCTCCTAACCCCTTTAACTTCTTCATTTAAATTTGAAGCCAGATTTTTCAATTCATTCTTTCCGATACCTATGCTTTATGGGATCTTCACCTTGTCAATCTGATTTTGTTTCTCCAAAAACTTTTTTCTGGCATCTAATTTGATTAGAATTGCCAAAGCTTCCTCCTCGTAGCCTTCGAACACATCTCCATATATGTTGCTCAATTCCAAGATGTTAGAATTAACCCAATTAGAGGCATCAGTCTCAATCACCCGACCACTCTGCTGCTACACAGCCACATGCTCCACTTCATGAATTTGTTGTATTTGCATGTCTTGGTAGGGTTTGACTGGCTTTCGCTATTACAAACATCTATCATCAGTACATGACATATATTATTAGCATCCTCCTTCGATTTCTTTTCCCCGCTTGATTGTATGCATTCACCTTACTCGTGTTGACTGTGTCTTGCGATGTTTCTGATCCTTCTTCCCACTGTTTAAAAGACTAAGAAATTTAATTGCCATGTGTTTTTAAAGCTTTAAGTGAATCATGCACTTCTGGTCTCACGTGCTTCATTTAATGAAGATGTTGAGGTCTGTCTGACCAGCTTCAAATTCAATTGAGCTCAGTTCACCTCTGTCCCCTTTAAATAAATTATCGGAGCCCATATTGCTTTTGAACCGGCCTAAACTTTGTTCAGATTGTGGGTCACGTGGAGAATCACGTGCTAGGACCATATGATCTTTAAAAGACAAGACTGTTGAGATACGGTTCTTTATCCTTTGTGTATTTCATCGATATCTGCTAGGTAAAGACTTGGTCCCTTTGCTCTTCTCCGATATGAAATCTCACCAGCAATTCTGACCATATCTGAACTGTGAAAAAAAATCTCCGTTCTCTATAGTAACTTCCTTCGGAATAGTTGTTTCGTCTCCATGAATTTTAATTCTAGACCATTTGAGATGGTTTCTTAGTTGCATTTTTTCCTTGATTTCTACATATCCACCGCAAACATCTCCGATGACCTTGAAATTCTTTTGTGACCAAAGATGCAGAGGAAGACCAACAATTCTAACCCGTGTTGACCAATCAAGACTTCACACATACAAAAGATGAAAGTTGCGAAGATGAGGATATTGAGATGAATGTGCGGGCATACAAGAAGATAGGATTAGGAATGCTGATATCCAAAATAAAGGTGGGAGTGGCCTCGGTGGAGGATAATATGTGGGAAGTGAGGTTGAGATGGTTCGAGCATGTTTAGAGGAGAGACACGGATGCCCCAATATGGAAGTGTGAGAGGTTGACTATGGACGGGTTCAGGAGGGGTAGAGATAGGCCAAAGAAGTATTGAGGAGAGGTGATTATACGGGATATGGCGCAGTTGTAACTTACTGAGGACATGACCTTAGATAGGGGGTTGTAGATGACACGAATTAGGGTAGTAGGTAGTCGGGCATAGTCCTACTTACGCTTACAAAATGACAGTGTAGTGTTATTACTGTAGGCTCGATTAGTCTATCACTCTTATAGGCGCATCATTGCTCTATAGTACCCTGCAGTTTGATTTCTGCTGCTATGTGTTCTTTAGTGTAATTTATTTATCTTATTTAGTTGTGTTAGCTACTGCTTCCTGTTGTTAGAATGCGCTACCATTGCGTATTTGATTTTACTATTTGCTTGTTCACAATGTTTTAATTTCTCGTCTGAGTCTGACCGTTTCTCATACTTTATTTTATTTTGCTTGCTTTGCCTAATTATGCTTTGTCTTGAGCCAAGGTTCTCCCAGAAACAGTCGCTCTACCTACCAAGGTGGAGGTAAGGTCTGTGTACATTCTACCCTCTCTAGACCCCACGTTGTGAAATTTCACTCGGTATGTTGTTGTTGTTATTATTGAGTTAGGTTTTTCTTTTTCTTAGATGGCTCCGATTGTAAGGTTCCACCATTGAAACCTGGTGCGATGGTGTTTTTATAACCATTCTCCGTTCATCACTTGCTCAACTGCAACTTTAGACGCAAACTCAAAAAGGAATAAGTTGTTGCCCATTTCATAGATATTCAACCCAAAGGTTTGAAGACCATCTTATAATCTCCGAAAGAGTTGGTGTTTCGACAGCCTTGAAATTTCCAACCAGACTCTTATTAAGAACTTCATTTTGGTTGTTGGAATCATCATTAATGCAATTACTCCTCCCTTAACAAAAACATTTGCATTAAATGAGTTTTCCCCTCTGTCTGACCATTTAATACTTCAAAGGGCTTCAGAATAGGGAATGTTCTTGTCAGCCAATCTTTGTTTCATTAGGGCTTTCACATTCTTGTGGGAGTTAATAAATCTTTCCACCTTTTCTACAATATGCATCCATCATGAGCGGAGGGATAATTCAGGTATAATCATCATCGATCTCCTTCTTCCTTTCAGATTAATGATGTTAATGTACTGGCCAAACTTATTGTAGTTCCTTGCACAATAAGTTTATGAGAAACTTGTTAAAGCTAGTTAATGAATAAAACTAGCCAAGTTGGTGTGAATGAGAAATGGAGGGAAAAACCTTTCCGAACAGTCACCAACCTATTCCGAAGAGGCACCTTCGAGGCTATATAAACTGAGGCAATGCCTCATTTTTAATACACTAAAAATTTTTCCTGCATCTGAAAATTCTGCATTCTTTTCACAAATAAAACTATCGAGTCTTACTGTGTTTCGTTGCCAACTTTGAGTTCGTCGAAGTCGAAGGCGTTTGATGTACCGCTACTCCTGCGACATGTATATCCGTTTTATCCTGGGAGGAAGTAATCCATAACCTCGGGTACAGTGAGGGGATTAAATTCCTTAAGGACACACAGTGAATTCTGTGGTCTCTGATATTTTCTTACTTCTGCATTATTTTTCCAGTTTCTGTTTTTCTGGTTTTGGTTGTTTTTTTTTCTGATTTTTTGAACACAGGCGAGATAACAAGCTTAAGGAATTTAATAATTATTTTTGTGTTCATTTGTTCTTGTTTAACAATTACAGAACGTTGTCTGAAAAAAAAATTATTGTTTCGGTGTAACGAACTTATATGTTGTTTGGAGACTAAAATCTTCGAATTTTCTACTCCGGTTGAGATTAAAATTTTCATAACTTTCTACTCATTTGGGTACTTGATTTGAAGATATAAAAACTTCATCAAGTATACAACATACAATTTACTGGAAAAAAAATGTTTGTTGTTTCGGTGTAACGAACTTATATGTTGTTTGGAGACTAAAATCTTCAGATTTTCTACTCCGGTTGAGATTAAAGTTTTCATAACTTTCTACTCATTTGGGTACTTGATTTGAAGATATAAAAACTTCATCAAGTATACAACATACAATTTACTGCATTTCGTTTCAAGTATTTTAAACTGCTTTGTGTAACCTTGATTCGGTTTGAAGAAATAAAATCTTCACCGTTGTGTATTACATTTGTTGTCATTAAAAACCGATTCGGTTCAAGTCTTCACCGCTTATTAAACTTTTTATGTTGCTTCGTTTATGGCGTAAATGTGAGACATGACTCCAAATTTGAATGCTATCAAGCATCGCCACACCAAATTTCATGGTTGGTTCTACGAGCAATGACGGCCCTCCAACAGATCGCACCAAAGACCGGCTCCGGCAGAGAAGCCTGGAAAATTCACCGGAATTGATTTCAAACGATGGCAACAAAAGATGTTCTTCTATTTAACTACTTTAAACCTCCAAAAGTTTATTAAGGAGGTCGTTCCGGTTTTGCCGGAATCAACACATGAGAATGAACGTTTTGTTGTAACTGAGGCATGTTCACCGGAATTGATTTCAAACGATGGCAACAAAAGATGTTCTTCTATTTAACTACTTTAAACCTCCAAAAGTTTATTAAGGAGGTCGTTCCGGTTTTGCCGGAATCAACACATGAGAATGAACGTTTTGTTGTAACTGAGGCATGGAAGCACTCAGATTTTTTGTGATGAATTATATTCTTAGCGGACTAGAGGATGATCTTTACAACGTCTATAGTAATGTGGAAACATCAAAAGAACTATGGGATGCATTGGAAAAGAAATATAAAACAGAAGATGCTGGATTAAAGAAGTTCATCGCTGCCAAGTTTCTGGACTACAAAATGTTAGATGGCAAGTCTGTTGTTACTCAAGTTCAAGAGTTGCAGGTTATCATCCACGATCTACTCGCTGAAGGTTTGGTGATTAGTGGGGCGTTTCAAATTGCGGCAGTAATAGAAAAGCTGCCTCCTTCATGGAAGGACTTCAAAAATTACTTGAAACACAAGCGAAAGGAGATGACACTGGAAGATCTCATCGTCCGGTTGAGAATCGAGGAAGATAACAAGGCAGCGGAGAAGAAGGCAAATGGGAGATCAACCATAGGGGGAGCACATATTGTTGAAACCGCCTAACTAATGGAAAAGGAGAAAAATGCATCGAGGACCAAGGAGCTATCCCAACAAGAAGAAATTCAAGGAAGTCGCCACAATTGTGGAAACATCGGACACAAAGTTGCACGTCGTAGTTCGAAAAAGGAAAAGAAGAAGGGTCAGGCTAATATGGTTGAAACAAATGAGGAAGTTGATGACTTGTGCGCTATGTTGTTCGAGTGCAACCTAGTGGGAAATCCGAAAGAGTGGTGGATTGACTCGCGCCACTCGCCACATTTGTGCCGTTAGAGAAGTTTTGCTTCATATGCTCCACGGCCCGACGAGACCATATATATGGGAAATTCTGCAACGGCCAAAATTAAAGGTTATGGAAAGATACTGCTGAAGATGACATCTGGCAAGGTGGTGACTCTCAACAAAGTCTGTCATGTTCCTAAAATTAGGAAAAATCTAGTATCTACCGGACTTCTAGTAAAGAATGGTTTTAAGTGTGTTTTTGTTTCTGACAAGGTTGTAATAAGTAAGAACGAGATGTACATAGGAAAAGGTTACCTCACAGAGGGCCTTTTCAAACTGAATGTAATGGTCGTTGCCAATAATAATAAAGTTTCTGCTTCGTCTTACTTGAGTCAAATAATTTATGGCATTCACGTTTAGGACATCAATTATAGAACCTTGCGAAAAATGATTAGTTTGGAAGTATTGCCTAAGTTTGAATGCAATCAATCAAAATGTCAAATCTGTGTTGAGTCTAAGTATGTTAAACATCCTTATAAGTCAGTTGAAAGGAATTCAAGTCCTTTAGACTTAATCCATACAGATATTTGTGACATGAAGTCAATCTCATCTAGCGGTGGAAAGAAGTATTTCATAACTTTTATTGACGATAGTACGCGGTATTGCTACGTTTATTTACTTAATAGTAAAGATGAAGCAATTGAAGCATTCAGTAATACAAAATCAAGTTGAGACTCAACTTAACAAAAAGATTAAAATGATAAGGAGTGATAGGGGCGGTGAATATGAATCTCCTTTTGAACAAATATGTTTGGAATATGGCATTATTCATCAAACAACTGCCCCTTACTCGCCATAATCAAACGGAATTGCGGAAAGGAAAAATAGAACCCTGAAAGAAATGATGAATGCCCTGTTAATAAGTTCTGGTTTACCCCAGAACTTGTGGGGGAAGCCATTCTAACAGCTAGCCGAATACTCAATCGAGTGCCCCATAGCAAAACAAAATCTATTCCATGCGAAAAGTGGAAAGGAAGGAAGCCCAATTTGGGATACTTCAAAGTGTGGGGGTGTTTGGCCAAGGTGCAAGTTCCTAAACCCAAAAGGGTAAAAATAGGACTTAAAACCATTGATTGTGTTTTCATAGGATATGCCACAAATAGTAAGGCATATCGATTTCTAGTTCACAAATCAGAAAATCCCGACATTCAGGTGCATACGGTAATTGAATCAGATAATGCTGACTTCTTTGAAACCATATATCCGTATAAAAAAGAATGTGAATCGTCTAGCAAAGAATCTAAACGACCTCGGGAAGAAACAAAGGAAAATATTCATGATAAGGAAAATCCAAGACGCAGCAAACGTCAAAGGACATCTACTTCCTTTGGACTATAATTTCTAACATTTTTGTTGGAGAATGAGACTCGAACCTTAAACGAAGCTATGTCTTCATCGGAATCTCAATTTTGGAAAGAGGCAATTAATAGTGAGATAGAATCCATATTAAACAACCATACTTGGGAATTGGTTGACCTTCCTCCAGGGAATAAACCTTTAGGTTCCAAATGGATTTTCAAGCGAAAAATGAAAGTTGATGGTACTATTGATAAATATAAGGCAAAACTAGTTGTTAAAGGGTTTAGACAACGAGAAGGTCTTGATTACTTTGATACATACTCGCCGATAATGAGGATTACATCCATTCGGGTGTTAGTAGCGTTAGCCGCCGTGTACGATCTTGAAATCCATCAAATAGATGTGAAAACAACCTTCTTAAATGGAGAGTTAGAGGAAGAAATTTACATGGAACAACCTGAGGGGTTTGTAGTTCCATGGAAAGAGAAGAAGGTGTGTCGACTTGTTAAGTCTCTTTATGGACTAAAACAAGCACCCAAACAGTGGCATGCAAAATTTGACCATACAATGCTGTCAAATGGATTCAAGATAAATGAGTGTGATAAATATGTCTACATTAAGAACACTCCGAACCACGTAGTCATTATTTGTTTGTACGTGGATGATATGTTGATAATGAGTAACGACATTGCTAACATAAATGCTACTAAGCGCATGCTTGCTAGTAAGTTTGATATGAAAGACTTAGGAGTTGTCGATTTAATTCTGGGAATTAAAATCCATAAGACTCCTCAAGATCTAGCATTGTCTCAAACTCATTATATTGAAAAGGTACTTGAAAAGTTCAAGTATTTGGACTTTAAAGTTGCAAAGACGCCAATTGATATGAACCTTGCTCTTGCAAAGAATAAAAGTGAAAGTCATTCTCAATTGGATTATGCCAGAGTGTTGGAAAGTTTGATGTATATCATGAACTGTACGCGACCTGATATTGCGTGTGCTATAAGTAAACTAAGTCGCTACACTAGTAATCCCGACCAAAAACATTGGCTGGCAATGAAACGAGTTTTTGGGGTATTTAAAACATACTCAAAACTTTGCTTTGCATTATAACAGGTATCCTGCAGTTATTGAAGGATACAGTGATGCAAATTGGATCACCGGTTCAACTGAAACTAAATTCACAAGTGGATATGTTTTTACCATAGGTGGAGGAGCAGTGTCTTGGAAGTCATCCAAACAGACATGTATCGCCCGCTCTACAATGGAATCTGAGTTCATAGCTTTAGACAAAGGCGGTGAAGAAGCTGAATGGCTCCGGAATTTCTTAGAAGATATTTCATTTTGGCCCAAACCGTTGACTCCTATATGCATACATTGCGATAGCCAAGCGGCAATAGGAAGAGCCGGGAGCCTTATGTACAACGGAAAGTCTCGTCACATACGACGAAGACATAATACCGTTAGACAACTACTCTCTACTGGAATTATCACAATTGAATATGTTAAGTCAAGAGATAATGTGTCGGATCCACTAACTAAAGGCTTAACTAGAGAGGTAGTTGAAAGATCATCAAGGGGAATGGGACTATGGCCGAGGACAAGTCATCGTGACGGTAACTCTACCTAGAAGACTGGAGATCCCAAGATCTAGGTTCAAAGAGATCAAACAAAGTCATTAATGACGGTTCAACATTGTCACAATAACTCTTTGGTCCATTCTCGTGATGAGACAATGTTCAGTACCAGGATAAAGCATTACGACTTTTTAATGGTTCCTAAGTTTGGTACGGGGTATATCAAATAGTGTATCTACGGGATGCCACATTTAGGAATCACCTATGTAAGTGTGAAGTGTAATCCGCTTCAAGGAAAATTCTGTAAGGCCAATTCTCTACGCACTTATGAACCAGGCAATGTTCATGGCTGAAACAAACAAAACAATGAGAACCAAAGACAGTTAAAGGGTTAATTGTGTGACGTGTGGTTGTCTAGGTATACACCAAAGCTCGACGGTTCAAGGATATCAAATCTACCGATTGATCGAGTATATCCGACATATGTTCACTACGGAAAGTTCAAAGAGAAATCTACTTATCCATATGCGATTAATCCTTGCTTACGAATCACACAGTTTTTTGTCATGCATGTTTTTCATCATATTGTCATTCCCCATTCATGTGGGGGATTGTTAAAGCTAGTTAATGAATAAAACTAGCCAAGTTGGTGTGAATGAGAAATGGAGGGAAAAACCTTTCCGAACAGTCACCAACCTATTCCGAAGAGGCACCTTCGAGGCTATATAAACTGAGGCAATGCCTCATTTTTAATACACTGAAATTTTTTCCTGCATCTGAAAATTCTGCATTCTTTTCACAAATAAAAGTATCGAGTCTTATTGTGTTTCGTTGCCAACTTTGAGTTCGTCGAAGTCGAAGGCGTTTGATGTACCGCTACTCCTGCGACAGGTATATCCGTTTTATCCTGGGAGGAAGTAATCCATAACCTCGGGTACAGTGAGGGGATTAAATTCCTTAAGGACACACAGTGAATTCTGTGATCTCGGATATTTTCTTACTTCTGCATTATTTTTCCAGTTTCTATTTTTCTGGTTTTGGTTGTTTTTTTTCTTCTGATTTTTTGAACACAAGCGAGATAACAAAACTTTCTCGCTTCTTCCACCTTTTCAGTGATCTTCCCTTTGTCAAAGAAGCTTCTTTTAATCTTTGGGCCAACCATATCATCGTCCTGCTGGTAAACTGAGTTCTTGTGATGTAATTCCTACTCTTTTCAGTCAATTCTTACCAAGGGGATCTGCACCTGAATCACGAGAAACATCAAAAGATTTGAAACCCACAACAAAGTAAATGGTGTCGTCTGCCATAAAAAACTATGAGAAGTGGGTGTCAAAAGAAAGAGATAGGGGAAGAAAGAAAGGAAAATGGGTTGATTCCGGTAGAAAACATACCCTATATATACACTATAATTTTTTTGTCGAGGGTGTAAAACACATAAAATATATACTATAATTTTTTGCCGAAGGTGTTTGAGTGAACATCTCGTGTCACGACTCAAACCGGAGGTCGTGACGGGCACCCGGATCCCACCCGCCGGGTACCACCAATCGTATAGTCAACACCTAATCATAATTAAATACGGACTAAGCCAAAAAAGATTATGGAAAATCTTAACCAGAAAACTCAACTTATATACATACCAAGGCCGACAAGGCCATACAAGACTATCATACATAGGACATTTGTCTACATGCCTCTAAACAATACATGACATCACAAATGCCTTGTAGGTTGAGATACGACTTGTATTTGGTACATTACGATGTGGATTGAAGGTGGTAGTTGAGCCAAGATTAGGATTCATTCATCGAATGTATATTCGAGATAACACTCGGATTCTCAGTGATATTAGGTTGACTAAGTCGTTGGCCAACGCAATAGACATATTTAGAATATAGTCTAGTTGTCAACTGATATAGATGAGATACAATGATTGAGCCATTTAGATAGACACTTGACAAATCCTAAGCTTGATCGGGTGTGTCGTGAATGAAAGGATTTTATCTTACCACATAAAGGTTAAGTTTACTAGATTCGCGTAAACGTACTTCACATATTGAGTTCGTCTTCCGGCGCCGTCTAGGAGTTCCGCGTAGACCTTAATTTGATTAATGTCAATATGAGAAGGCATGTAGGGTCACACTATGTCGATTGTCCGTTTCGATCTAAGGATGTATTGAGAGAGTAATTAAAATGTTCAATTTGGAATCGAGACATTTAAATGAATAATGCTTACATTAATTAAGTAAAAATTGGATTTTGGATTTAATTAAGAATGCACAGAAATTAAATCGAGGTAGTGCAACTGCACGTCGAGCACCGCGGCGCCCATACCCTAGGGCCACAGCGCAGTGCAGAAATTCATCAAGCGCTGCGGTGCCCATACCCTAAACGCCAAAATTTTGACAATTCACTACGTATATAAAATTTTAACTAGTATTTTTTCAAATAATAGTATAAAAAGACGTCGATCCCATAAAAATTGATTTATCTATTCTACCGTCGTTTCTTGTATTAATTACTATTGGAGAAAATTAAAAAAGGTTGAGTAGTGAGTTAACAAACTAAAAATGTGTAAACTGAGCAATAGAGATATATTTTGTTTATCACAAATATAATAAAAAGGTGTTGGGATTTGACTTCATCCGATATATCTATTATAAAGTAAATTATTTATTCTTCAATTTCTGATGTATAAGTAGCTCTCACAATTATGTATATATACTATTACAAAAGTTGAACAATTAAATGTATCATTCTACATTATATAGATTAATCGTCAAAATAGTAATACTCAATAACAAGAAATATATGTCTGAATTAAAACACGCTATTTTTAGTAAGTCCCTTTCGACTACTTTAGTAGTTAAAATTAGTTACCACACTATTTGCCTATTTAGATTACAAATAAGTGAAGAATCAACTTTAACATAAAAGAGATAGATGAGATCTATGTTGCTCGGACTTTTTACTTTCGGTGACGCACTCGTGTCGACACAACATGGGTGTGGGTGTGGGTGTGGATGTGGGACTCATACTCGATCTGATCAATCAATTTTGGATACTTTGACCAAAATCAAGGGAGAAATTCCGGACAAATTCAATAATTTATGTAATCAAAACAAAGCTACGGTAAAATTGAAAAAAATGAAATAACTTGTATAGAAATTTCCGTCTCTCCTTTTCCTTTTATCTCCTTCCGAGATTCACCTCTTGATCAATATTTTTTCCTCAAGTTTTCTACATAATATCTCATAATTTAGGTTTTATAACTCTGTTTTTAGAATTTTGAATTTTTTTTTGTCGAATCCCCATACTCATATTCGTACCTGAATCTTCACCCATAAATCTTAACATTTGGATCATGACGAATCAGACTTCTAGATCCGTATTCGTATTCGATATCCGCACCCGAATTTGAGCAGCACCGAATGAGACTAAATAAAAACACCTTTTTACAAATAAGTTCAAGCATGTGAAGTTGAGAAATAATATTTATTATTATATAAATTGAAGAAACTATAAAAGAGAAGCTTCTAAAATAGAAATAAATGTATCATTTGGTTCTGCTCTCCTGCTTCGAACGACATTGCAACTTCGGCCGCCTATATAATAGTTAAACCTACGTACTCAACACCGTCTTTAACTTCAGATTTTGATTTTCTTGGGACCTATATGTCATGATGAAAATAAAGAAAGGTTAAAGTATAAACCTGAATATGTCATGGTTTGCATATTGGCTTTTAACTAATTAAATCAGTATTTGCTATTCTTGGGGAGATATACGTCACTAGTGGAAATAAAGAAAGAGATCAAGCCCTTTGCTTTTGTTTCTTCATCGTCCTTGAGCTTCTCCAACGGACCACAATACTACTTTCTAGGATTTGAAGACGTAGCTAATGAAGGCGTGTTATTTCGATGGCCATTATTTTATTAAAGCTTATGTCTCTTTAACTCTATTATTCTTTTCGAATGGTATTGTGGATTAATATTACAATAGACATAAAAGATAAATTACTAACGATTACAAATGAGCAAGGAAACTCAAGTGAAGTTTTGAAGAACTTTGAGTAATGAGAGGAAGAGGAAGATTTCTGTAATTTTTGTCAAGTGGGTAATAATTGAGTTAAAGACCTTAATTTATAGTGTAAGGAAGATGTCCTCTCAACTAGACAACTAAAACAGCCAACAGCCTAAGCCCGGACCGGACGGGCAGGCGGCGGCGCGCGGGTTTAGCCTCGAACTCAAGCACACCTAGGTCCTCCCTCCTTCAAACACATGGGTTACCCCTTGGGGTGTCAAACCTTTATCCATTTTTTAGGCTTATAAAATGAACAATTATTCATTTCCCCATCGATGAGGAGATTTGTTCCACACCATATATTTCATGTCTCAAACAACTTATTTTGTGAACCAATATCTCTTTCATTTCTTAATAAAATTTGACGATCATTGGCCCTATGATCATCTACTCACTTAGTAGATTATGCACGTGTGAAGAACCAAAATTTTCAACATGCAGAACCCTGGTGTTTAAGTCATTAAAGATGGGTGAACGCAATACCCATCAAAAGAAAAATTTCCAACAGCTATTGCTCAGAGTCCAGACATACGAAAATGAGTTCCATCAATCAATCCTAATCCAACTAAGCTGATGGAAACTCGCCATCCTGGATCCTTCGATCGTTCCTCTTACACATTTTTTTATCAGGAAGATAACACTTCGGAACGAAACTAGGGTTGCCAACGCCCAGTTAGCGTTTTGCTTCTTACGAATTATCTATTCATTAAAGGCTACTCCTTCACCTAATTCTTTAGAATAGATTGTTGTTATTCAGTACAAATTGGCCGGGTAACACCAAAATGGATGAAAGGTCATCTCAAAGTATAAGACGAAGTCTTTCTTCTTCCTCCTTTTTGTGTTGTTATAAGTATTGGAAATATAACAAGTTTATAATAAAATGTTATTATCAATATATAATAACAAAATTCTTAAGTTGAAATTGTCTATTTCGTTAATGTCCTGTCGAGATTGCGATTAAGTAGCTCTTGACCACTACTTGGCTCAAATAAGTCATGATAGAGGCGCTAGGCGGAACGCACGACAAGTTATATGGAGCCACGAGGCCGTTAGCTCTTCTATATTCTTATCTAATTATTCTAATCTAATCTAATAAACTTCTTTTGGCTTTCGACGGGATAGAAATATACGGATATAATTAATGCAATTCCCGTTTCGATTTTCAACGAATGCATCGAGAAGGTGCAGATCTAGGGGCGGCAGCTCTTGTGCAGGCACCGCCACGTGGTGATATGTGTGCTTACTGCTTAGACGTGGCGCCATGCATGGGAGCAAAGGCTGACCCCGTTCCTACCCCTCCTTTAGATCTGCTCCTTTTTTTTTTTTTTTTTTTTTTTGATAATCCAGGTTTCTAGGCTTGCGCCTGACTACTTCACTGGTATTACCCAGACGTCCTGGAGATGATGGGACCGGTCCTTCAGCACTCCACCACCAGGTAAATTGCGGGATGTGCACACATGGTCAGTGTTTGCTTGCGTCCAACGAATCAATGCTACAAGGTTGACCCCCCCACAGGCCCCATCCACAAGGCTTGGCGGAGACCAAACCCACACTGCAACATGTCCGCGCGGCTTTTAGCGCCCAGGCTTTACCACATGTATGTGCCCCGGAGGACGATATCCGGAGAGGAGAATCGAACTTGCGATCCTAAGATCGCAAAGTTGACTCCCTGCCAGCAAGCTGACCCTCTGGATAGATCTGCTCCTTTTATAATAAAAAATCTAGAACGCCATGCCGCCCACTAATTCGGCCACCGTTTGAGACTCAGACCAATTGAATTGGTTCCAAGTATTTGACGTTTGGCAAAATGAAAAGAAAAGAAGATTCTTTTTGAATTTATCTTGTTTTAATTAATTAGTAAGTTGGTTAAGTCTCCTTCATTTTTAATTTAAGCATTTTTTATAATTTTAAATTAAAAACATATATAAATTATTAAAATGCTCTTTTTATTCAAGAGAAGGTTACGACGATACAACCGTTTATCATATGATAGGTGTCAAGTCGAAATGTGGTAATATATGCCGTTGAGGCATTCTAACATGTCAATAGACTTGAACCTTGTTTCCTACATGACCTGATCAATTCGATCAAACACTTCATTTATTTTCATTGTTCAAATTTTTGACAATACGAAAAAATCAGGACCGTGTGGTAAGGTCAGGAACAGATCATTCATTTTTTCATTGAGGACAGATGCACGAACGACAACTTTAAACGTCACACATCAGCCTCTTACCTATCAAATATTGTAATCATAAATATTTCATGTAGTGTATTGAAATTAATGAATTCAAAGTGAATTAAAAAGATGTTGAAAATTTGCCTTTGGCGGGAGTTGCGTCCAACTATCTTTAATGACTTAAACACTAGTGTTCCGCATGTTGGAACATTTGGTTCTTCACACGTGTATAATCTACTAAGTAAGTAGATGACCGTAGGGCCAATGATCGTCAAATTTCGTTGAGAAATGAAAGAGATATTGGTCCACGAAGTGAGGTGTTTGAAGCATGAAAAATGTGGTAAAGACCAATCCTCCCTCATCGGTGGGGAAGAAAGATTTGTTTAGTTTATAAGTCTCAAAGTTGGCTTGGGGTTTGGGACCCCAAGGGGTATCCCATGTGTTTAAAGGAGGGAGGACCTAGATGTGCTTCGGTTCGAGGATAAGCCACACGCGCGCCGCCGCCGTCCGGTCCGGTCACGGGTCACCAGAATTATTTCATATTTACAGTTTGGTCCCTGAAGTTTCAGGTAAGTCAAAATTGGGCAGAGAACTTTGTTGTTGGGTTTTGGAACGTTAACCAGCGTTAATATGCACTCAATTTAGTCATTTATTTTGGCTGAATAACTCTCCCTAAAAGCCAATCCGTTGCACATCAATTCACAATTTATTTTGGTGAATTACTACCTCCATAATTGCCATTACTTGGCCAGTAACAACAATTATGTGGGCAGTTGGTATGGTAAGTCATCTCCTTCAACTATATAATGGAGCATTTGTTCACTTGTTGAGACTACACAAACACACAAACGAAATCATAATTTCCTACAACTTTTCGGCATCATTTCTTACTCAAAGTTCTTCAAAGTAACACTTAAGTTTCATTTGCTCAATTGTTGAGTTGCTGTTTTATCTTGGGAGACTATTGTCCAGAACGTAGAAATGATATATACGGGACAATCTTGTCTTAAAGACATAGTGTCATCACTCGACCCAGCAGTTTCTTCTTCCAGTTTACTGAAATTTCAGATTGTTGTAATTTTATTTTGTTGTAATACTTAGCAGTTACTTATTTTCGTTTCCTGCACTACTGTAAACAACAAAAGATAAAAATATTTAAATAAATATGTCAGGTAGCTAGCGTTTTGAAATTAAATAATTCAAAAGTGAATTAAAAGGATAAAAATATTTAAATGAATGGAAAGATATTTAATTTAAGAGATAGATGACTAAGATTGAGGACCGGCCCTTGTTTGCCATTCATTCACCGATCAGTGACCACGCCATTGTGAACCATTAAAATCCAAAGAATTGACACTATGCGTCTCTTCAAAACGGCATCCAATCGAAAAAAGGAAAGACAACAGGACAATTGAAAACGTCATTGTAGATGTAAGAGTGGGGAACCCGCCAAATATGGGCCTCATTAGTCCACCTCACATCCTCCTAATTTCCCGCCCATCATTTCATTACTTAAAAATAATAAAATATCATCACCCAAAACCAAAAGTGTCCCCCACTCACCTCGCTCCATTATGTATATAAATCCTCAAAACTCCTTTCCTACCTACACATACACCGTTCCTCGACTGAGAAATCTACTTTTCCTTTCTCTTTCTCGGATTTTTAATTGATAGGTTGTTTCTATGCTAGTGTGTAGAAATTCAAGTGGAATTTCCTCTTCCTTATTATAATTTGCACGTTGTTTGGTTTTCTTTTACGCTAATCCTTCGTTTCTCCCTCATCATAACGCTAAACACAATGTACCCACAACCTGTTCTTCAATTCTTAGATATGGAAGAGTGCAAAACTCATGATAAAAAACGATCCCGAGATGAGTCGGGTTTGGACTCGGTCTTTGACTCGCCTGAGTCGAAGCGGGTTCACACCGAGCCAAATGCAAGTCCCAGCTCGATTGAATCGGAGGTGAACCCTAGCTCGTCCAAGTTCGATGAAACTGATGAAGATGTTGACGTAAACTCGTCGGAGGCCAAGCAAATTAGAGAAGACATCCTGGATATCCTAGATGAGCCAGAAACAGTAACAGATGATGTACCAGAAGTTCATGACCTTGACTCTTTAATCAAGAGTTTTGAAGAAGAGATCATTCATCCTCACCAGACCGTCATTGATCTAACGTTAACAGATTCTGGCGACTCTAGTCAATCGGACCTTGGTTACCTTCTAGAAGCTTCGGACGATGAGCTCGGCCTTCCGCCCACCGTTTCACCCACAAACCATATCGATGCCGAATCCGATGCCGCACTCTTAACAAATACGATTGGATTTGAGAACGAGTTACTGAGATATGACTCATTCGACTTAGTGATGCTTGCCGGAATCATGGATGGAGATAGTTACGGCAGTGAAAATGATGGTGATTTTTTTACAGTGGGCGGGTTATTCGATTACCCGAATCCATCGGAGTCCCTACCGTCTTTGTAGACAGATGAGTTTCTTTTAGGCCCGGTCCAACTCTTAGTTCTGTCCATGATATATAACTTATAGTAGTTTGTACATCTTAAAATTATAGTAGTTTGGAGGCTCAAATTATATAGAGTTTTTCCAGTCTTGTTTCAATACGAGCAACAGCGGATTCATAATTTTCATTAAGAGGATCAAGCCATTACATGGTTATTCTCATCTGAACTATTTATGCCAAATCAAACAGTCTCCAAGTGATACAAGCAAAATGAAGAAGATTCAATATAAAAAAAAGTGTGATAAACTACAAATGAAGAAGATAATTCTATTTTCTTTCTGAGATAAGATAATTTTGTAAGTTCAGTATAAATTTTATTTTGATTTTAATAAATGTCAACAATTAAATACTAGGATAATCCATAATTTTTATTTGTCAAATGAGCTCTTTTCTGTGAAGGGGACTTTTTATGACTTTTTGCCAAAGTAATTTTTATTTAAACCAACTTCGAAAATTTAGTAAGTAATATATAAATAGGGATGCCGATGCCAATAAAGACTTATAGAATATATATTTTACCTGGCCGCGGTCGGAGGGGCAAAAGCAAAAAAAGAAAAAAGAAGAAAATTCTGACCGTAAAAGTCGCCGGCGTACCTGATCGGAGCAGCATCGGTAGTAGTCCGGTGGCGTTATGAGTGGCGGGTAGGGATGGGTTACCGTCGGGGAAGAGGAAGGGGTGGGGATTTGAGATCTTACCATTGGAGAAAGGGGAGAGGATTTCAGAAAATAAATTAGCCAAAATTCAATCTAATAAGATGAGAATGTATATTAATTAATTATAATTAAATACTAAAAATCTAAGTTCAAATATAGGGTATGTGCACAAATAGATGATCTTGGATCGATTTAAACAATGATCTAAGTTTATAAAATTTTGTGACTATTTATTTCGAGGTAACTTCATGTATAAGTGATTAAAGTTATAAAAATCTGTGTCAAAAGTTGGTAGTTCAGATTAGAGTGGTAAAAAAATTCGAAGAATCGAAAAAATCAAACCGAATTATAAGTGATTAAAGTTATAAAAATATGTGTCAAAAGTTGGTAGTTCAGATTAGGGGTGGGTAAAAAATTCGGAGAATCGAAAAAAATGAACCGAATCGGCTGTTCGGATCGATTTTTATTCGGTTTTAAAAAAAATGATTTTTTGAAAAATTGAACCGAATTAGGATTTAGTGATTCAGTTCGGTTTTTTAATTTTGGATACGAACCGAACCGAAAAACCGAATTAAATATGTAATTAATCTTATTTTTTATTTTAGGCTACTATTATCTCTTGAATTATAGCCATTTAAGTCAATCTATGTAGCTTTTATGAAAGTCGAATTCGGCATGAACTTGATTAACATATCACGGAAGCATTGATATAAAATGTAGGGGGAGAAAGTAGTTGTAAATTGGTAAAACTTTAAATGGTCATAACTCTGCGCTCGGATGTCCGTTTTACCCGATTTTTTTTATTTTGCGTATTTTTCAAGACGACGTCCGTTTTCCCAATCAATTTGTGTTTTCCCCCAAATCGATTTCTAATTTTCCTTTTTCTTTAGTAAACATCTCACGATACACAATAGATTTCAACGTCAAAATTTCGTTGTACGGTAGGTGTGAATGTCAATTTCAGTTTTGAAATTCAATTTTAAAAAAAATCACTGACTCGACCCGGCCCACTAGAAAAAATCGATATAATCCGATACGTTCGGCGATATAAACAAGTTGGATCCGATTTTTTTTTTAAAAAACTAACTTTTATTCGGTTCATATATTTCGAATACAAAATCGATATGAATCGATATACGCCCACCCCTAGTTCAAATACATAAAAGAACTTCAATCACTTTACAGTTTGCATGCATACATATAGATATGATATGAGTGACATTCAGACATTCAACTACACAAATAATTACTTAGAAAAAATAACTTGTTTTTCCAATTTCAACAATCTAATCGTACAATTTAACAATCAAATCTCTCCGTCTCAAATTATTTATCATTTTTTTATTTAAATGCCCTTTAAAAAATATTAATTAGGATTGGTATTTGACTTTCTTTACCTTTATATATGTCTAATGACAAAGGGTAAAATAAATAAAAAATTATATCTTAAACTTTTAAAATGATAAATAATTTGACAGTACTATATTTCAGTCATCAAAGTAATTATCTTTAATTATATTTTAGGTGATATAGACGGAAACCATATGATATCTGAATCGGATCTTAACGACCATATGACCCGGTTAGCATTTCGGGTCAAAAAGTAGTTTATCATCAGTCTCATCCACACACTTGTTATCAGCCACAACAATGGCTCTCACAGGAAACCGAATTCTCTGCAACAATCAATTCAGTCTTCGCCGTCCAATCTTACTTCCATCAAATTCCTCAACAACTTATTGGTCTCAGGGACGAAGAAGTCAATTCACTGTGTTAGCTGCAAAGAAGTTCACTTCAGGAAAGAACAAGAGAAGTACTTCAATTTCGACGAAAGAGCCGGTTAAAGAAGAGGAAGAAGAGTTCCAGAAGATTAATATTAGTATTGGTGGTAGTGAAGATGGAGGGGGTGGTGCAACTGCGATGATTGATGATGGTTTTGTGATGCCACAGCTTCCTGGATTGGAAACTGACTTTTGGGAAGGTCCTCAATGGGATGGATTTGGATTCTTTGTTCAGTATATGTGGGCTTTTGGCGTTCTTTTTTCGGTGCATCCTCTACCCTTTTGCTAGTTTATCCTAGTATATTTACTACTCCCTCCGTCCCATTTTAACTTAAAATTTTTATCCTAAAACAATTGTCGCTTTAGGAATTCAAGACTAAAGTTGACAATTATTTTCAGTTATACACTTGACATTAAAGAAGTATGCACAATATTTAAGAGGAGAAATTGGTCTACCTTTTGATGTATTTATTATTTTCATAATGAGCGTGAAAAGAGCTAAAGCGACAATCAAAATGGGACAGAGAGAGTAATTGTTATGTTGGTTAAAAGTTAATGTTACCTAAATCATTCATTTGTGTTGAATACATGTGATTTAGGTGGAGCATGTTTTGAGTTTTATGGGTTGTGAACTTGCCAACCAAACTCACAACTTGATTTTATTAACGTGTACCACTAGGTCTAGAATCCCAATTCAATCACACTTCCATAATTAGAATATATCCCATATATTTTGTATATAGAATTATGGTAAGTAGAGGATTCATTATTGTACTAGGGTTCTACACATTGTACACTATATATATTTGTATTAATGAGGAAGTCTCTCCAAGGGAGATTAATACTATTCTACATGGTATCAAGAGCCAAAACCCTACTCTAAATCAAAAAAAAAATTCTTTATCTTCTCTCGGCCAACAACCGGAATTTTTTGTTTTCCAACCGTAATTTTTTCTTCTCTTCCATTCAATCCCAATTTAATGGATATATTGGCTACTCCCACCTCTTCTAATGCTTCCGCTTCTAACCCAGTCGTCATCCAAACTCCTCCCACAACCCTCTCACCGCCATCTTTCCATCCGACTCTCGCCGGTCACCCACATCAAGAACTTCATCCCATTGATTCTTGATCAGGAAGATGAACAATACTGGTCATGGGTGGAACTGTTCCGAATTCATGCATGTGTATATCATGTGCTTGACCATATTGACGACTTTGTACCTCGTCCTCCTTATATGGATGACACAACATGGCGTCGCCTTGATGTCGTGGTCAAACAGTGGATATATGGCACTATATCCAAGGATTTACTCTTCACCATCATGAAAATGGGTGCATCCGCCGTGACCTATGGACACGGCTGGAAGAAATATTTCAAGACAACAAGAACACTTGTGCAGTATACTTGGAAGAATAATTTAACACTACCCTTCTTGAAAATTTTTCTAATACGTCAGAATATTGCAAGCAATTGAAACTGGTGGCAGACCAATTGTCTAACGTTGGTACGCCCGTGTCAGAGACGAAGATGGTGTTGCAACTGATTGCAGGCCTCCCAAAAGGCGAATATGACACCCTCTTCCTAGTTTCAACAAAGCCCGCTCGCAATTATTATTGGAGGAAACCCGTCATGCAAAGCAAGACGAGCACAACCAGAAGGCGTTAGCGGTTGAAACGTCTGCAGCGTGGCGACCACTGCCGGGAGAAACGACCCGACCCGCAGCGAGCGGCGGCGAGGGTAGCGGGCGCGAGCGATGGACAAGGCGGCAAGGGTCGCGGTAAAGGAAAGGGCCAGTAGCCGCAACAGCCCAATCAGTTTCCTTCATGGACCGGCCCAACGCCCAGCACCCAGCACCTGCAGTGGGCCTCATTCCCATGTTACCCCTCAACCCACTATCCGCTTCAGCAGCAAGGGGTACTGGGCCCAACTCCAGGCTCTCGACCAACCCAATATCCGCAGCACCAGGCCCACGTCGCACAAGCCCATTTCCCTCATCAGCCCATAAATCAGATGCCCACTGATTTGGGCCAGGCATTCAGCAGTATGAATTTGCAGCAGCCCGATGAAAATTGGTAAATGGACTCTGGAGCCTCATCTCACCTTACTCGGTCTGCAGGTAATCTTTCCAATTTGTTTCGTTTAAAGTCTCCTCAATTTATTACAGTTGGAAACGGTCAACGCATTTCAATTCATGGTTATGGTCACACCCACACTCCGACACCTCACCCACCCTTCTCCCTAAATAACGTCCTCTATGCACCAAACATCATCAAAAATTTAATTTCTATTAGGAAATTTACTCGTCATAACTCTGTGTCTGTTGATTATGACCCATTTGGTTTCACTGTGAAGGATCTACGTACGGGGACTCTTCTTACGAGATGCAATAGCACAGGGGACCTATATCCGTTCACACCCTTATCGACTGCCAGTTCTCATTCACACTCAATCCTAGCTGCTGTCTCCGTTAATTTGGCACAATAGGCTTGGACACCCAGGAGCTCCTGTTTTTAATTTTCTTAGAAACAATAATTTTATTCATTGTAATGGGAAATTTGCCCAAAACTGCGAGTCTTGTCAATTAGGCAAACATGTTCGTCTTCCCTTTGATTCATATGTTAGCATTACGTTTGCTCCGTTTGATATTGTTCATGCTGATTTGTGGATGTCCCCCATTACCAGCCCCCTGGGTCATAAATATTATCTCGTACTATTGGATGACTACTCTCACTTTATTTGGATTTACCCACTAAAATTCAAGTCCGAAGTCTTTGCCAAATTTTTAGAATTTTGCACACTTATCAAAACGCAATTTGAACGAGCCATAAAATCTTTCCAATGTGACAATGGCCGTGAATTTAACAATTCCGTGTTTCAAAAATTTTGCAAAAATAATGGCATGATCTTTCGTTTTTCGTGTCCTCACACGTCCCCTCAAAATGGTAAAGCATAACGTATCATCCGTACAATAAATAACATGGTCCGCACTTTTCTATTTCATGCCTCTCCCTCCCTCTTTTTGGGTTTATGCAGTAAAAATGGTAGAATACATCCTTAATATTTTACCCACTAGTACCTTGCATAACATGACTCCAACTGAAATCTTACACCGTCGGATTCCCTCTTATAATCACCTTTGGATATTCGGTTGCCTATGCTATCCTAATCTCACTTCCACTGTCCCTCATAAATTAGCCCCACGCACCACTCTGTGTGTCTTCTTAGGATTTCCTTCGAACCATAGAGGCTATCTTTGCTATAACTTGGTCACTCGTCAAATTCACGCATCTCGTCACGTCACCTTTGATGAGACCACATTCCCATTTTCGAATATCCAAAAGTTTTGAAAATCGGATTACAATTTTTTAGACGAGTCAGACATTTCTCCCGTCATTCTTAGGGAACTGTGTCAGCCAAACACCGCCACCCAGTCACCTGTGCCAAACACCGCCAGTCAGTCCCGGTCACTCACTGCCACACACCAGAACTACTCGTCGGCGTCGCTGCCAAGTGTGCAGACTCCATCCAGTTCCACCAGTCCGCCGGTCGTCGTCCCTGCCCCTGTACCATCTCTACAGTCTCCCCATTCCGCCGACATCGGCTCATCCACCGGCAACCAGTCAACTAACCCCGTTACCGAAAACACTCCACCACCGACGTCGTACTCCACTATACCATCTACTACCAGTCCCGGTACACCGACACTGATCCCCAGACCCTACCCAGAACCTGCCACCACCATCGGCCCAACCCATTCGATGCCTCACCTATCATCCGCCACTAGTCCCACCCTACCCAGTTCAACAACCAAATCGACCCATCCCTTTGCAAACCCAGCACCCTCACACCGCATGGAAACCCGTGCCCAACACGGAATTTTCAAACCCAAAGTCCAATTTAACTTGTCCGCCCACACAATTCCCCCTATTCCCAAAAGCTCAAAATTAGCCAAACTGGACCCAAATTGGAATGCGGCCATGTGTGAGGAGTTTAATGCTTTGACGAAGCAGCATACTTGGGACTTGGTTCCTCGACCAGAGGGGGTGAATGTGGTCCGGTGCATGTGGCTTTTTCGTCACAAGTACAGAGATAGTGGTGACTTAGAGAGATATAAGGTCAGACTTGTGGCCAATGGCAGTGGCCAATGGCACTAACCAGCAGACATGTATTGATTGTGGTGAGACATTAAGTATGGTTGTCAAACCGGCCACTATCCGCACAGTTCTGAGTATTGCTATGGGTAAAAATTGGCCCATTCATCAGCTTGATGTGAAAAACGCTTTTCTTCACGGGGATCTGAAAGAAACTGTTTATATGCATCAGCCACCTGGTTTTGTCCACCCCGCCGCCCCTCAGTATGTATGTCGTCTTCGTATGTCACTATATGGGTTGAAATAGGCCCCTCAAGCGTGGTATGATCGCTTTGCACAGTACATTATGCGGATTGGGTTCATCTGCAGCAAGTGCGATAACTCTCTTTTTATTTTCCATCAAGGTAGTAGCATTGCTTATTTGTTGTTATATGTGGATGATATTGTGCTCACTGCCTCCTCTGATGTGTTAAAGAATGAGATTATTGCACTCCTTAAAACCGAATTTGCTATGACTGACTTGGGGAAGTTGAGCTATTCTTTTGGCATATCAGTAACTCGGTCTGCCGATTCTATGTTCCTGAGTCAGCGCAAGTATGCCGAGGAGATAGTCTACAGGGCCAAAATGGAAAACTGCAAAATCATGTCCACTCCGGTTGATTCTAAATCAAAGCTTAGTGTAGATGATGGTAACCCAGTGTCCGATCCCACTCTTTACAGAAGTCTTGCAGGTGCACTCCAGTATCTTACCTTCACCAGGTCTGACATCGCTTATGCTGTTCAGCAGGTATACTTGTTTATGCATAACCCAGGGAGCCTCATTACACTACCGTTAAACGCATCATTCGATATGTTCAGGATACCCTTGATTATGGATTACATATGTACCCCTCAGCACCGATCAGATTGTTAGCCTACACGGATGCTGATTGGGCGGGATGTCCGGACACACGACGTTTCACCTCAGGCTACTGCGTGTTTTTAGGGGATAATCTCATTTCATGGTCTGCCAAGAGGCAAGCCACATTATCCCGTTCGAGTGCAGAAGCAGAGTGTAGGGGAGTTGCAAATGTTGTTGCTGAGATCAGTTGGCTCAGAAACCTTCTTTTGGAGCTTCAATGTCCCTTGCGTAAGGCGTCTGTCGTCTATTGTGATAACATATCCGCTATTTATTTATCTCATAATCCGGTTCAACATCAACGGACCAAGCATATTGAGATGGATATACACTTTGTTCATGAGAAGGTTGCTCTCGGTCATGTTAAGGTGTTGCATGTGCCTTCCTCATATCAATACGCGGATATCTTCACGAAGGGTCTTCCTCGACAGCTGTTCCTCGACTTCAGATCCAGTCTCAGCGTCTGGCCTCCTCCCGCTTAGACTGAGGGAGTGTATTAACGTGTACCACTAGGTCTAGAATCCCAATTCAATCCCACCTCCATAATTAGAATATATCCCATATATTTTGTATATAGAATTATGGTAAGCAGATGATTCATTATTGTACTAGGGTTCTACATATTGTACACTATATATATTTGTATTAATGAGAAAGTCTTCCCAAGGAAGATTAATACTATTCTACAGATTTAGTTATTGGATTCGCAACTAAATATTTTACATGTTTAATGGATTTCCATACAAATACAATGTTTAAGCAAAAGCTATTGGATTTGTTCAAACCCGTACCTAATACTCTAGCTCTTCCCTGTGTGTGAAATAGGTATTTGGTGTGTATTCTTCATAACACACTAAAATATTAGAGAAAATGTTAAAGCTGAGTTCATGTCAATAGGTTGAAACAGAGCAATTGATTATAAAGAATAACTTTTCCTGCTCAAGGTTTATTTTTCTTCAGTTTTTTAGATGTTCCAAAATATTGTTCACATTCACTACGAAGCATAAGATAGCAGTCTTATTTAAACAAATTACCAGGTTAGGATTGAAAACTAAATGGTCTTCTTTCTATTGTCATATATGCATTAAATGACATTTTCTTGATAGTTTTTGTGATGGACAATATTATGAGATGAATGATGAAAGTGAGCAATTACAAGATGAAAAATGACATTTGGTGAAACCGCCATTTTTGGTTTTTGATTGCCTAGTTAGCTTCTACCTACCAAGCTGGAGGTAAGGTATGTGTACACTCTACCCTCCCCAGACCCCACATTGTGGGATTTCACTGGGTATGTTGTTGTTGTTGTTGTTGTTGTTGTTGTTGTTGTTGTTGTTGTTGTTGTTGTTGTTGTTGTTGTTGTTGTTGTTGTTGATTGCCTAGTTAGCTTCTCCAACTTTATTGGGTTATTTTAATGATTAGTGCGGTCCCCATTGCAATTTTCTGTTTCCCATCAAAGTTATAAAATAGATCTGTTGTTTCTTCTTGGGGCTGTTTTAGACTAGTTTGGAATTTTGGATTACCAGCAACAGTTGTTTCTCTCTGTCAAAAGAAGACCACCAAAATGATGAGTCAATCAATATTTAGAAATTCGGATGGATTCTGATAGTAATCTCATCTAGAGAATGCCTATGCTGCCTATTTTCCATAATGGTTATGTTTGGGTATTATAACCAGGGAAATGGGAAAATGGAACTACTTGAGACACCTTTAGCAGTATGTTACAGTTTATGAGAATTGTGATCTTGATTTAGCAGAGCTTATGATGTATTTCTGCCAGCTAAAAACCATCAATTAACATCGCTCAAGCTATTACTAGTTGAATATATTATATCTTGCAGTGTGAGGGCATCTGTTGCTGGTATTGGAGGCACCATTATTTCTCTATTTTTGTTGCTGGGGTATCTCACGTGGGTTCATGACCAATTGACCATATTATATAATTACAATGTGTACCTTTTGATGGTCTTTTAGAAGTTTCCAGAATAAGTAAGACGATCTTGTATCCTTCTTAATTTTGAATTGCAAATGCCCCACACGTCCCCCTGGAAAAGAAGTTAAAGAGAAGATAGTAGCAGATTTCCTAGTTATTTTCATCTTTCTCGCAAAAACTTGCAAGTTCGTAGTCCTTTAGATGAAAGAGAACTCAGTGGAGAGCAAACACCATTGCGTGTATAAAGAACTTAAATTTGTTTTCTACTTGTGCATCCTTTCATTTTCTCTAATGTGGTCTTTTAAATATCCTTGAGAGGGTTCTTACCAGTTTGATTTTGGCATCTTTTATTGGCAGCTAATTGCATGTGGTATTGCTGTGGCCACATATAACGATGGAGCTGCAGATTTCAAGGCTACTCCTGTGTATAAGGAAGCAATTCAATCACAAAATCTTCTTGAAGAACCAGAGGCTTCTGGCTCGGATGTCTTCGAGTCGAATCCAACTGAAGAGGCACCTAGTTTGGAATAGATAAGTTTGCTAAGTTCACTTCTAATGAAGAATTCTGTGTCTTCATATTGTGATAATTACGGGTAAAACAGAACTTAAGTTCCAGCTAAGAGTGCCCAACTCAGATTTGAAGTTACTCTTACAAGCTGGAATGTAGTAGTTTTCTATACTTTCTATCCGTGTGGCATTGTAGCGCAAAATATACGGACAAAAGTATGGAACTTAGTTCTTTATTTTCAAATACAAGTCAAAAGAATGCTCACAGGGTGGTTCTTGTGCAATTTTTATTTCATCTAATACAATATGGTGTTACTTTTTAAGACTTCTGTCATATGGATGAATGGATCCTGTATATTACTGCAAAATTAGTGAATTGGACGACAAAAGAACCTGAAGCACCTTGTTGCCAGGAGGGAAAATGTATTTGTCATACTGAAAAGAAAAATAAATTATTTGATATTTTAAAGAAAATTTGTAACCACCTTGGTGATTTGAAAAGTGAATTTTATTACACTTGTTGCTTGTGAGCTAACAATAGTTGATGATTTGGAGTGATTGCTTCCTGGAGTCCTTCTTTGTCTATAAGATATTGATGGAGAAAAGAGATAGATTTCAATTGCAGGATCTCATGTCTAACACTATGGTAATTCTTTTGTATGCTTTTTCTTTCTGGTACTTTTTGAGATTATAGTGTCTGAAATCAAAAGATTACTAGCTTTATATGATTTTAGTGATGTTAGTACAGTAAAATACATGCTTCACCTATCAAGTTGGGGTTGGATTGAGTGAACCTAACTTTTCTTGAATAATACTTGATAAACAATACACAATAGTTAGAGCAAGAATAATGCTCCATGAAGTCCCATATATACTTTACAGAGCTGTAGAAAACCAAATTCCCAAAAGTCAGGTGTCATTGGTGAAATGGGAAGCAGGGTTGAGAGAGTCCTTCAGAAATCGACATGCAAAATCAGAGTAATTAGTTAACGGTAACCTTTAATACGGTCCTTCTTCAGTTAGGTAGAACTTGAGATCACATGCCTGAACAAGTAGAAAAGGCAACCTGCATTTTGATAAGAGGTGATAACTGAAGAGCCAGTGTCTATAGGCAACGCGTATGTTAGTGTGTTGGACTAGCAGGGAGTTAGTTGGAACAAACTGTGTCAATGTTGTGCACCCTTCAGTTTTTTTACTAGACAAAGTAGGTTATATCTGTGTATTTAGCTTTTCCTTTCTTGGGATAAATCAATGACAATGAGGATATCTACTGTTTGGATTGTTCAATAAGTATGTTGCTTTTTGTGTGACCCAAGTATGTTACTTTTTGTGTGACCTGCAGCAAACATCTAGCTTTGGGAATACTTCATTTGCAACTCTTGCACAAACCTTATTCTCCATCTCTTGTCCACTCTGATAACTCGTGAGATGACGAATGAACTAAAATTTATGATGAACACACACTGTGTTTTGATTATAACAAATTACTTTTGGAAAAAGATGAAGCTCCGCTTGAGGACTGAGATTAGATAGCTGGGAGAGGGAATGTTTTGTTGGACTTTTCTCAAGTTTTTTCCTTTCTGTTGGTTTTCAAAAGAAAGCTACCAATTAGTTCTGCAGGATATTATCAAGAAGCTCACTTGTGGATTAGAAAAGCTTATGAACAAATTATCTTTAACTTAGGTTTTCTGGGTTAGTATGATAAAATACAGATTTCGCTTGCATTCTTTATGTTAACTGTTAAGCAACATTGTTTGTCCATTCGCGTATGGTATAATGGATGTAGAAAGCATAGTACTTTTATTAATGCACAACAATAGTATTGAAATTTCTTGTTACATTGGTAAAGAAAAAAAAACTTATTCATACCTTGCATTTACAATAATATAATGAATACAAAAGTGTGCTTTCACTGACATTGTTAAGTAAATTAATTAATGGGTGAAAATTACTTTCTCCCCCCCCCCACCTCCCACTTTGCTTTAAAAATTAAAATCGAACCCCCTCTCAACTTTGAATTATAGAACTTCGCGGTCTTTTATCCTATGCAATAATATCTATCTAATATGCATTTGCACTTACTAATCCCTTAACCATGATAAATTAATAATATTTAGTATAAACGTTGATCCGGATAAATTTTACCTTGATCACGCAAAAGGAAATGTTAGGATAGTCCTTTGCAGTTAATGCTGAAGAAATGACCGCAAAAGGACAGATGATGAACAAAAGAACATCACTTTTACAGGAGCTAATTTCACATATTGAAACTCAACTTTCATTTTATTACACTAAAGATACTAAATTATTTTTTGTAACTAAAGATCATTCTAAATATTACGGAAGTCAAAAAATTTTGATTGATCAAAAAGTCGCTTAGCTTTGTCTAAATATCACAAAAAGTCATTAGAAGGAAATAAAATTATAAAAGATATATTTTATATATTGCTTTGACAAGGTTGAATGCTTCTTGATTACAAAAATAAAATGTTTAAAGACTTCTTGTGAAATTTAAGCAAAATTGAGTGAAATTTTTGGCAAAAATAATAATTTATTGACTTGATGCAATAAAATAAAAATTGAGTGACCCTCTATAAAATTAATGCTGCCCGTAGTGACGATTATAATCTTAAAAACTTTTTCTTAAGATAAAACTTGTCAAGGAATCCAATCGAGCATATCCCTTACCTCAATTTCTGATTTTGTTTCTTACATATCGCTATCTTGGGTTACTCTAGATTATTTTTAAATAAATAAATGTTGTTTTCAAATCAACAATAAGAAGTATGCAAAAAAATGAAGGTACTCGAATAAAAAGATGTTCTTAAAATACATGTTAATTAACAATGATTAAGAGTTAAAATCTTTGTATAACACACCTCATACATCTATTGAATTGTTATAAACACATGTTTTTTTCTTTTTCATTTTCTTTGTTTTTTCTGTAAACAACTGTATAATATGCTTTACATGCTCATAAGATGCCAAAGTATCATTTACAATCTAGCTTGGAAAATCATAATCCCAAGAAATACTATGTAAAAGCAAAAGAGAGAATTTAGCTAGATTATGAGCTAGCACATTCCATGTACGAGGGATATACACAAAGTTGATGTCGTCAAAAGAACTCATCAATCTTCATATATTCTCGCAAGTGGTCTCTATTTTTCAAGACACTCTCATCTTCTTTTGTAGCATTTGTATCGCATTCTTTGCATCTGATAGTATATGAACCTTTGACCAGTTATTTTGTAACGCTCTTTCCAATGCTGTCGAATTGCTAGTGCTTCAGCGGTAATGGCATTCCCCACAAATTGAATAGGGGTGCCAAGGGCATGAAGCAAATTACTACAAGTATCCATAGCGGTCATTCCAATATTAACTTTTTCCTTTTTCACCTGCAAGCCTGCATATGTAAAAACAACAATCTCATTTTGTGTCATAATGATATTTCCATCCTTAGTCCTATTAGGCATGCAAGTCAAAATTGATGAAGTAAGCAAATCATCGTTATATTCATAAAAATCAAAAAGAGCCTTGTTAACTATGACGTTAGATTCATATATATCACCGTTAAAGCAAAAAGAATTTCTAGCTTTCCACAATTGTCATAGAACATAAACACTTAATCTTAAGAGCTAAATGGAATCAGGATACTGATATGTATTGCGAAATAAGTCATTCCATCAACTTGAGAAATTATTAATATTTTCTAAATCATGCCAGTTGATAGGACATAATTTTCACACTAACCGAGCTTTCGGACACCTGGAAAATATATGATCATTTGTTTCTGATTCTAAACCACACACCCTGCAATTATCACAAATATAAGTCAATCTCTTAGAAATGATAGTGTTAACTGGTAAGACATTAAGAATGCATTTTCTAAGAAAATGTTTATATTTGTTTTTGAATTTCAATGACCACAAAAAATCCCAGAAATATTTTGGGAAAGAATGACAAATGGCTTGAGGCCTATTAGTATTTATATCACTACAATGAGCAATATATTTGGCTAGATGGTAACCAGATCTTACCTCGTTCTTACCTGATTTGGTATAATGTCACATAATTTTATCTGAAGTTCCAATAATAGATAAAGAAATGGACAGAGTATAATTAATATCATTATGACAAAAATAACTTTGAAATTTTGTGAATATTTCATAGTATATGATTTTGTTGACGGATAAGACCGTCTAATGGTTTCAAACCTCTCTTTTACAAGGACAAACTCATTTTCTTTATTTGGGTCATTACTATTAGCAAATATTCACAGTATTTTTTGTAATTATGATAGATGTATATTTAAGGTAACTTGGGATTCTTATTGTATTAGGAATCAACCTCTGTACAACTATATATATTGTGATTAATGAAAGGAATCCCTAAAGGAAATTATTCCAATTTTACATGGTATCAAGAGCAAACCCCTAATCCCTAAACTTCTCTTTTCTCCCTCTCGGCCGACGGCAACAATTTGCCGCCATGTCTCGCCCTTGCTTCCCCCACCAATTCCGGCTCTTCCACTGGCACACTTGACAACCCAAATCAACGTTCATCGTCTTCTTTTCATCCGGCATTCGCCGTTACCAACATCAAGAATTTTATTCCTATCATTCTTGACCAAGAAGACTGTCAATCTTCCATGTGGATAGAATTGTTCTATATTCATGCATGTGCGTACAATATGCTCGACCATATTGATGATTATGTTCCTCGTCCAACCGATGTTGCAGACTCGACCTGGCGTCGCCTTGACGCCATCGTGAAACAATGGATCTACGACACCATCTCTAAAGACTTATTGTGTACTATCATGAAAACAGGTGCTACGGCACGTGAACTTTGGGTACGGTTAGAAGAAAATTTTTCAAGACAATAAAAATACTTGGGCCGTATATTTGGAAGAGCAGTTCAACAATACGCGTCTCGAGAATTTTAACAACATGTTCGAATACTGTAAACAACTGAAACTCATAACCGACCAACTTTTCAACTTAAGGACATCTGTTTCAGAGACCAAGATGGTACTTCAACTAGTTGCGGGTTTACCGAAATGTGAATATGATACACTTGCAATGATGATTCAACAGGTCTACCAAGCTTTAATAAAGCATGTTCGCAACTTTTGTTAGAAGAGACCCGTCGTGCTAAACAAGATGAGCACAATCACAAGGCATTAGCCATTGACGGCATGACACCACCCAGCCACCACCGCAGACCACCACCAACAGTAGTCCCGAGGTGGAGGGCGTGGCGGTAGAGGTCGCGGTAACAACAACAAAGAAAAGGGCCGCGATAAAGGCAGCGGAACCAAGAACAAAGTGTGCCCGGCCGTTGTTTACTATCGATGGCCGGGTAGCCCTTGGCCCAATACCGGGAACTGGGCCTCGCCTGCATGCCCCTACCCGACATTAGGAGCCCAATTCCAGCAAGGCTGGAAGCCAGGCCTCTTGGGCTCCTCCCCCACCAACCGGCAAGCCCAACAAAGAAGAAGAGCCTACTGGTAGCGGCAAAGACCCGCAGTGGCACTGCCCCCACCGATTTGGGCCAAGCCTTCAACTCCGTGAACCTTCAACAGCCCGACGAAAATTAGTACATGGACACCGGAGCCACATCTCACCTCACCCCGTCGTCAAGTAACTTATCTCAACTACTTCGATTAAAGTGTCCTCAATTTATTACTGTCGGCAATGGTCATCGCATTCCAATTGAATGTTATGGTAACACATATACCACACATCCCCACCCGCCTTTCTCCCTAAATCACGTCCTCTACACCCCTAACATCATTAAAAACTTAATCTCTGTTAGAAAATTCACTGCATGATAATTACGTATGCATCGAATTTGACCCTTTGGTTTTTCTGTGAAGGATCTCAATACGGGGAAAATTCTTACGCGCTGCAATAGTGTGGGAGACCTCTACCCCTTCACTCAATCTTCCGTTGTCAGACCGCAATCACCTCTATCCCTTGCGACTATCTCTCCCTCAACTTAGCACAACAGACTCGGACATCCCGGAGACCCTGTTTTTACTTTTCTTAGGACTACTAAGCGTATTCAATGTATTAATGGGAGACTTGCCCAATACTGTTTTTCTTGCCCGCTCGGCAAGCATACTCGTCTTCCATTTATGTCATCCAACAATGTTACTTTTTCTCCTTTTGATATTGTACATGCTGATTTGTGGACATCTCCGGTTGTTAGCTCTTTGGGTCACAAATTTTATCTAGTATTCTTAGATTATTTTTCATATTTTGTCTGGATTTACCCACTGAAATTCAAATCTGAAGTTTTTGCCAAATTCCTTGAATTTTAAAAATTCATTAAAATACAGTTTAAAAAATCTATCAAATCATTCCAATGTGATAATGGACGTGAATTTAATAACTCGGCATTTCACAATATTTGCTCTAAACAATGCATGGTTTTCTGTTTTTCTTGTCCCTATACTTCCTCCCAAAACGGAAAGGCTGAACGAATTATACGTACCATCAATAACATGGTTCGCACCCTTCTGTTTCATGCCTGTCTTCCACCACCTTTTTGGGTCTATGCTATTAATATGGTAGAATCCCTTCTTAATATTTATCAACTAGCACTCTCCAAAATAGGACCCTTACCGAAATCTATACCATAGGTTCCCATCCTATGACCATCTCCATATTTTCGATTGCTTATGCTACCCCAACATAGCCTCCACTACACCTCACAAACTTGCCCCTCGCACCATGCCCTGTGTCTTCGTTGGTCTCTCTCCTACTTATCGGGTCTACCTGTGCTATGACATTGACACTCGTAAAATCATCGTCTCTCATCACGTCACCTTTGATGAGACGACCTTTCCTTTTTCAAATCTCCAAAACTTTCAGACCACCGATTACACCTTTCTCGATGAACCGAGTCTGTCCCCAGCTATCCGATTTCTGTACCACCAGCAGTCCATTATTCCGACAGATCCTGCAACTCCGTCCCCGCCACTGTCTGACACCATCTCCGACCAAACAACTCCCAGCTCTCGGTCGAACACCCCACGATCGCTTTGCCTCCATCGCTTCTCTCGCCTCTCCAAAGAAGACTATCGCCTTCCCGAACCCGACAACTCACAGCCTCCAAACCCTGACCTCCCACTGCTGCCTACCCACCGCATGGAGACTCATGCCCAACACGGGATCTTCAAACCCAAGGTTCACTTCAACCTCTCCACACAAACCTTATCACCCATTCCAAAAAATCCAAAACTAGCCAAACTGGACCCTAATTGGAATGCGGCCATGTGCGATGAGTTTAACGTTTTAACCAAGCAGAACACTTGGGATTTGGTACCTAGACCAGACGTTGTGAATGTTATTCGGTGTATGTGGCTATTTCGTCACAAGTTCAGAGACAATGGTGATTTGGAACGGTATAAGGCAAGACTGGTTGCCAATGACACTAATCAACATGAGTGTATTGATTGTGGTGAGACATTCAGTCCGGTTGTTAAACCGGCTACTATTCGGACTGTTCTTAGTATTGCTATGGGCATGCATTGGCCGATTCATCAGCTTGATGTCAAGAATGCATTTCTTCATGGGGATTTAAAAAAAACCGTGTACATGCATCAGCCCCCTGGCTTTGTTCATCCGACAATTCCGCAGTTTGTATGTCTACTCAGGAAGTCATTGTATGGCTTGAAACAGGCACCCCGCGCTTGGTATGATCGCTTTGCCAAGTATCTTATGCAAATCGAATTTTTATGTAGCAGGTGTGATAACTCTCTCTTCACTTTTCATCGAGGTAGCAGCACTGCTTACTTGCTATTATATGTGGATGACATTGTTTTTACTGCCTCCTCTGACGGTTTGAAGAATGAAATCATTGCTCTACTCAAAACTGAATTTGCTATGACCGACTTGGGCAAGTTGAGTTATTTCTTGGGTATATCAGTGACCAGATCTGCAGCTACTATGTTCTTGTGTCAGCGCAAATATGCAGAAGAGATAGTGTACATGGCTAAGATGACAAATTGTAAAATTATGCCAACTCCGGTTGACTCAAAATCCAAGCTCAGTGTCAATGAGGGTGCGCCAGTTTCTGATCCCACTCTATATCAGAGTCTTGCAGGTGCCCTTCAGTATCTTACATTCACTAGGTCTGATATTGCATATGTTGTTCAACATGTGTGTCTGTTTATGCACGACCATCGAGAGTCCCATTTTGCGGCCCTCAAACGTATTATCAGATACGTCAAGGGCACACTAGACTTTGGACTACATCTCTACCCCGCCCCAAACAAGTTACTCTCCTACACGACACACGTCGCTCCATTTCATGCTACTGTGTATTTCTTGGGGATAATCATATTTCATGGTCCGCCAAGCAGCAAGCCACGCTATCCCGTTCGAGTGCTGAAGCAGAGTATCGCAGAGTTGCTAATGTCATTACTGAGATCTGTTGACTCCGAAATCTTCTTTTTGAGCTCCAGTGTCAACTGCAAAAGGCGTTTATAGTCTACTGTGACAACATATCTGTCATCTATAGGTCTCACAATCCGGTCCAACTTCAGCGGACTAAGCATATTGAGATGGATATTCACTTTGTACGAGAGAAGGTTGCCCTTGGTCAGGTCAAAATGTTACTCGTGTCTTCCTCCTATCAGTATGCAGATATTTTCACAAAGGGACTACCGAGACAGCTCTTCACCGACTTCCGATCCAGCCTTAGCGTTCGGCCTCCTCCCGCTCCGACTGAGGGGGAGTATTAGCGAATATTCACAGTATATTTTGTAATTATGATAGATGTATATTTAAGGTAACTTAAAATTCTTATTGTATTAGGAATCAACCTCTGTACAACTATATATATTGTGATTAATGAAAGGAATCCTAAGAAAAATTATTTCAATCTTACAATTAGTAATTAGTAGTAATTTAGTAAAAGAGGAACTTAAATAAATAAATAAAAAGAAAGGGAAAAAATATATTAAAAATTATAAAGAGTCCGAAAAATGCCAATAATAAAAGGGAAAAAAATTAACAAAAGTACCGCAATTAGCAGATCCTTCCCATCTTCTCCTGATTAATTTCTGCTACTCTCAATCCATCAATTGCTTCCTAGGTATGAATCTCTCTCTCTCTCTCTCTCCCTCCCTCTCTCTCACACACACACAGAGAGAATACAGTTGACTTTGATATCTCGGTTCTCTAGAATCTTCTTTCCCTATAAACTAGACATAGTCGCTTTAAATACTATGTTGAATTTAGGTGTACGCTATCGAAGTCGGTTTACACATTATTTGAAAAACTGCTTATTAAATAGGTGCATTAATTACAAGTTAGTTACTTTTATGCTTCCGATCACAAATGTAGAGTGGAAAATGTGAAAGATCGGTAATTTGACCGAAGGAGTTTGATTTTGCCTTTTGTTGTCGGTTGAGTAGTTAGTTTCTAATAGCAGTCAGTTATTTTGATCAGATCACTTCATTATTCATGCGAATATTTCATGTATTTAATTTATAAATGAGTAAGATTTGTTAGGCTGATGGGCGAGCCATGATTTGAAGTTTATGGGTTCTAAACTTGTCACCGAAGCCATGTCTCGTTTTATTTACTGGGTTTGCAATTAACTATTTATACATATTTAATGAATTTTCTAATACAAATACAGGGTCTAAGTAAAAGCTATTGGGTTCGTATGAACCCGTACCTAAAATTGTAGGTTTGCCCCTGGCTTCACTTTGGTTTGCTAATCCAAAAGATTTTGTTTTATTTATGGCAAAAAAAAGAAGAGAACTTTTTTTGGTTGTCAAGAAAATTATGAATGCAAAATAAGATATCAGACATGAGATTTCAAATCTGGAAAGGGTCATAGTTACAAGATTGTTTATTGTTAATTAGTGGCAGACCTCAGTAAAAAATATCCCTTTTCTATTTCTTTTGGAATTTACTCTTTAGTGGCGTGAACGAATCTTCTTTCAGCCATTCACTATAAGAAAATGGACTCTATAAGTCAATTATTACTTGTCTTCTATTAATAAAAGAATGAACTCTCAGCTATTTATTTTTCAAGTATGTAATATTCTCGTATAGTTAAATAATTTGAGTTTCCATGAATGCGACAGATATTTTCACATTGCAAGAAACCATGTCAGTGGTTGACGAACCGTTGTATCCGATTGCGGTTTTGATTGATGAGTTGAAGAATGAAGACATCCAGCTTAGATTGAATTCGATCCGGCGCTTGTCTACCATTGCCCGTGTTCTTGGAGAGGAGAGAACTCGGAAAGAGTTGATTCCATTTCTAAGTGAGAACAACGATGACGATGATGAAGTTCTTCTTGCAATGGCCGAAGAGTTGGGCGTGTTTATTCCGTACGTTGGAGGGGTTGAACATGCACGTGTGTTGCTTCCACCCTTGGAAGGTCTTTGTAGTGTTGAAGAGACCTGTGTTAGGGAAAAGGCAGTTGAGTCATTATGCAGAATTGGGTCTCAAATGAGGGAATCGGACTTGGTGGAATCATTTATTCCACTTGTGAAGGTTTGTCTATGTCTTAAGTCTTCAAAGTGCTGTTCGACTTTATTTCTGTGTATGTTATATAGCTCTAGAAACTCTTTAAGATTGGAAACGCCTTTCTTCTGGTATAGCTGTATAGGTCTGCCTGCTGTAAAATAATGTTATTCCTTTTTTTTTCTTCTTTTTTGGTTGGTATTTGTGTGCTTGAGACCTTAGATTAGGGTTGCTGCAACTTCAATATGCTAGCTGCTGATCTCAATTAGTTTAATAAAGAATACATACCTTACCGTTTAAAAAAAAGAAAATTTAAAGAATAGAGAAAAAAAAAAGAACAGATAGACATTCTCTGGCTAGTCAGCAGATTCCTAGATAAATACTGAGCCAACGTTGTCCTTGGTATTTCCTGATCTGTCTCACATTGACTATTGCAAAGACCGCAGAAAGAAATAAACGTTCAGGGTTTATTACATGAGTCAGCAGGAGAGATATTGTGATTAATCTTTTGATCTTTTGAAGATGCTCCCTTCAGGGTATCCTACTCTGATGGGGTGCAGAAAAGTATAAATTGGTTACTGTATTTAGAATGCACTGTCCCTTAGAATAGTTTGAATTGGTTATGAGGAGGAGGATTATGCGTGTAAATATCAATGTATTTTACTTGGATGTAAATGTTAATTCTGGGCTTATCCCAAAAAAGAAAGGTCACATAAAACGGAGCTTATGTATCTTTGAAGATATCACCTAAATATAGATGGTGTGTGTGCATGCATGTGTTAGTTTATATTGGAGCTACAATAATTAGTTTTGCAACCAATAAGATTATTTCATTATAAAGACAATAATGGATAGGATTCATTAATGACCAAAATGGCCTTAAAATAAAATTGATTGACCATTAGCACACATGTCGATCCCACAACTAAACTCACCTTTCTATATAGTAGGAAGGAAAACATAATGTGTCAAGGAATCCAAGTGAGCATATCTCAACTTCAGCCTCCGTTTCTTGCATATCGCTATCTTTGGTTTCTCCAGATTATTTAAATAATAAATACATGTCATTTTCGAATAAAGAAATGTGCAAAAAGTGAAGTTACTCGAATAAAACGATGTTCTTTGCCGATCTTCATTAGTTGATCATGGAAATTTCATGCAATTTCCATTAATTGACTAATTGTGTTCAATTTAACTTACTTGAAATGTTCATTGTTGAAAACTAATTAAAGGACCAGAGTTTACAAAGTTCATAACACTAATGAGATTTCAAGGGTAATGCAACTCAGACAACAAATTTTAGGTTTTTCTCATAAGATAATATTAGAAATACACTAAGCAATACTATAACATAACTTGATGCTTACTAATAATGTATACTACTAATTGGCAATGACTCGAACTATATTGCTTTCACGTTGGTAAATACTTATATGTACTCAGTGTTTACACTAAATAGTTAAGTAATTTAACAAGATGAAAGCATGTGTTAATTAACCATGGTTACAACAACAACAACATACCCAGTGAAATCCCACAACGTGGGGTCTGGGGAGGGTACAATGTACGCAGACCTTACCTCTATCTTGGTAGGTAGAGCGGTTGTTTCCGAGAGACTCTCGGCTCAAGACAGAACATAATCACAAGCAAAGCAACATAAAAAACAAAGCAAGAGAGCCGGTCAGAAAATATTTAAAGCAGTATGGAAATGCTGGTATCAAAAGCGAATAGGTCATGATAGCGCATTCCGAAAAGTAAGCAGTAACTAGCGCATGTAAATAAGCTAGACAAAGTAGGACACATAGCAGCAGAAATCAAGCTACAACTATACTGCGCCTATTAGTATGATAGACTAATCGGACCTACAATACTAACACTATAACTATCAATTTGCAAGCGTAAGTAAGACTACGCTCGACTATCTACTACCCTTCTACCCTAATTCATGTCCTCCACAACCCCCTATCTAAGGTCATGTCCTCAGTAAGTTGCGCATGCGCCATATCCCATCTAATCACATCTCCCCAATACTTCTTCGGCCTACCTCTACCACTCCTGAACCCGTCCATAGCCAGCCTCTCACACCTCCGCACAGAGGCATTTGTGTCTCTCCTCCGCACATGTCCAAACCATCTCAACCTCGCTTCACGCATCTTATCCTCCACGGAGGCCACTCCACTCTGTCTCGGATATCATCATTTCTAATCATATCCCTCCTTGTATGCCCGCACATCCATCTCAGCATTTTCATCTCCACAACTTTCATCTTTTGGATGTGCGAAGTCTTGACTGGCCAACACTTCGCCCCATACAACATAGTCGGTCTAACCACCGTCCTATAAAACTTGCCTTTAAGTTTTTGTGGCACCTTTTTGTCGCATAAGACTCCAGATGCGAGCCTCCATTTCATCCACCCTGCCCCAATACGATGTGTGACATTGTCGTCAATCTCTCCATCCCTTTGGATAATAGACCTGATGTACTTGAAGCTTCCTTTCTTTGGAATGACATGAGTACCAAACCTCACCTTCACGCCTGTCTCAAGGCCGCTCCCGTTACTGAACTTGCACTCCAAGTATTTTGTCTTGGTCTTACTCAATCTGAACACTTTCAGATTTCAGAGTCTGTCTCCAAACCTCCAGCTTATCATTCACTCCGCTGCGAGTCTCATCAATCAGGATTATGTCGTCTGCGAATAACATACACCATGACACATCCCCTTGGATTTGTCGCGTTTCCATCCATCTCCAAGGCAAATAAGAATGTGTTAAGAGTTGATCCCTGGTGCAGCCCATCATCACTGGAAAGTGTTCCGAGTCTCCTCCCACTGTCCATACCCTGGTCTTGGCTTCATCATACCTATCCTTGATCGCCCTAGTGTATGCCACAGGTACACCTCTAACCTCTAAACATCTCCATAGAACCTCCCTAGAGACTTTGTTGTATGCCTTCTCGAGGTCGATGAAAATCATATGTAAGTCTCTCTTCCTCTCCCTATACTGCTCCACCAACCTCCTAATAAGATGAATGACTTCTGTGGTCGAACGCTCCGGCATGAATCCAAACTGGTTCTCGAAAATAGACACGCTTCTTTTCATCCTCATCTCCACGACCCTTTTCCAAACTTTCATAGTGTGGCTTAGCAGCTTGATACCCCTATAGTTGTTGCAACTCTGAATATCACCTTTGTTCTTCTACAAAGGGATCATTGTACTCTACCTCCATTCTTCGGGCGTTCTCGCCGTCTTAAAAATGACGTCAAACAACTCGGTCAGCCACTCCAAATCTGCCCAAACCTGCCCTACCTGCGCTCTTTCAAAATTCAACTGGGGTCTCATTAGACCCTGTCGCTCGTCTCCTGCGCATCCTGCGAACAACACCCTTAACCTCCTCAACCTTAATGCTTCTACTAATTAACCATGGTTAAATATTAAAATCCTTATACAAACACGTATCATACATCTCTTGGGTCGTTATAAACACCCTCTGCGAATAAATTTTTACCTTACCTTTTCAAAAAAAGAAAAAGTTTAAAGAATACAGAAATAAAAGAACCAAAAGACATATTCTCTGGCTAGTCAGCGGATGCCTAGATAAATGCTGAGCTAACGTTGTTCTTGGTATTTCGTGCTCTATCTCACATTGCCTATTGCAAAGATCGCAGAAAGAAATAAAGGTTCATGGTTTATTACATGAGTCAGCAGGAGATATTGTGATTAATCTTTTGATCCTTTGAAGATGCTCCCTTCAGGGTATCCTACTCTGATGGGTTGCAGAATTTGAGGAAAAGTATAAATTGGTTACTGTATTTGGAAAGCACTGGCCCTTAGAATAGTTAATGTGTGATTCAAAATTACAATGTATTTTACTTGATGTAAATGTTAATTCTGGGCTTATCCCAAAAAAGAAAGGTCACATAAACGGGAGCTTATGTATTTTTGACGATATCACCTAATTATAGATGGTGTGTGCGCATGCATGCGTTAGTTTAGGATCTTGAACCTGAAATATAAGCCAAGTCCAAGCTAGAGTATTACTGCTTGTATTTAATTTGCTAGTTCCTTCATTGGCTGATGAATTTATTGTGCAAGTTAATAGCCCAATACTCGTATCATAGACATGATCCTTCAAAACTGATCCGTTGAGACGTAGTGTAACATCTCCATGGTTTCTTGTAACCAGAGACTGGCTGCTGGAGAGTGGTTTACTGCTCGAGTTTCGTCTTGTGGATTGTTTCACATTGCCTATCCTAGTGCTCCAGAGCCATTAAAGAATGAACTGAGAACCATCTATAGCCAACTTTGCCAAGATGATATGCCTATGGTGAGGAGAGCAGCTGCTACAAATCTTGGAAAGTTTGCTGCGACTATTGAACAACCCCATTTGAAGACTGACATCATGTCAATGTTTGAGACCCTCACACAGGATGGTATGGTGTTTCCATTATGTGCTCTTTGTATTTTATCTTTTCTTTGAAATGACGCAATTTGCTTTCTGTAAGTGGTCTCTGTTTAGAGCAAAAACCTTTCTTGATCCTGGAGTCGTTGAATAATGAGCATCTCCTGTTAATTCTGTTTGGCTCTTAAAGTTTCTCTTTAGGTTAACATAGTGTCTGGGGATAACTAGTATAAATTTTGAGAATTATTTTGGAATGATCATTTCCAAGTGGGCTCTGCTTTGATCTGAGGATTGGTCCTAGCTATTGGGATGCTCAATATGCTGTCTTTTCATTTTCTGTTGACTCTAGCAGCGTAGCTCATAATAGTGTCTATGTACTAGAGAAGTATTGGAAAGGACGGTAAAATTAGTTTGGGTACACCCGTCTTTGTTCAACAGTGCAATGGACATGCAAAAAGGTGAAAGCCACTTTAAATACAACACGCATTTGGTGCTCTTTTATCCTAATAAAATGCACCTTTTCTCAAAAAAATCTGACTGAGGTTCTTTTTTTGTGTGCATGATCTAGGTACATCTTCAAGGGTCCTTTCTTGTTCCTTAGATTTGAGTGCATCTACTCATCTGAGATAGAGGAACAATTATAATAGTCTATATAACTAGGACTGTTTCATTTTGTCTTAATGTATCAGTTCATGAGTGTGTGCGATGCTTCAGATGGATCCTTCAGAATACATTAAAACTTGCTAAAGGTTGAAGCTATCCGTAATCAATCATGTCTAAAGGTTGTTGTACCCGAGCCATGTGAAATTGTGGAAGCTTCAACAATTTCTTCTTTTTCCCCTCCCCTTTTTGTAGAAAAAACCCCAAAAATCTGATAAATTTCTATTTGTCAAGGACTAGCCTGGTATATGCTTTATTCACGAATTGTTTCTTACCGTACCAATATTCTATTAGTGGCTAATAGTTGGTGTCATTGGAGAGCTCTATTTGGTTTACTCAATTCGTATCAGTGTGACTAAGGAGGAATTGGTTCTATTCAGATCAAGATTCTGTCCGTTTATTGGCTGTTGAGGATTGTGCTGCTTTGGGGAAGCTGCTGGAGCCTAAAGACTGTGTAGCACAAATTCTGCCAGTCATAGTTAATTTTGCGCAGGTTGGCCCACCAAGCTTTACATTAATGAAATTTTTTGCATGCAAATGCAGTTCTATGAAGATTTCTGCCATCTGACCTTTCTGGATTTTTTTTTGTAACATCGGTACTGTATTTCGTTTGTCACTTGTGAGTGTAGTTATGCTCAGTCGCGACACTTTAAGCAACGGCTCCTGGTGCAACAGCAAGCACCAGTTTAACTTGGGGGGGGGGTGATTTAGTGGCGGTGGGTAGCAAGGTGGCTTTGTTGCCTATTCCATTAGGAACCGCCGATTTCTGACAGGAGCTGATTGGGATTGTTTAAGTGATCAAATACGTCCATAGTGACTAGGATGGATATCTCGTATCCGAAAACTAGCAGTGCGCTGTTCATTTGGAATCTGGGTTCTTCTACTTCATATTTAATATGAATATTTTCCCTCTCTTTTTTTTATATCATTCCTCAAGTCCCATAGGTTTGATCCTGTAGAATTTGACCCATTTTCTCATTGAACGAAAGGTACAAAATAAATCAGATTGATAAAAGTACCATGTGAAATCTTCGGGTTTTCCCCTTCCTCAATCCCTATCCCATAGGTACAGGATTAAGTGAATACCTAAAATTGTGGTCATTTTATTTCGATCTTTCCAGACATAACCAAAGAAGTGATGAGGTATTAGGCGATTGTTCTGGGAGTTCTTTTGCTGTTTCACATTCCCCCCACACTATAGCTAAAGTGAAGCTGAAGTTGTTAGCATGAGCTGAAAGTATATGCATAGGCTGAAAAATTCCCTATAAACCCTCTTTTCTGCATTACGAGCTGAAGTGCTGAACTAAGTTTTTCCTGTGTTCCTGAAAGATAGTTCGAAAGGATGCAAACTGTTTCAGGCCTTGAGATTGTAGAAGAGGATTTGAAGTGCTGAACTAAGTTTTTCCTTTTTGCCATTCTTTTCCCTGACATAATCGCGAATGTCAGGGGGCGGGGTGCTTAGTTATCGTTTTGTTCTCAATCTGAAGCAAATTCCAACAAATGACATTGATGATATAACTCCTTGTTTCTTTTCTTTTTCCTTTCTGGAATTTGGTTCTTTTGCTTATTTCTGTGATTAACTACTGCGATATTTTCATGTAACCAAACACTGTTGCGTTATCAGGTTATAGTAGCATATTGGCTTTGGTTACTGATGTTAATTACCTCTTAATCCATTTGAACAGGATAAGTCTTGGCGTGTTCGTTACATGGTTGCAAATCAACTTTATGAATTTTGTGAGGCAGTTGGACCGGAGGCTACCAGGTTAACTATCTGTGATACTGTGCATTTCTCATTTACTGTAATCTATGTTACGGTGTAATCTGTGTTACGATGTACACCATTGATACTTCACCTTGCTAGTCAAATGAAGTATGTGGTTTTTCGTTGCCTGAATCTTCTGTTCTTTCTTTTTCATGCTCGGAACTGAACATGATGTGAATATCAATATCACACAAACTTTCATCACCACAAGGATTTCTTTTTCTTTTTCTATTTTTGGTTTTCTATCAAGTTCTCTCCCCTATGACTAACTCATGACTATCATAACATTCATCAGGACGGATTTGGTCCCTGCTTATGTTCGGCTACTTCGTGATAATGAGGCTGAAGTGCGCATAGCTGCTGCTGGCAAGGTGACTAAGTTCTGCCGTATTTTGAGCCCTGAGCTTGCTATCCAGCATATCCTTCCTTGTGTAAAGGTAGAAATTTTTTCAAGTTCCTTCCCTATTTACTGTCCCGTATTCCTATCTTTCGGTTTCTCCAGATAATGTCTCCTTGGGTGATTCCTTTTCTTAGTTCATCTATCGAGTATCAATCATTAAATGATCCTTGACGATTTGTTTAACTTTTACTAAAGTTATATTCTTTTTTATAGGAACTATCATCAGATTCATCTCAGCATGTTCGTTCTGCTTTGGCTTCAGTTATCATGGGAATGGCGCCTATTTTAGGAAAGGTATAAATACCCTCGTCAGTGCACCAAAATATTGGATTCTGCTCTCTTGTTATGTTCTGTAGTGGTACAGTTTATGTTCTGTCCATGTTGCTTCTGATTGTTGTCCTAGTATAACATGTTCATTTCCTTGAGCTTCTGTCTGCTTAATTCTTCTTTAATTTTTCTTATCCTTTCTAGAGTCATAAGTTGAAAACATATTTTAGCAGTATGTTATTGATTACTGTGTAAGCACATGTTTAGCAGTTTATCCTGAAGATTTTTTTCCTCGGTCTAGCAGCCGGTATGGCTTTTATGTTTTTTGACTTTGATGATGTCATTTCACAATATTGTTCTCAACATAGTTTTTGAACCCCAAAATAATACCTTATCCTGGAATACACTCAACCTTCTTTGCGGCTTTGTCCAATTTTTAGTCGATGACATCTCTAACAGGAGTTTAATGTTGCCGTACTGGTTACTATAGGATGCAACTATCGAGCAGCTTCTCCCGATTTTCCTCTCTCTTCTGAAGGATGAGTTTCCTGATGTTCGTTTGAATATTATCAGTAAGCTTGATCAAGTAAACCAGGTTAGCATTCATTATTATAACTCTGTACTTGAAGTCACTTTGCCTTATTTGAGCCTTGGTGGCTTCTCAATCTACCTACCTATATCATGTTTTTCATGTTCTCCTATATTAAATTAAATCAATTTATTACAGGTAATTGGAATTGATTTGCTCTCCCAATCACTGCTGCCAGCTATTGTTGAACTTGCAGAGGATAGACATTGGAGGGTTCGGCTTGCAATAATTGAGTACATACCTCTATTGGGAAGTCAGCTGGGGGTCGGCTTTTTTTATGACAAGCTTGGTGCTCTGTGCATGCAATGGCTAAAAGATAAGGTTTGTAGGAAGCTTTCTGTTACTTGTTATGTCTTTTGATGCTTTGGAGACAAAGAACTGTGAATATTCTAGTCTATGTTTGGATAAAGTGACTGTAACCAAATGCCTGTTCTGTGGTATAAAGGCAATAGAAAATTACTATGTGTATTATCTCTAAGTGCCTGTTTTGGAGTATGGATGGAGAAAAAGAAGACCCTTTCGATGAGAGGTGATGGAGATAGTCATATTTGTTACTTTCGAACACTTCTTTTGTGGAGCACAAGATGTCTCTTTGTTATTGTCTAAATGAGTTACGAACTTGTACATGATGACACCTGGTTGGTGCTAACTTTGATTAAAATATGTTTTTGTTACAATATGTACGTACAAAAGTGTCTTTCCACAAGATGTATCTAGGGACTCTGTAGCAGTTAAGATCCAATTGAGATAGTATTACAAGACTTGTGTTTTCTGAGAAGCAGTGGGGAGCAGCATTTGCTCTGGAAGAAAGCAAGTCAGCATGTCACTGGGAATTGGTCACATAATAGGCATACCCTGACAATCAAAAACACATTAATGTCATAAAGTTGCAAGGAGCAATATTGCATGACATTTTTTAAAGAAATTACTATTGTGACTGCCTCTTTAAGTGGCTCGGCTGGAAATAGTTCTGATGTGATGTCCATGTTAGGCCTTCTCACACATGGATGGAAAGCCATTATTGGATAGAATACCACATGATATGAAGTCATACCATTTCTTGGTGTCCGGATGTAGGATTGAATTTTTTTCAGTCAAGATGCATGGAACTTGCTTACTCATGGTCCATATTTTAGTTCACTGGCTTACACTGATGGAACAGTTCTGCTGTCCTGATTCTTGGTCTCAATTCCCCCTTTTGAGATCATTTCCAATGCTTCTTCTTGTCACGGTCACTTAGTATCTTGAATACGACTTGTGCATCCGTCCTGACTTCTTTCAGGAGATACTCAAAATGAAACCAATTGCATCATTGTGCAACTCTTTGTAGTAATGTTCTTGTATTCCTCTTTTATGTCTTTCTTATTATCATTCTTCGACTTGCAGGTTTACTCTATTAGAGATGCAGCGGCAAACAATGTTAAGCGCCTTGCTGAGGAATTTGGTCCAACATGGGCAATGGAGCATATAATTCCACAGGTTTTCCTGTTGCCTTTAATAAGCTGATTGATAGTTGGTGATGCAATAATTTAGAAGTTTCTTCTTTAAGGAAAAAGTATTTAGTGCTGTTATTCTCGATTTCCATACATGCTTTATCACTGATTATGAAGAGATCATCTCTTGGTCTGTTCTTTGATGAGTCATGATATGTGCAATATCTTGTCCAGAATCAATACATTGCTGTTCGATGTCCAGAATCAATAAATTTTAGTGGATAGTATTTGAATTCAATTTCAACTAGTAGAATCTTTCGCATTTCTTTTTGTTGGGGGTGGGAGGTCTCAGGTTTTCCTCTTTAAATAACTTGACTGATTCATTTTTCAGGTGTTGGATATGATTAATGACCCACATTATCTTTACCGAATGACCATCCTTCATGCAATTTCTCTTCTTGCCCCTGTAATGGGCTCAGAAATTACTTGCTCGAAACTTCTGCCGGTTATAATTGCTGCGTCAAAAGACAGGTTAATCTTCAGTAATATTTATGCTTTACCATTTTGTTGGGTAATTGTTATGCTTACAGGTCTAATACTTGCATATTCCAGGGTACCGAATGTCAAGTTCAATGTGGCTAAGGTTTTGCAGTCTGTTATTCCAATAGTTGAACAATCTGTAAGCGTCAAAGTACTTCTCATTGGTTAAAAGGCTGATGTGTGTGTTTATGTATTTCATTCATTTGCTTTATTCTTGTAAACTAGACTGTCTAATGAGACACTCCGCATAGCTAGTCCTGAGTCCCGACAAAGTAGCAGAGTTGTGGTAGGTTGAAGGTAAGGGTAATAATAGGCAAATTTATGATGGTTGTTTGTATTCATGAATGCATTTGGTCGCACTATGCTAGGCACGAGTTACATCAGCATCCAGGTATAACAATAAATAAACACAATGGACTCGAATAGAGCAGAATGGAAAATAGGATTTATAGCCTATCCCACCATTTTGGGATTGAGGCATAGTTGATTGATAGAATGTCTACTGAGCCTTAGTAATGATTTAATGTAGTTACTAATATATTCATGGAAGTGAAGATTTGACTTGAAATGCTTGATAGGGGACATTTCTTTTGTCATTTCATGAATTCTGTGAGGAGCTTATATTGCTGGAAGTCCGAAAAGAACAGAATTCTGAGTGATGATTTGCCCAGTCAAATAGATTCACCATTTTCTTTTCTGTCAAATTCTAATCTGGTACGATAATCTTGCTAGTGCACGTTCAATAGTCAATTAACTTATAATTCTGGAATGTTTTTCTATGGGAAGAGGGGGGAGGGGGCAGGAGTAATGAGTAGAGGAAATATCTGAAAAATTAAATAAAAAGAGGAAAGAGTTTGGCTTTCTGACATATGAGTCTGCCCGTATTAACCACGAATCTTTATGTACAGGTTGTGGAGAACACAATTCGGCCGTGTTTGGTTGAACTCAGCGAGGACCCAGATGTTGATGTTAGGTTTTTCGCCAACCAAGCTTTACAAGCAACTAAGTGATGATATCTAGTTATAGGCAATTGAATAGTTCAAAGCAGTTTTCTCCTTGTCGCTTGTGGTGTGAACAAAGATGTACAAGAGCTTTTGTCGTCTTTAGATACCAAATCATTCTTGTCATGCATATTTGGACATCGTCCAAGAAAAGTTACACTTAAGGTATGACTGCAATACAATAGAAGTTGAGCACAGGTTTTATGGTGTGTTGATGGCTTCTCAAGGAAATTACTTGTGCTTATGAAGTAGGACCAGTATATGTGGAAATATCAACTGCCACTCAAGGATTTAGATCTGCTACCGTTCTTCCGGATTTTTTTAAAATTATTTATGATGATTCTCCAAGGTGGAGTTAAGGTCTGCGTACACTCCACCCTTCCCAGATCCCACGTTGTGGGATTTCACTGGGTATGTTGTTGTTGTATTTATGATTGATTCTTTCAAGTTTTAGTGACTGAAGTATAATATTTGGTTCATAGCTGAGAGGTTTGGAAAATCTTCAGTGTTGAGTATACACTTGATAAAGTTAGCAGAAGACTCCGGGGTTGGTGGTGGTGGTGGTGGGGGGGGGGGGGGGGTCAGGTCTGCATTTGTTGAACTTATGTGTCATATAACATCATTATCTAGATTCAGCTGCTCGTGAACAAAGCAGTTAACTTCCCCTTGTAAGTCTTAGTTGCAAAAATTGGTCTTCATGGAGAAGTGCTACATTAAAAATTGACCTTTAACCATGCGCTTTCATCGACAGTGCAAGGTCCTTGTTCTGAAAACTAGAGCTTCTACCTTTCACGCACTTCGATTGAGAATAGATTTCTCCATCCATCAGAAATATACTCGATGATTTTAAGAATATTTCAGGCTAGGTAACGTATTCAAATTTAATCAGTGTGCAATTCTTTCTGCCTTCTTGTCGTATGATCAATTTTTTAAAAAAAAAACTATTTTGCCATGCACTAGCTTGGGTGAAACTCAAATAAATGATGGTTTAAGTAACGGTAGCCAATAGGTTTCACTTACTGTGGAGTTTTGCATTGTATACTCATTGACGTTGTTCAAAGTGGAATTTTAAACGCTAAGTTAAACCACATTAACAATATTGTGCACCTATGACATTTCCGGTCTACCCTTTTATGTTGTCTGGAGGAAACAAAAGTGCACCACTCGAGGTTTGAGGTATTACCTCATATAACAAACAACTTATTTTCAAGAAGCTCGTGCTCATGTACAACATTGTGGACATCTCTCGCGTTATCTTAAGCTTTTTTGTCTCGGTTGGAATTTGATTCATAATTTCACCCAATTCATTGATTGCTACGCCACACTCTTGGGGGCTTACAATCTTGCAAATTTTGCCTGAGGTTGTCACAAAGTTGATTGATGCTTTTAAGCACACCGACGCCCCACTCCAACAACCCCAACTAAAAAATAAAAGATAACATTACATCCGCTTTTCTCTAGTGGAGCAGTCTTAACTCGTGGTTAGTCATATTGGAGTAATAGGACTAGCTGTTTTACATGAGCAGGATCTGGGATAACCTGCTTTTGAATGGTACGACCAGTGGGATAACTTAATTGATTGCTCTAACATTTTGATTAGTATTCAAATCATCTTATACTCTAAATACTCACGGTTTGATTATCATTGCATCAAATAGATAAAAGTAAAGCTTCAAAGTGTGGTAGAAAAAATTGGATATGCACACCATGACCATAACTATATCAGAAAGTAAAAAAAACAAATCTATACAACCTTTCCCCTTGACTAAAAGGATTAAAACCTTTTTGGCATAATTTCCACTCACCAAACATATTGAACAGGAAGAATTAAGTGTGTGTGATCACAGTGGAAATGGAGTTCTAGTGGTGTCCTCTGTCAAAAGAATGGAAGACTCGAAAGTTTCTGCGGCCGTTCACAATTTGATCTTATCCACCCAATCTTCTGGTTAACATTATCATACACGAACAACTGACCACGTAGTGAAATATCTGCAAGGGATGACAAGAAGTAACAGAACTGTATATCATATGATAACTATAGTTAAAACTCAAAAACCACAACACATGAATTTCCTATGTTCAAAGCTTATGGAATTATATCATCTGCTATAAACGGAACCTATAAACTAACAAGCGAAGAGAAACAAACTTCCATCGTAATACTTAAATGGCTCAAATCCCTAATATTCCACTAAAACACTTCAAAAGATCATATCTAGAAAGGATTATATATATCTCAAATCTAGAAACGCTCCGAGTCCTACTGACTAACGAGTTACTTCTGAACATCTCTATTCAGCTGAAATAAGTATAATGACACTCTCAACAGTACCTCCGAGGATTATAGCAGAACCATCATGAATGTTGCCTCCGTCAAGTATACCTAAGCACACGTTTCCCCTTTCCTGCAGTATAATAGTTCTTGGTTGAGAGAGGAAGCAAAAAAGGAGGGGCGGAGGGGACGACAAAGTACCAATGACCAAAAAAAGTAACAGATTACTCACACTGATAGTCAAATACCCTTCTGCAGGAATCGAGAGCTTAGTGGACACGATACGCCAGTTACTTCCAAATTGAAGGTTTAGAGGTTTAAAGAATTGTCTAACCTCTGTAATAGATCTGCATGCAAATAATGATTAAGAATAGTTATAGGAGTCATCAGAAAAGAGAAACAGAAATCGAGAGAAGGGAATTATTATTTTTCTGTTTTTCGATCAACATTTCAGAGAACACATCAGAGTAGGCATATTGAGGCTGGCTTGTAAATGTAACTCTGGCTTCAAGCAGAAATCGATTCCACTTAGAGCCGGTGTCAAAAAACTAAGTTACGTCACAAAGTGAAGCAAAACGTATCTAGCTGATTTGATGATCTCTAAATTGATATTATTTCCTGCATCACTATGCTAGCCCTTAAGTTAAATTTCTCGAAAGCGGTAACAGCTAGCACAGAACACCAGAGGAAAACACTGACAAATACTACAAACTTCAGAATTTAACTGTTAACTCCTGCAACCAATCAAGTTAATTAACTTGTACTATTGTACTACCTTACTGGAGATTTAGGTCGCCAGCAAATGGGTAATGTCATGTCTGATGCATCCTTGACAAGATCTTCACTGGAAATCTCTTCAAGCTGCATTCATCGTGAAAAAGGTGCAAATAGTTGGTAAATAATCATCAAAGAAATTCACAATCTTCTGAAGGAATGGATTGATCAGTCTGACTTACCATGGAAATTAAGGCTTTGTATGCTTGATCTGTAAAATATGTATAAGTACTGCCACTGTCAAACACTACAGTACCTTGTCCATCTCTCTTGCTGCCTAATCGGAGTTTGTTGCCTCCATAGTTCATTTTCATCAATTCTGCTTGATAAAGATTTCTAAACATGAAAGGATGAGGATTAATAAGGACCTGAAATATACCATTAGTCAGGACACATACAGGGGTGAAAGTATCAGAACCTACAGAAACTGAAATGAGGAAAACTCAGACAAGTAAAAATGATACAAAAATAATTCTTTCATTTTTTTGTTTAACTTTTTTTGTTTGGATATAGCACTAGAGGATGACGAAAAACATATACATTGAAAGCAGTTCCCAACCTTTAAAGCCTTACGTGAAGAAGAACCAGCCATACACATTGGCGGTCCGATTATGACCCGAAGAAAGCAAGAAATGGAACAGATAAGGAAACTCAAATACAAAAAAAACAGAACCAGACCTTAATTATAAGCAAAACCAAAAGAGGAGTAAATATAATAGTATGAAAAAGGAAAATAGGGCAGCCCCCAAAATACTATACTCACGGAAAAGGAATATTCAGCATTGGGACCCATGACATCCGCCAATGTGGGACAAAGTCATTGCCTAAGAACAAGTAGCCCCCATTTGTATCAGTGCCAAGACAATGTCCAATAACATTGTTGATTAACCCATGATTCGCTAGCTGAGAAGGCAAACTGATTGGAGCTCTGCTAAGTCCAAGGATCCCATCAGTGCTTGCTAAAGTGTTGAGAAGTGTGCCTTGCTGATCATATGCACAGCTGACAAACACAAACCAAAACTTATACAACCTTATAAAGAAGTAGTAAGGCCACAAAGTAAAGGATAAAGGATTAACTTTACCCGAAAACAACGTTTGACTTGGTTCCTGTCCCATTTGCAAGCACCAATTGAAGTTCATCTTTTGCAAGAACCCCAAAAGAAGAGCTGTGGTCAGCGTATTCTATCTCGTAATCACATTGATGGCAGTTATCACAATAATTGGATTTCAGATTCTCTTGAACCTCAACACAGTAGGGGTTTTTTGGAGGTATCATATTGACATTTCTGGGCTTGTACAATGGGTGGGCTCCCTGGGAAAGCTTCCAACGTTAGAAACTAGTATAGGATTACAATTCACAAGTTTGAAAATAAAAAGCACACTTTCTAACTATGCTTGGGCAACTCAGGTGGTGGAGAAAGTACGAATTGTATAAGGCATCCACATTCATCAACCCCTTCCAAACGGACCGCAAGTAAAGACATAGACAGATGATTTTTAAACAGGAGCACTTCACCACAATGGCAGAACTGGACACCCAGAAAAGGGTGGGGGGGGAGCATAGGACGGGGACTCCAAGTTCAATACCAATAACAGAACAACACACTCCAATGCATTTTATCACATCAACATCCTTCACAGTTAGCTTTCTTTCTGAACCAATAAGAATACAAAAACATTAGACCACTTCTCGCTTGAATTTGAATGTCTTAAAATTTGGACCAAACTTCATCTGGTTATTTGGAAAAAGAAGGATGTGATCATCATTAAAGCAATACTCCCTCCGTTCCAATTAATGTGACACTCTTTCCTTTTTAGACAGTCCAAAAAAGAATGACATCTTTCTATATTTAATAATAATTTAATTTTAAACTTCCCATTTTACCCTTAATGTGATGATTTATAGCCACACATATATCTATGACTTATTTTGGACCACACGTTTCAAAAGTCTTCCTATTCTTAAACTTCGTGCCCAGTCAAACACCTTCGCATAAATTGGGACGGAACGGAGGGAGTAACACTTTGCAGTGTGTCTGACTAATTCCGTGGTATAAGCCTATAAGGAACTACATGTCATTATTAACTAAAAGCATCTTGGTCAATCTTTTTATCCATATCTCTCTATCAAGTAGTATTCATAGCAAGCACCTTCTGGTTGTGCTAATGATAGTAGTAGGAAGTAGAAGAAGCAGCTAGTAACAACAAAAGCAAGGTCTAGGCATCACCTTGGCACAACTAGTGCATGGAGCATCACATTGGATCCACATCAAGTCACTTCCCGTATCAATATCAAGAAAATAAGGCTTGGGAGGATTCCCAACAAGCATATATGTGTAGTACAACCTATACATGAAATGAAGTTAAAATCAACTTTATTCCAGTTGAACACGTCATGACCAAATTACGGCATATAGCAACAAATATATCGCTTAGTGCAATGGACATCACAAAGAGGGAGTATGGAGAACTATTAATAAAAAATGGTTATTTTATTAGAGTGACCCGGCATCCTGAGTTTTAATTTTGAGATGAAAATTTTGTAGGTACTTTGGGAGTCATGTTATCGATCCTGTTTTCATTGGCATGCAAAAGTTAAGCAAGTTAGACTGAGAAGAAAATGTCATCATAGGATGATTAGGAAAAAGTGAGAACCTCTCTTGTGAGTTGTGACTCAAGCAATATAAACTATGAATTGGAAAGAATAACAAGACAGCTTATATGATCACTTTGTCAACTAATGAGATTCCTACCCATCAGGTTCAACAAGTCCTTAGGCCATGATACATAGGCCATGATACAGGGGTGACTAGACAACATTTCTCCCTCTTTTGTGATGCCCTTAGATATAATTATTCAACTAAAGGGCATTTAACTCTTTAACTTGTTCACATATAGAATATTGACAAGTGACAACCAGCTAAAAACAGTCAAATTGTGAGATAATCCCCTAAGACCTTAATAGAATGGAATGATTATGGAGAATTCACATAACATACCCCAATTAGTTTGAGATTGAGGAATAGTTGATGATTTCAAGAAATTATCAACAACAACAACATAGCTGGGAAGGTAGAGTATACACAGACCTTACCCGCTATCTTGGGAGGTAAAGATGTTGTTTCTGATAGACCTCGACTCAAGAAAAAGCATATTAAAGCAGGTCAAAAAGGAAATAACGAAAGCATACTATAGAAAGTAAGACAAAGCATTTTGAAAAAGAACAAGGAACATCAAATAAGATTTCAAGAAATTATCATGCAATCAAATACACAAACGAGTTAAAAGTCTTGCTTACCCATCCGAATGAATATTACCCTTGACAGGAAAATTAACAGAAGAGTCCAACTTAGTTGCAACAGAAACAGACTTAGCAATCTTTTCTTGATCCATGACCCGCTCCATAACAATATCAGGTTTAAAATCCACAAACCTCCCAAGTTTAAACTCAACATCAGTTCTTGAATTCCAAGCACTACCACGCTTAGGATACAAAGGAAGAATAAACGAACTGTTTGAACTATTATGATCATGGTCATCATCCACATCTCGTAACTCAAAAAGGGTCTCTTGGGTAAGTGAAGACCAGAAAGATAAGGCAATTATAGAGATACCCATAAGTGCAAGAACGATTCTTGGACGGAAAAAGAATGATATTTCTAAAGAAACATGAAAAGAGTTAGTGTTTGGATCTTGGTTATGTGGTTGGGTTTGTTGTGGTGGTGGTTCTTGATGTTGGGGTGGTGAATTGGAGAGTGTAAATGCAGTTATGGTTTTGCCTAAAGAAGGGTTGTCAGGAGATGGTAGTGTGATTATTACTACTCCTTGGAGTGGAGGAGAGTCTTTTGTCTCATCCATTATGAAGATGAAGAAAAGTGTTCCTTTTTTTTCTTCTACCTGTGTTGCTTGCTCTATATGGAATGCAAAGTCAATGAAAATGAATAATGGATGATAACAGCTTGAAAGATTGGAAGATACCTAGCACTTTCTGTCACTATGACTTGACTAGGATATGTTTTTTTATATACACATACTTTTTACTTTAGTATGATTAATTAATATTTATTTATTAGTTAAAAGGTTATTCGCACTGGGTAATTTAAATCATATTAATAGATGCATGTTATATATTTATATATGAATTTTTTTTCACACTTAATTATGATTATATATATGTAGTACTTTGTTGGTGTCTTTACTCCAGTAATAAGTTAGTAAGCTATCTCTTCCGCTTTTAGACAAGATAACTCTTAATTGAGCGGAATCAAGCATAAGGAGCAACAATTGCTATTGATAGTTCCCGCTAGGGGAATGTCAGGAGGGGCACATGCTCTATGTCCACTGATTCTGTTTAGTACAGTATAGGAAGCCCGATTTAGTTGATTAAATTATACAATCATGATAAATTGGTCTATTTTAATGTAAATGTTAGATTGAGTAAGTTTTCGACATATTTTATCTTGTACCAAATTCCATCACTTATCAAATTATAATATGATCATTTGTAAACAGTTTTTATCCAAAGTTAAAAATAAATAATCTCCTTCATTTAACCAATATCATTTTTGGTAATTATCTTAACTTTTATTTTTATTACTTGTTCCAAGCAACTCTAAAATATTATTATCAAATTTTTATACTCAAATAATTATCAAAATACTATCTAATTTGCTAATATTATTGCATTAGTCTTTAATATATATTTTCAAAAAAATTCTTACCCACCAACTAAATATTACTAATAACATTAAATTATACATAATAGGAGTCTCTGACTGACGTATTTTAAAAGCAAAGTTCATTTAACATTAAACAAATAGTTTAGTGAATTACATTACAATAATATAATTTTTTTTGTACAGTACTTAACGAACAAACCCGAATGAAAAACGCGGGTGACCCGAAGCTCGAGAACTGTGATCTATTACAACTACCATTGAGAGAAAATTGAATTTGCGTCGGATGAGCAATGGATTCCCCACCCGAGAGAGAAAAGGCGAACTCAACGTCTTCTTCTACTCCCCTTGCTGCTATCGTCACCTTCTGGAAAGGTACTTTTTCTGCAATTAGCATATTAATTGGAATATCGTGCGAGGTCACGTTTCGTTACTAGTATTCGTTTGGTTATTTTCATACAGCAATCAGATTTTTAGGTTCTGGTTACTCATTTTCTACTGCACCTTGCAGTGAAATGTATATCTTTGTATTTAGTCTTAAGTTTATTTTCACTCAGAGGTAATCCAATTTTTTCGGCTTCTGGAAAGGTACTTTTCCAGCTGCAATTATGAAATCCTAATCTTACTTTTTCTGTAAATTGTATATCTCCGATAGTCGGATTTTAACTGCTGATTAGTGATTATTATCAAAGTAATATTAAATTGGAAATCATCACTTCACTCTGTCTCGAAGGAAAGTGCGAGTTCACATCTCATATAGCAATCAGGTTTTTAGGTTCCGGTTACTCATTTTCCGCCGCAATATGCAATGAAATGTCATAGGGAAAAACATATTAAGATTGAGTAATTAACACATGCAGTCTAGCAGTGGAGATTATGTTCTTTACGATTTTTCACTTTAGCATTTGAAAAGTCAACATGAAAACCATGGGAGGTACTTCATTTATGATTACAAAGTCTTAAAATAATAAGATAACTAATAGCATGCTCCATCTAGCTGTTTGAGATTATTCTCTTTCAAATATTTTACTTTAGCATTTGAAAGAACCAATGGGAGGTCATTCATTAATGATTACCACCAGGACCATTAGTTTCTGTGTATTAATTTTATATAAAGTGGCATATAGTTTGAGACTCAAAACACAAAAGAAGACCATGAAATACGTACTTGATATGCTTCTCTATATTCTGGTCTTTGTTGCCCCTAATTCTAGGGGAAAACTTGACTAATTTTGTAATTACCGTAATATAACAGAAAGACACGCGAGCCTGAAATATGTTCTGTTGCCAATATGATTATAAAACTTTTAGCAGATAACTTGAGTAGGCCAATTATATATCCATACTCAGTGGTCGAAAATTGGTATACAAGATGTAGTTGTAGGCATTTTCTTGTGGAATGGCATGTCAAAGCAAATTCTAGTAAAATGAAAACTCTCCCAGTCTTCTAAGACACTCAGTAGCAGTGAACTAGTTGGCTCCTTTTCAGATGTAGAAGCTTTAGAATGCAAGGAAACTGCATTGCTGTGTTCACAATGTCTTCATTTTTCTGGTTGGATTTGCTCATATGTGATCTTGAGTCCTGTTGGACTGATTGATCATGAGGGACACCTGCCTCTGGTAGAATCCCTCTCTGATTTATTACTATCTACTCCCTCCCTTTCAAAATGTTTGTCTGGTTTTGACTTGGCACAGAGTTTAAGAAAGTAATGAAGACCTTTGAATCTTGTGGTTATTAACTAAAGATATGTAGAATGTACCAAAACGCCCTTCAATCTTGTGGTCTTAAACATGCCATGTGGAAAGTTAGAATTAAAGAGTTGCCAAAAAAGGAAAGAGGCATTCTTTTTTAAACGGACTAAAAAGGAAAGTAAGACAAACATTTTGAAATGGAGGGAGTAATTGACTAATTATCAAGACTTTCCCGTTTGGATGAATGAAGTAATACTGTGGGTATGGAGAACACAGCTCAATCTGCTTTACCTGCTTTGTTGTGAATTGTTATTTTTGATGCATTTTTCATGAATTCTTATTGATTTAGTCCTTTACAGTTGTGTTGCTAGCCCAGAAGTTTACTATTGAAAAAGCTCAGTTTGTGGATAAATTTATTCATCCCAGGATATCTTTTCTCGTCTAAGAAAAGTTAAACTTTTTCTACACATGTTAAAGTGTATCTGCTTTTCTTCCAGACTTTGATTTGGAGAAAGAAAGGAGTACACTGGATGAACAAGGTCTTAGGATAGCTGAAAATCAGGAGAACAGTCAGAAGAACCGACGAAAACTTGCAGAGAGCACCCGAGGTGATAGATGCACCTTTCCTTCTGCTGTTGTTAACATTAGTCGTAATTTACAATTACTTTGACTTCTAAACCATTTATGTAAGCTATATCTATCTCCCATTGGCAGATTTTAAAAAAGCTTCAAATGAAGACAAGTTGAGTATGTTCAACTCTTTGCTCAAGGGGTACCAAGAGGAGGTTGACAATCTTACCAAGAGAGCTAAGTTTGGGGAAAATGCTTTCCTTAACATTTATCAAAAACTATATGAGGCACCAGATCCTTATCCGGTCATTGCTTCAATTGCTGTAAGTTCAACTTTGGCCTTTCATATCATCTCCTTTCTTACAGAGTTGTGGAGTAACTGCATTGGTGGCCCATGATGTTGTCTTCTCAGGATTTCAAATTATGGTTTCTTCATGCATTACTAACTACTACTAGTGTAACTAATAAGGCTGTATTAGAATACCTGTTGATATTCGTCCTATATAAAGAAGATTTGCGGACCATGTTTTGTTGTAGGTTCTTTTCTTTTGGTATACGGCTTGTATACGGGGTTTTGCCCAAATTGTTAATAAATTATTTACCTTATCAAAGAAAATATAAAGAAGATCTGCAATTATCTACACTACATGAACTTGGGATATGACATCAAATTGTGGTATACATGGACTGGAAATGCTGAAGTATTTTGCTGATTAACAGTAGGAAAGCTTCACATTGAAATTATCTAGACATCACTTGTTAATTTTAAGGGTAAAGAGGTATTTATTCAGTATAGGAATAATGGTGACTTCAAAATAGTTGTGTTCCGCAATAAGATGGTTAGGTAAAGAGAGCAATTTAAGACGGTTAGGAGGTTCTGCTCGATGTTATCATTTCTTTCTTAGGATTGTCACTAGACGTGGCTTACACAACCAACTAGGAGTTTTCAATTCACAGCTGCACTCATTGCAAGTGCAACTTATGAGGCAGATGAACCACCTGGAAGAAATATGCTCTTTCTCCTTGGTTAACTTTGATATATCATGCATGATAGCTGCTCCCACCTAAACTCTTCATGTCATGTTGAAATCAAGACTTGTCCAGCCAGATATTGCACAATTGTAATATGTCAAGTAAAATGGAATATGATGAGTAATAATGAAAAAAAACACAACTTGGTGTTTTGAATGTCTTGTACCTGATAAGCTTGTTTCTTTGAATGTTTTATTGCTGACCTAATGGAATCGGACGGAATGCCCATCAATAAACATACATGGACATGCAGTGGACGGGTGGTTAAGGCCTTGAACGTGAAAATCACATTTCTGAATTACTTTGCCTAGTATAGACCAGGGAAAGCAAAATTAAACGGAGTTAGGTCAAGTTCTGTATATTGGATAAGATCTTCATGACTCGTATGAAACTTGCGACAAAACCTTAGCAGATATGAGAGGGGGTTGAGGGTCTAGATGATGAGAAACTATTTCAATATAGAGAATTTTCAGGATTTCATGTTCAAAGCATATAGGTGAGGTTCCACTAGAGCTCTGGAATTGGATTTCAACTCAAAAGCATGTCTAGGATATTAAGATCATCTTTTTCCTTTTCCTTTTAGGTTCATTTTTTTTGTATCTGATTGTTCTTGCCACTGTGCAGGAAAAGGATTCAAAACTATCAGAATTAGAGTCCGAGAACCGCAAAATGAAGGTTGAACTTGAAGAGTTTCGCATGGAAGCAACTCATCTGAAAAATCAACAAGCTACAATAAGAAGACTTGAAGAGCGGTGCCGCCAGTTAGAGCAACAGGCCAGTATATATTGTAATTCCATCTATATATCAGTGTGTGTGCACATCAAGTGTATTCCCTTTGAAGAATGATCCAAGAGAACACTAACAGTAATTTTGTTGAATCTTCTGCTTTCGCACGTCACTATTTCTGTGTTTAAATGTGATATGTGAAATTGTTAGCTTCTGTCCATTTCAATACTCTGTAAAAGTCGCATTAAAGGTTGGGTTGCAGTGTATGAGTGAGACCAGGCTGAGCAGAACCAATGCCAGCCCTGGATCATACTGGATTTGGTAACAAAATGGGAAGTTCAAGCTTGGTATTGCTGCAGGCTTACAAATCTCAAAACCAGAAATGTTCACAAGGAAATAAAAAATTTCACCAAATCTGACTACAGAAAATTCTTCTTTTCTGTTTCAAAATTCTAAATAGGAATAGTTCTAAACTGACATTGATTTCAGAAGCTAGAGACTTCTAATGGTCTCAAGATCTTTTTTTCCCCTTAATTGACTTAGGAGCCTTTCTCGAAGATGTTTTAGTGGTGGTGGTGGCTGGTGGTGGCTCGGGATAGATGAAATAGCTGTGCTAACCAGCTTGAGATGGAAGCAAGATGGGGTTGATGATGTAAAGGCATAGAAAGAGGCATGCAACTCATTTTGCGGAGTCTTCTAGGTTTTGCGAATGCTTACTGATCTGCAAGAGAGCTAAGCAGTTACTTTATTATATAAGTCACTAATGGACAAACACAGATGCAGCTTTAGAATCTGACCGAGAGTCGGGTATTCATTTGCTTGAGCTTGGCTCAATTTTGGTTAAGCTTGATTCAAGGTTTAACAAAAACTTAGCTGTGTCAAGCTGGTGTAGCTCAGGAATCAGTTTCGCTTGTGCCTCACCCCTTTGAGAAGTGATTTTTAAATTTGAACCAATGATCTAATCCCTCATCCTGTCCATGCTTCCTTTTTCTTAAAATTATTTCTGGGAAAGGGTGGTGAGGCTTTTGAACTCTCATATGAGCTTCTCCAAGCACTGACTTATGGAGTAATTTTAAAATATGCTGAAAGTTTAAACAAAGAGTTGTCAGGTTCATTTGGAATCTCCTCTAATGTTTCTTCTTTTGTGGTTCAGATGGAGGAAAAAGTCAAGGAAATTGTAGAAATCAAGCAACGCAGTTTGGCAGAAGAGAACCAAAAAACACTTGAGGTTTTAAAAGAAAGGTACTTTGTGTTCTATTGATTTACAAATGGTCAAATAGGTTAAACTAAAGTTTATTCTAGAATATTTTTGAGATAGGTAACAATTTTATATAAATATTATGCACGAAGGCTTTGCCATGAGCCATCTTTACGACTTACAAAAGCCAATCAAAACCCCAAAAGTAAATCTTTGTTCTACTTACAAAGATTCTATAATGCCTAGCAGAGATTCTGTGTCATTTACAAAATCCCCTTTCCACCAAAAATGTATCAACTCCTTCAAAACATCTTTAGTTCCTTTCCTTACAAATAAACTAACATATGCACTTGAAATTCCAACAAGCTAGTCTCCAGATGTCTTAGGCATGAGCCATTTTAAGCCTTTGATGTCAAGAAACAAATCCCATAACATCTCAGTCACTTTACAATGCAAAAAAAGATGATTGTCTCTGTCTGATTCCTTCCCACATAAGTTACATTTAGAACAAAGTTGCATCCCTCTTTATTCTAGAATATGTTCGTGGTGTAATATGCGTCCTGCTGGAATTGGCATGTCATGATTTGCAGTTCTTCTTTTTGATGCAGGGAGCAATTACTGCAGGATCAATTACACCAAGCTCAAGATAGTGTTTCTACCATGCAAAAGTTGCATGAACTTGCACAGAGCCAGTTGTTTGAAGTTCGTGCTCAATCAGGTGATATACTAATCTGGATTAATATACTGTTGTCTGTTATGTATTATGCTTTATGTAGTAAGTCTGCAGTTTTAAATAAAAATTGCTCAAAACTTCTCTTTGCCATTATTTTAACCTTCTCATAAACATATTGATCTTCTTACTTGATCTCTGTTTTGACTTCTTAATTCATATGGTCTTCTAGACTACTTTTTTGAAACTGGTAACATGTATTCCTCAGCATTAAGGGTATGCTGGCTACCTCCAAAAAAGTGAGATTACAAGGAGAAATTAACTATAAATCTCCTCGGAAGTCCACAATCTGTACTTCATCATACATTGTTCTTTACACCGAAAGCATAGAGAGGTAATAGAATTCCATTTGATCTTCTGTATGGAGTTGGATCTGCCTTCAAAAACCCTTTCATTTCTCTCCTTCCAAATGTTTCACCAAATACAGGCCGGTACAGTTTTCCACCACTTCTTTTGACTCTTGCTCCCACCCCTTCTGATCCAGCAGCTCAGTAAATCTTCTGTGTGCTCTGGCATTGTCCAAGCCTCCCTAGCCAGACTAATAAAGAGAGCCCAGATTTGGGATGTCACCTTACAATAGGAATAAGTGACTGTTAGTTTCAGCGGCCTCTAAACATAAAGAGCATCTATATGCTATCTGGAATTTCCTCTTCTGAAGTGCTTTATGAGTGAGACAAGCTTTCTTCACCACCAACCATAAAAAGCATTTCACCTTTGTAGGTGCCATGCTCTTCCATACAGCTCTCCAGGGGCCTTTAGATCTTCCTGGCATCACAGATAAGTCCTTCTTGTACACCCTATTAACTGAGAAAAGTCCATCTACATTGTGCTTCCATCTGATGATGTCAGGAACATTGGTTGTCCCTATGAAATTTCCTATCCTTCCCAGTAGCTCAACAACCCTTTCTAGTTCCCTAGCATTCAGCAATCTCCTGAAGATTAAATTCCATCCTTGTGCTGTCCAGGTCTCTTCTATTGTGGTGTCCTGATTGGTGCAGATTGAGAAAAGGCTAGGAAAAGTCTCCTGCAGTTGCCCATCCCAGTTGTCTCTCCAAAATAATATCTTCCTTCCATTGCGCACTTAAAAGTTTGTGTTTCTCTTCAGGGAAGCCCATAGGGATCTGATAGTTCTCCAAACACCAACTCCATAAGTGTTTGTTGTTTCATCAGAGCACCAATGTTCATTCTGGCCATATTTCTGTTGGATCACATCCTTCCAAAGAGCTGGCCCTTCCAAAGAGCTGGCCTTTCCTCATTATATCTCCATAACCATTTCTTGAGCAGGCTGTTGTTTTGAAGCTTCAGGTTTTTGACCCCCAGACCTCCTTGTTCTCTGCACTGTTGAACTATGTCCCATTTTACCAAATTGAAACCTATGGAGTCTTTGTTGCCATGCGACAGGAAGTTTCTTCTCAGATTGTCAAGTGTTTCAGTTGCCTTGCTTGGCATGGTTTTCTAGACTTCTGTTCATGGAAATACTTTTCATGAATAGCTTTAACAATCCTTTATATTTGTAATTTAGAGGAAGAGAGAGCCGGAAAGCAATCAGAAGTCAATCTCTTAATGGATGAAGTTGAACGGGCTCAAGGTCGCCTTCTTAGTCTTGAAAGAGAAAAGGTAAGAGGATTAAATTAGCCCTTACCTTCCATTTTGTTTTTAAAAAATAGCCCTTACCTTCAGTATTCCCCAATCTCTCACTTTTATCGTCCACAGATAATGTTTTAACTGAAAATACTTTTTGGAAACGGTTTTGCGCTAGGCTAAAAAAAGGATCTTGAACTTTGGAATTTATATGGAAAAATGATTGGGTTAAAAAGCTTAGTTAATGTATTAATAATCTTTAGCTTTGGCTTATGCAGGGATTGTTGCGCTCACAATTACAGACTGCAAACGAAGATAATGATCACAAGAACAGGTGTCTTCTCTAGTTTAATTAGTTGATCTTATTCCAACTGACCTCTTAAGTATGTATATATGCACCTATACATCTTGTGATGGTCATCTGAGTTCATTCCATACCTTCCTTGGGCTCAACCAATGATCTCTAGTAGTCAAGTTGGACATCTGCAGCATTAAGTAGAGGCTAGGGAAAAAGTTCTTGGCTTGCCATATAGGTTCCTTAGAAGTTCTCTATACATGAAATTTGAAAAAGAAAAAGAAACTCACATAATTGAGTACAGTTATGCCCTTATTAAAAAGAAAAATAGAGTACAGTTATGCAGTTCAATCTGATGATCAGGCCAGGCAGAAGGCAAAGAAAGTGTGAGATTCTGCATATAGCAAATGAGCTTGTGATGAAGAGCAGATAAATGCTTCACATGCTGAAAAGTCAAGTTCTATTGGAATACTTTTTCATAGTTACATGCTGTATGATGACAATGACGTACTTCCATATTGTCCATCTTGCGTCTCCGTTATTCTTTTTCCCTTTTGAAATCTGTCAGATATTATTTGTGCATGGGTTTAGATATCTCGCCTAATTCTAAATGGTTTGCTTTCAGTGATAATTTAGATGCAGATAGTGCTCTTGAGAATTCTCTGTATGCCAAAGAGAAGATAATCTCTGAACTAAATGTGGAACTTCATAAGTTGGAGAACACCTTATCAAATGAGCGAGAAGAACACATTAATGAGATAAAGAAGTTGAATTCTCTGCTTAATGAAAAGGTATATTCTCTTAATATTCGTTACCTAATAGCATCGAGCTATACAAAAACGTTCTCATACTCTCTTTCACCATATAAATACATCTTTGTCGTCATAATGATCTGTTAAATAGCACCCAAGGGTGTGGCTAGTGGTCAATGACTTGTGTTGAGAACCATGAGTTACCCCGTACCTATGTTGGTGGGAGTAGCAGGTGGCCTTTGGAATTAGTCGAGATGCACACAAGCTGACCCTGACACCATCGTTATAAAAATAAAATAAAATAATGATCTGTTAAATGGAAGTGGCGAGAGGTTTTTCTTGGGTAGATACTGGTATAACATGCTTCTGTTTACTTTCTTATGTGTGAGATTTCCATCCATCATTGATTTTACCTATCAAAAGGTATACCTGTGTTGCTTTTAACTAATATCTGTAGAACACTTTCTTCTTGCCTGCTATTTTTTTATGTCTGCAGTACCAGAAGAATAATACTCCTTACTGCTGTTTTATTCCCTCTATTTCATCAGTATGTTTATACTTGCCAAAAAAATATATTGTTAATAATCGAGAATGCTCGGAAATATTTTTTCAGCATTTCTTCTATCAAGTAATTGTAACTTCCCTATGTAGCTATGCCTCAAATTGAACTCAGAACTTCTAAGAGCATTTATGCTGAGATTTTATACTGGTGGTGCTCAAAATTTGGTGACATTTCTGGTTTAACTCCATTTTCTTGCAATAGACAGTCTAGTCATGTTATTTGTCGGGATCCCTTTAAGGTCTTTCTTCTTTTCTTTCCCTTAATTTTTCTTGCTTATTTACGTACCTCAGGAAGTTGCTCTTGAAGAACTAAAGAAGGAACTTCAAATACGGCCTACAACAAAGCTGATAGATGATTTGAGGAAGAAAGTAAAGATCTTACAGGTAGTTCTCTCCCTGTGTGCTTATTCATAGATTCACTGCCGGCTCTACAGTTATTTGTTAATCTTCCATTGTCTAACTTCTCGAAAATAGCAAAGGAAAGCTTTAAAACTAATTTTGAAAGTTCTAAGATCTCGACTCCTTTCCCATTCTTTTCCTTTCGTATATTATGCCAATCGTCTACTCCTTTTGCTTCTTCTCTCCCTTCTTCATCAGGTCCCTCTATGACACTCTTACAGAGTGTATGTCAAGAATGTTTTTGTTGTGTCTTCATTTAGTTCTTTTTTGCTTTACGTAGGCTGTGGGTTATAATACAATTGAGGCTGAAGATTGGGAAGTTGCTACCAGTGGACAAGAGATGAGCAAACTTGAGTCATTACTTCTTGACAAGAATCGGAAAGTGGAGCATGAACTAACACAATTGAAGGTAATTAGCAATTATTAATTGTGTATTAATTATATGTCTGTTGTCATTTATATTCATGGAAAAAATCGGAAGGTACTTGGCTAGTCATTGATAAATATAGTAAAGAGTGATAACTTAAATTCATCATGTCAGAGAATTATTACAGAATATTCTCGAATTACTCCATTATTGCTACTAATTCATGGTTTTCAGGTCCAACTTTCTGAGAGGACTTCTTTGCTGGAATCGGCCGAAGCAAAGATTGTAGAGCTGACTGCAAAGGTTAATGAACAACAAAGGCTAATACAGAAGCTAGAGGATGATATTCTTAAGGTATGTTCAAAATCTTTCTCTTGTTTGCTGGAGCATCTGTCTGCATGTAATTGTTGTATGTTTTTTTAGTTTTAGCTAGTGCATAAAATAGTTATATTTCTCTGATGGTAATTGAACATGAAGTGCCTGAAACAAGATCGCTGATATGAACTTGCCCAAGTAATATCTGTTTGCTTTTCTTGAATAGGTGGATTTTACAGTGCAGTTAGTTACTAAATTAATTTCGCTTCAACTTTTTTCAGACTAGTTTTCATTCTTCTAACACAGGGATACAGTTCTAAAGAAAGAAAAGGTACTCGATTTGATGATTGGGACCTATCAGAGTCTGGTGGAACAGAGCCTTCTGAGGTGAGTGTTCGTCCTTTCTTGCTTCCTTATGTTTCTGCCTCCTTATAAAAAAGGTTGTTGACTTAGATTGTTAGAACTTGGAAGTGCGCCGTTGCTCCTACATATTGCCAATCTTTCTTTTCATAACATCTTTATCCTTTGTTGCTGAAGATTCCAATGTTTCGAATATCATGGGTGGTAGAAAATTACAGTTTAGCAGATGGTGCTTCTCCATGCTATCCTTCAGCCTAGGGAATTGTTATTATGGCCTGCCAATGGAGTAATTAAAAGAGGGAACAATGATTTCAGAAGATGCTGAGTTTTGGATCAACATGTTTGGTCTAACATTGTCCGAAGTCTAACTTTTGTGATTGAACGAAATCACTTCTTTTCCATCATTCAAAGAAGAGACTCGCATATAAGTCGTTGGCAGACCTCCATTCTTATACAGATTCAATGGTAGTTGAGTGGATCCTGTCAAAACATGGTAAGTTGCTGAAGCGGATGGTAATAAAGCCCTTCAAGGGATTGACATTACAACAGAATAATCCAGCTGAATCACATGAATTGTTTATAAAATTATGACGTGAGAGAATGACAAGGCAAACTACAAGAAGATCTCGAAGAAAAAGGAATAAAACAGAACTCGCTTAAATGGGATTAAGCTCAATACCAGTAGCTCATACAAATCGTCAATATGCGGGCGTCGGCATATCTTTGCAGTTTACCTGAGAACTTGTCATTGCTATAAAATATTAAAATGGCAGGGGACATTGAGAAATATGGTTTCTGACATAAATCTTAAAATTCTGAGTCCTATCATTACATCTGCTATGTCTTTGTGAATAGACGCCTTTGTGGAGGTAGGTATTAACCCCCTTTTCTCGGGGACAGAATATGACGTTCCAAAAGATTGCATAATAATCAATAAATTTAAAAAACCATTTCAGCATTTTAACGATTGGGAGGTTAATTGTGTTAATTCCCTATTGGCCAACGACCATGAAGTGTTCACAGAATTCCGGACTCCCTAATCTAGATATGCCATAAGATCACTTTTACACAGTGAATCATTACTCAATATGATGGAATGCAGAAGCAATATCATCAGTTTCTGAAGGAAGCCATATGAAAAACTTGCTCCCTCAGCAAGTTTCTTTCTTTGGCTGTTCCGCAGCCTTGGGAGAGAGTACCCTGAAAAGAGTTCAGAAAGAGGCATGAATCTATGAGAAAAGAGATATGGAAAAGATGTTTTATGTGCTATGAGAAGGAAGAAACAAAAAACGACCTCATTGTACACGTGACATGGGTTTCAAGTTATGGACTAAGTTCCTAAACCTGATAGGATTATACCGGACTATGCTTTGTGGCATAGTTGATTCTTCTGTTCACTGGTTGGATAGTATGGAATGAGAGGAAGATTTTCTGAAAATGAAGAAACAACTGCTCATATTCTGAAATGAAAATGTCTTGAATCTCTGTTTTTTGAAGCATACGGCAACATGTAATACGGAAGAGTTTCCTATGTTTTGAGCTCCTCAGTGCTGTGATTGTAAAGTTGTAGGAAAAAATGTATATTCCCCTCGGTGTAAAGTTCTTTTTATGAGTAAATGATGACTTTTTGAAAAGTAAAAAAAAAACTGTTCATTATCTCAGAACCCCGGTGTAGAAGTCAGTGGAAAAACTGCTCTAAAACTAAATGGCGTTTGTTTTAACAAGTAAAATTGGCGAGGAAATCATATTGGATACAGATAATTTAGACTGAAGTATGTGTGTTTGAATAGACTAGCTTTTTGGTGTAAATTGAAAATGTGTATGAAGCGAATGCCCTGGTGGATTTTGTAAATTCACTTGTATAGTCTGCATATGTTCATAGATTTGTAGAAGCACGGTCTTGGTGCTGGGCCAGTTTCTTAACCCCCCTCCCCAACACACACACACACACAAAAAAGATTAATAGATAAGTAATCATTGCATTTAGAATTAAATTCTCAGTAGCACAGTGCCTCCAGTTTGTATATTTGAAGTTCCAGAAACATCTTTGTTTCTCCTGTGATCTTTTTGAAAGTGAGTTTCTAATAAGAGACATCCTTTGAAATAGAACGCAGAGCAGAGGCATGTTTCCTCAGACCTAGATCAAAGCTCGATGCTTAAGGTGATCTGCAACCAAAGAGACCGTTTCCGTGCCCGTTTGCGGGAGACTGAAGAGGTTTTTCCATTGCACTTTTGAAATGGTTTCTCTATCTTTCTACCTACCTTCAGTAAGATCTACTTTTACATGTCTTTTTACTGACAAGATCTGTGATTCTTGAATTGTTGATCTCTCTAGGAAATTAGACAGCTGAAGGAGAAGGTAGGGGCATTGACCTCAGAACTTGATAAAACAAAAGCAGATAATGTCAAGCTTTATGGAAAGATTCGTTACGTTCAGGATTATAATTCTGAGAGAGTGATTTCAAGAGGATCAAAAAAGGTGGGCCTATCAGGCTTTATTGTTGATTAAATGTCTGCTCAATTTTTTTCTCTAACGCCACCCTCTGGTTCTCAGTGTGTAGAAGATTTAGAAAGTGGTTTTAGCTCTGATGTGGAATCCAAATACAAGAAGATGTATGAGGATGATATAAATCCATTTGCGGCATTCTCAAAGAAGGTTCCAGCTCTTCTGCGGCATTTGTTAATTGAATTTCTCCTTAGTTACTTCAACAGTGGGATTAGATAGTTCTGTAAATTGCGACATATGCTTCTCCTTGTCTACTGATATTATTAGATGTCACGGATCCTCATTTGACCAAATTCTTTTTTTCCTATAATAGGAAAGAGATCAAAGATACAAAGAATTAGGTCTGAGGGACAAGATTACTCTCAGTAGTGGCCGTTTTCTTCTTGGTAACAAGTAAGCTTCATTCATCATGGTTTCTTTTTCAGCTTGACATTATTTACCTATTCAAGTCTGAATTGTGTTACTTTCATTCCATGATAATTTATGACTAATCTCACTGATGCAATGATTTTGTCTGGTCGTCTTTATTTCCTTTACCATTCATGCTGATTGTCAACTTGTTCCATGAGTAGCTTGTTTTGAGTGAGGATTAGAGGAATTTCCTGACTTACATGCAAGGCCTTCTTCAATCCTTTTTTCACATTTGTCCATACATCATATGTAGAAAACTTAGCTATTGTTACTTAACAGCTAGTACAAGGAAAAAGAAGAAGAGAAATTACTGCTTGAAACGATGATAACAGAAAGATGTAACAGCCTTCATCTTGGTTCTTAGTTTGGACCTCAGAACACCTTAGAAATTGTGCTTCTATATCTGATTAACTATGAACAACATAAAAGTGTAGTGCTAAGCCTGGAGATGAAGACAGGCAAGTTGCATTTTCTTTGATAGAGATGATCAAACTTTATCTCAACTGAGGTAGCTAGGATGGTATGGAATCTGCTTAGATCTTGTGTTTCTTGTGGTTTATTATTTCTCAGCATAGATTCATAAGTTGTGACCATATGTTTGTTAGTTCATGCATTTCACGTCGTTAAAACAGTAGCTAGTTTCAGTATGCTGCGATCCGTAGATGTTGTGGAAAATTTTGTCATTGTAGGTGCCGGTTTATCCAGCACAGCAAGATTAAACATTTGAAGTCTCGTACCTATAAAAAAACTATCTTTAAAAGTGAGGGGGTCCTCAGGTTAGCAGAAATATGATGTACAATATTTAACTTTAAGTGACAGTTACACTCTTTAAAACCAAAATTTATATGAGCCTGTCAACTACTCTTTTGATTGGCCATCTTGAATTTCTTTCCCTTCATGGGTTTTAAAACTGTAAGGAGAGCTCTCTCTCTCTCTCTCTCTGTCTAACCAATATCTTTTAGAAATGTTATATGGTCTTCAATCAACTCCCCTATATGTAATAAACTGAAGCAATACTTGCTGTTCTTCAATCAACTCCCCTATATGTAATAAACTGAAGCGATACTTGCTGTTCTTCAATCAACTCCCCTATATGTAATAAACTGAAGCGATACTTGCTGTTGCAGATATGCCCGGACATTTGTATTTTTTTACACCATTGGATTGCACATTTTAGTATTCACCTGCCTATACAGGATGTCAGCTTTGAGCTACCTCAGGTACAATCTCTCATAAATCCCCCTCCCTCTTGAGTGAATTTATGTTGTACCGGTGATCTAATTCAAAATATATGAGATGGTTGTTTACTAGCTTCAGTGAATTTTCTGCAGCCATGGTGAGGAATCTCTTGTTGGAGATAAGAATATCAATCTTCCTCATGCATTATAGCTGCCCTCAGGTGTATCAAGTTCTTGCTAATCCTAAGGAACAAATGAACGCTCCATATGATGTAAATAGTTGGAAAAAAGATGCACTAATTGTTTCATTCAAGTTTGATAGTGCGAAGAAAATGATAGAATTATTTTCCACAGGTTTCTTGTTTTTACTAGTTTTGCCCCTGCTCCGCTGGTGCTTATCCCAGTTTGTTATGCGCATATACAATTGAAAGGGTAATGCGGAAGGAAGTCTGAGATATAGACATTTTCTTATCCCCTTGTTCCTCATTTCCATAATTATTTTGTTATTATTTCAACTATGGTCGTGAATACTTATATTTATTTCGAATAGAGAAGTCAATTTAAAATAATAGATGCTTCAATTGAGATATCAAGAAAAGCGATATTCATTGTAGTTTCTTGCATTTACGCATTCTATTCTAGTGGAGGAACACTTTCTTATCTAAGACATGTAGAAGTTTTGTCAGAAAGTAGTCAAATATAAGCCTATTCTTTTAAGCCTGGTATTAAATTGTTGGATTAAACTTACAAAATTAGTGTTCATATTAGTATATGTCATTTGTCAGAAGTATTGAAGTAGTAAAACCTATGTACAAAATGTTACTTTGATCTTTAAACTTACTGTATCTGAAAAGGTTCATATTTCTTTATTTTTTTAACATAAGCAAGCTCCCCATGTTACCGGCGTTTTTAGTTAAAACATGAACTTTATTCTGTTTAGCTTGACTATAAAATTGATTTTGATTATGCAAATAAACTATTATAGGATTTTATAGTAATCATTATCATTGGAAATATATGTGGATAATAAGCTAAAAACGAATCTTCTGGTAAAATAACGAAATATAGATCATGAAATAATGATATCAATCTAATTTAATTTTTTCATTAGAGCATGTATTTAATCCAAAGCCAAAAGTAATTGTACAAGATGTCCATCTCGTCCAAAGCCAACTTAATTGTATTCGCCTTTGAAGAAAAAAAAAGAACCAATCGTTAATCATTCTAATAAATCCATGTAGTCAATGCTCTTGGTCTACCTTCAACTCTGTTTATTAGTATAAGCCTATAAGGTTTAGCTCTATTACCTATGTTATAAGCTCTTCGATCATATGAGTAAGGTTCAATGCTAGAAAAAATATTTTTACTTTACGGATACAGGATATATCACTCCAATTGATTTAGTCAATTGTTTATGAGTATGCTCCTACCCGTAAGCCGGAATCATTGTAAGCCCCTTCCTATTTTTGCATTTGTTCCCAGCTTTCTGTCGATTATATATGTATTTGATGAGATTTTTGTGGCTATAAAAGTATCTCATTTAAAAAAATATAACAATACACAGTTCTTTTGAAAATTGACTAATAAGAAAATAGTTTAAAATATAGTAGAACAAAGAGAGTAATAATAATACTTACAACAATGTCTAAATTATCAAATATTAAATGATTGTGAATCTTGAAAATTCAGAACTTTGAGTAGAATTTTAATTTAGTAATTCTTGACTACATTAGCAGCTCTTCTAAACAAGCAAGTCGTTGTAGTATAGTGGCAAGTATTCCCGCGGGTGACCGGTTCGATCTCCGGCAACGGCGTCTCTATTTTTTCCTATTGGTTCTATTTTTGACGATGTCAACTATTCCAAGATTCTTGCGTATTCTATGACTAAAAATGTTTAACCTCAGCGACTGATCATATTTTGAAGCAATTTATTAGATTTAGCTCAAATCTTTGCAGCATTGTATTTTGATGTAAATATTTATTAGATAAATCATAAGATGGAGTATGTAACTGTGAATCTCGTCATGAAAGAACAACCTTAAGATGAAGGAGATTCGATGAATCACAACTAGTTTAACCCATGTCATCAACTTGGGGTGTGTCAAATTAAATAAGTAGTAGCCTTTTCCTGAATGGTGAGTGTATCACTTTTATCATACAAAAATCACACCAAATAAAGAGGAACGTGAGCGATCAATATTCTAGCACCAACTTTTTACCTTGTAAATTGAAAGAAAGGATGTGAAATAAAACGAGAATAGATTGAAACATACTGACTAATGAGTACTGCATTAACCACAAAGAGAAAGAGAACGTAGTTTGACCCTAATGTATGTTCTCGGAATCCTAGTTGTACGTATATGTTTAAGTTTAGTAAGTATATATATATTACATCTTCAAATTTTGACCTACAATAATTATTTATAACAAGCTCGATTTGATTATCTGAAAATAAAGTAATAACTTGTCCTAGCCGCATTGATAGCGTAAGATTATTAATATGCATGTTAATGTATAAAACTTAGATGTTACTATTATAAATAGCCAACAAAGACCATTGTGATTAAATTAGTAGAGGTGGTTGTAAGATGTTATTAATCTCCCCTGGGGAGTCTTTCTCATTAATATCAATAAATATAGTGTACAATATACAACCCTAATACAAGAGGAATCCTAGTTTACCATAATTATCTATCACTAAATATACTTACAATATATGGGATATATTCTAATTATGGGTAGAGATTGTAGTGTATTTATTGTACACGTTTACACACCCCCTCAGTCGGAGCGGGAGGAGGCCTAACGCTAAGACTGGATCTGAAATCAAGGAACATCTGTCTCGGGAGGCCCTTCGTGAAAATATATGCGTATTGATATGAGGAAGGCGCGTGCAATATGCTTGGTTCGCTGATGCTGAACCGGATTGTGAGACAGGTATATGGCGGATATGTTATCACAGTAGACCAGAGACGCTTTACCTAAAGGACACTGAAGCTACAAAAGAAGGTTTCGGAGTCAACAGATCTCAACAACATTAGCAACTCCTCTATACTCAGTTTCTGCACTCGAACGGGATAATGTGGCTTGCCGTTTGACAGACCAAGAGATGAGATTATCACCCAAAAACACACAGTAGCCAGATGTAGAGCGGCGGGTGTCTGGACAGCCTGCCCAATCTGCATCTGTGTAGGATAATAGCGAGTTCGGTGCGGAGGGGTATAAGTGTAGTCCATAATCCAGTGTGCCCTTAACATATCGAATGATACGTTTGAGGGCAGTAAAATGAGGTTCCCTGGGGCATGCATAAACAAGCATATCTGCTGGACAGCATAGGCAATGTTAGGCCTAGTGAAGGTGAGATATTGAAGTGCACCTGCAAGACTCCGATACATAGTAGGATTAGTCACTGGAGTACTAACCATTGCACTAAGTTTGGATTTAAAATCAATTGGAGTGGACATGATTTTGCAATTGTTCATCTTAGCCCTGTGCACGATCTCTTCTGCGTACTTACACTGCCAAAGAAACATACAATCTGCGGATCTAGTGACTGAGATCCCAAAAAAAATAGCTCTACTTCCCCAAATCAGTCATGGCAAATTCAGACTTGAGCAATGCAATAATCTCGTCTTTCAACACAGCAGTAGAGGCAGTAAGAACAATGTCATCCATCTATAATAGTAAATAAGCAGTATTATGGCCTCGATTTAAAGTAAAGAGAGAGTTATCACATCTGTTGCATGTAAACGCAAGACGCTTAATGAACTGTGCAAAATGATCATACCATGCTCTGGGGGCCTGTTTTAAGCCAAAAATGATATATGCCTTAACAGGAAATCACCTTGTAAAGAAGCAACATGAAATGAATATAATAGTACCAAAAATGTATAAAGAAATACTTGAACAAATAGAGCATAAAGAAAACTCTAAGATAACTATACCAGAAGAAATATTCATGGACTTTAACATAAAAACATTAACACCATCAAGGAGATTAATACCGAAAATAGAAGGATCTAGATTAAGTATAACTAAAGAATCATTAATTACACAACATAATAGTTTACCAAGGATACAACCTAGAACAATAGACTTGATAAATATAGAAAGTAGTAGATTAAAAATCAAGGTAATAATATTTAAAAATATGATAACAATAGACGGAATAGCAGAAATAAATACAGGAACAATTAAAAGTTTTATACACATAAGTAAGATAAACGAAAATGAATGTAACATAATAGAACCACATACTTATAATTATCCTGAAAATGAAAGAGAACTAATAATTACTAAAAGTATAAATTTAAGATTCAAAATCCAAGATTTAGAATATAAGATAAACATAGGAGTGATAGAATATGACAGTCTAAATGAATTATTATTAGGAAGTGATTTTTTAACTATGATAAACTATAAGATAAATAACAATGGAATAGAAACAAATGATCAAGGAAAAACTAGATTTATAAATAAAATATGAATGTACAACTAGAAATAATAAAGAAAAAACAAAAATTAAAGACAATAAAGACGTCCTTATCAGGAGAAATATATTCCCAACTAAAATACTTAAAATATAGTGCAAAAGAAATGAAATTAGAAAATGACATAAAAGATTTAGAAAAGCAATGTGATAAGTTTAGTAAAATATGGATAGACATGGAAAACGGATGGAAAAAATGAATAAACAATCCTGACTAATCCTAACAAAAAGATAACTGCGTTATGGGAAGAAATAGTATTAAAAGAAAGAATGAAAAGCGTTCTATCACTAATGGATGAAATAAAAGAAAATCAAACCAAAACACAACAAATGATAAGAGAAGAAGCTAACTAACTTATGGAACGTATCTGAAATACCAACGTTCAAAATAATATTAGAAAAACTTAACATGATACTAGAAGAAAAAGGCAAAGGTAAACATGTAGAAACAAACAATGAAGCTAGTACAAGCAGAGAGAAAACAATAACGAAAACTAATACTCACAAATCAGAATTAGTACCAATAGATGCTTGGAGAAGAAGTAAAGTACCAATAATGGTAGACATAAGTAAAATAAAACCAAGATTATCAAAAGATGTAACAGAAACTTTAGACAAACTAGTAATACTAAATAAAGAAGGAAAATTCTAATGGAACCTAGTGCGATCACATTCTTAAAAACTCATGAAAAACAGATTATAGAAAGAGAAAGATATAATTACGAACCTATCAGACAAAAATCAATAAAAGAAGAAACGCCAAAAGAAATAGAAATACCCTTAAAAGAAGTAGAAAAAACAACCTACGAATACCTAAACTTAAGACTAGATAAACAAGATCAACAGATAAGTGAATTAAAAGCAGAAAATTTAAAGTTAAAATTACATGATAATGGAGAATGGTATGACAAATATAAAAAATATAAGAGAAAACATAAAGATACGAAGAAACTACTAAAAGAAACTAAAATAGATCTAAAAGAAACAAAAGAAGAACTAAAAGAAGTAAAACAAGAATATTAGAACTAAGAGAAGAAGTACACATCTTAATAGAACAATTAAGAATGTTAAAAGGAAAAAAGAAAATAAAGAAAATAAGATTAAGCGATGAGACGACTACAAGCAGTAATGAAAAATCTGACAGTAATACAGAGGAAGATAGTAACAAAGATAAACTAACTAACCAAAAATTACAAGTAGTAGAATTCATAGAAGAAGAAGAAGAAAATTCTGAGAACACAGAAATAGTAAAAGAAAATAATCAAATAATAGAAGCTTTACAAAATATGAAAAGAGTAAATGCAATAATAGAAGATGAACCAGATAGTGATGCAGAAGATGAAAATTATGGACAGATAGAAACCGAAATAGAATCGAAAGATATAATAAATGAAGATGCAAATGATTATCCCGAAGAAGAATTAGTAGACCCTAATCTAGAAATAATAACGAGAAGAAGAACGAGATTACCAAACCATATACCTATAGGACAACAAGCCGAATTTAAAGAATTTGTAGGATCAATGACACAAGGAGTAAATTACAATGGATGCTTTCTAGATCTAGATAATGTCTACGATGAACAAGAAGTAGGAAGAAGGATAACAGATTGGAATTTAAGAATGTACATAGCATTAATGAACAGTACACAAACATAAAATCTAGATTATATGTATGATCTAATATCTAAAACACTAATTGAAAAAGCAGCATACTGGATAGAATCAATAGCATATCAACTAAGAGGAGAAGTATTAAGTCATGCAACTGATTGGAAATCAATGTTAATGATATTCGATTTACTACTAAAAAGAGAATTCTTAGGAGAAAAATGGTTAGTAGCTAGAGAAAATGTATTAGCAGAAAGAAAAACAGAAATAATAATGAATCTAAATAACATGAGATGTTGTAAAATAAACAAATTACCAGAATATACGATTAGCTTTAGTAAGTTCTTTTACGAAGCAAGATTCTTACCAGAAGAAGGAATAATTTACCAACAATTATACTATAATCACTTACCTATACAATATATTATTGAGATATCAAAAGAATACGTCCAACTAGAACCAAAAGAAAATACTCTAGGAGAAAGAATAAGAGTACTAAGAGCATATCTAATGAGAAAATGTGAAGAATATAGAATGCAGCAAAAGATTAAAAAAGATAAGAAGATAGGATTAAGAGAAATATGTGGATTCACATAAAGAAGATTAATATTTGGATGTGATGATAAAGAAAAGAAATATAAAAGACATAAAAGACATAGGAGACACAAGGATGAATATGAAAGAAACCACAAATACAAGAAAGATAAGAAATATAAGAAAAAAACTTATTATAAATCTTATAAGAAAAAGAGATTTAAGAGATATAGAAATAATCCTGAAACAAGGAGAAAATTCAGATACAAAAGAAAATTCAGAAAAAGAAGAAATGTAAACCCTATAACAGATAAAACTAAAGAAGAAAAAGTCAAAGAATGTAAATGCTGGAACTGCAATGAAAAAGGACACTATGCAAATAAGTGCCCGAAGTTGAAGAAAAAAGAAGTAAAATACTTAAATACAGAACAATTTATAATGAGTCTACGACAAATTAAAGAAGATAATAACAAATGGTACGACTATGAAGATTTTTATATCAATGAAACAGATGATGAATCTGAACCAAAAAATATGAACTATATCAACCAACACTCAAATAGTGAAATTAGTTCTGAATAGAATGAACCCACTAGAAAGAGAAAAAAGAGAATTAATAAGAGAAAGAAATTACTGGATACAATGTGAAGAATACACTCGACATAAACTAATTATAACTTCAACAATTAACGAAATAGGAAGTAAGTATTACAATGATAGGTACAACAAGATTGCCAAGAGACTCGGAGAAATAAGAGAAAGAATAAACGAAATAAATTGGCAACAGATTTACATAGCAAGACATATAGAAGAAGCCATGAGAAATGAAAACATTAGACTGGAAGTAGAAGAATATGAACAGGACGAAGAACTTCAAAGAAGATTAGACGAAAATGACTAAATGGTAGCAATTCATATAGAAGCCCATATAGAATATAAATCAAATAAAATGATAAAACAAAAAATATTCATTGATAGTGGAGCAGATATATGCTTAGCTAGAAAAGATGTACTAGAATCACATAGATGGAAAAGATCTAGAATACATAGAGCAAGAGTATCAGGATTCAATGAACAGTCAAAAGAATTAGACACAGTAGCAGAAAATATGGGAATCATACTAGGAAAAACTATTTTCAGACTACCAATAGTAAATCAATTAGATAATATGAAACAACAAGTTTTATTAGGAAATAACTTCCTAGACTACTTTAAAACATAACTTATAAATAAAAACACATTTAGCTTACAATCACCCTGTAACAAATGGATAGTATTAAAAAGAATATTACCAGAAAATACATTAAGATTCTGTACTATAAAAACTGATAGGAATAATAATCTAGAACTATTAAAAGAAAAATACCTTAATATGCTAAAAAGGAATTTTGGAGAAAATCCAATACAACTATGGGAAAAAGAAAGAATATATGGAGAAATAAAGCTAACAGATCCTAGCGAAACAGTTAGAACAAAACCAATAAGATATATCCCAACAGATCAAAAAGAATTTGAAACTCAGATTAAAGAATTACTAGAATTAAAAATGATAAGAGAAAGTAAAAGCCCACATAGTAGCCCAGTCTTTTTAGTAAGAAAACATAGTGAACAAAAGCGAGGAAAAGCTAGAATGGTAATTGACTACAGAGAATTGAATAAAAAGACTATTTTTATGGATATTTTTTACCTTATAAAAGAAACCTTATCAACAGATTAGGAAATAAAAATTGGTTTAGTAAGTTCGATTGTAAAAGCGGATTTTGGCAGATAAAACTGACTAATGAATCTAGAGCTTTAACAGCATTAAGTGCCCCTCAAGGACACTATGAATGGAATGTACTACCTTTTGGATTAAAAAATGCACCACAAATATTTCAAAGAAGAATGGATCAAGTATTCAGAAAACTGGCAGACTTCTGCATAATATATGTAGATGACATATTGATATATAGTAACGATTTAAAAGATCACATAAAGCATTTAGAACAATTCATAGAAACTGTAAAACAACATGGTATACTTTTATCTGAAAAGAAATCCGAAATATTCAAGAATAATATTGAGTTTTTAGGATACATCATAGATAATGAAGGAATACAATTACAAGAACATCTTGTAACAAAAATAAAAAAATTTAAAGATAAATTAGAAAATAAAAGAGAGGTACAACAGTTCTTAGGAGTAATAAATTATGTCTTAGACCATATAAAAGATTTACCATACCTAAGAAACCACTACAAGATTTAATAAAGAAAAATGTGACCTTTGAATGGAAAAAAGAGCATACCAAGGCTATAAACCAGATTAAAGAAAAGGTAAAATCATTACCAAAACACAGAATACCAACAGAGAAAGATCAATTTGAACTCTTTACAGATGCTAGCGATATAGGATGGGGAGCAGTCCTAATAGCATATGATAAAGAAGATATAGATAAAGAGAAAAATGCTAATTTGCGGATATGGAAGAGGAACATGGAAACCAAATGAAAAGAATTACCATATAAATAAAAAAGAATTATTAGCGGTAAAATTTGGAATAAAAAGATTTCATTACCATTTACTACCAGTAAAATTTATTGTTAGAACGGATAACACACAAATAAAAGTTTTCATCACAAACAGAATAGATCCTTTACCTAGAGATGACAACGGATCGGATCTGGACCGGATCCTACTAGATCCAGATCCATTTTTCATACCTGAATCCAGATCCGGATTCAAATCCGTCGGGTCCATAAAAATCATATCCAAATCCAGATCCATCGGATCCACCGGGTCCACGGATCGGATCTGGATCCACATATACAAAAATTTGTCTTGCTAAGAATTTTTTTTTGAACTAACAAATGATTTTTACTTAGCTAACAGTTTACTGTGTTTCAATTTTTCATATGAGATATTTTGTTCGTTGTCTCATTTTGATTGTGAGCTATTAATTAAAAATGTTGGACAATGACAATAGTTGTGAAAAATGTTGACTAGTATTTCCACAATGCAGAACTTGCATGTGCTTGGAATCTTCACAAATGAAGTGAATATAATTTTAACTACTTGTCTATGGAGATATTAGTCATTCACTAATATAACATTGATTTTATTATCGAAGTTACCTCTTCATTTTTTGGTTTTTGAGTTACCGCGGGGATAAATTAAACTTGTTTTGAGAATTAAACTTGCAAGGATTTGCTTAGCAATTTTAAGAAAATACTTATAAAATTACATTCTAGGTTATGAATATATTTAATAAAAATGGATCCACGGGTCGGATCTGGACCGGATACGGATCTCAAATACAAGATCCAGATCCGATCCGTCAGAAACGGATCCGGATCCGTCGGGTCCAAATTTTGAAGATCCATATCCTATAAAACGAATCTGGATCCACCAGATCCGGACCGGGTCCAGGATCCACTTACATCTATACCTTTACCAGAATTGAATAAAAGGAGAAAATGGCAGTCATTCTTTTATTGTTAAAAATATATCTGGAACTAAGAATGTTTTAGCTGATTTTCTTAGCAGATATAACAATGTCAATTAACAGCGAAGACTTTGAAGAATACATAGTCAAGGCTATGCAGAGATTATCCAAACCAATGAAATGATAATTACCAAATTACAAGAGAATACCCAAATGATTAACAAGTTAGGACAAGCCATGCAAGACTTTTCCAAACTGAAAATCTTACAAAAAGAAGCCCAACAGAAAACACCGATTACCATACCACCAATACAACAAAAAACCTTTACACCATTTCTATCTAAACTAGCAACCATGCCATCGCCAATACCTTCAACCTCATCAACGGTATCAATGGCAGACACCCTGAAATACAGACCAGAACTGATTAATGCCTATGAAAAGATTAATAAGTTTTATGATTATAAGACTAACCCTGATATTGTACGCAGTGCAAAACTGAGTAAATATCCCAGATTTATTTACAGTGAAAGATCAAACCCGAACATCGTGGAAAGATTATTCACTTACGGATTCATTGACAAGATCATTACAGATGAAAAGATGAATAACATCACCAAATTGCCAAACATAATCACAAGGTCAACATAACTCATGATGGAATCTTTTGGAAAAGGAATCTATGGAATACAAATATTGGATGCATCTACTGATTTAAAAGGTAAACCCATTGTCATTTGCCAAATATTTAAAACTGGAAGGAATAGCACAATCAGTGGAGATGATAAGAACTTGAACATGAAGATACCATGTACATTGGACAAATTTCAAGACTGGCTCAGCGCCAAAAGAGTATTCGGATTGTTGACCCTAAAGACAAGAATAGAAGATATGTTAAGAACAAGGAAAGCATCCGTAATTGAATGTTCTAAAGGAGGAGAAGTGGAAGAGATAGTCACCCTATATTATGACAATGACATAGAGGTGAAAGAGACTACAGAACTAACTCTACTGTTAAACAGGATTACCAATCTGAAGCATACACATGCAGATAAGACTATAAACCATTACAAAACGATGGTTGAACAGAAGAAAAGACCAATAATAAATACATCAATATCATCATCATCATCTAATATCACTATAAAAAAGAGCAAAGTCCTAATCCTTTTGAATAATGAAGGAAAATTGATTACTTTTGCAGGAATCATGTAGATTCATCTACTTGAGACCTATTTGATTACATTGACAGGGAGCATGTAGTTTTAACTACTTGTAACCCAAAAATTGATTAGGAGCTTAACGGCCCAAAAAGATTTTTATGGCAGGGAACATGTAGATTCATCTACTTGTAACCCAAAATTGATTAGGAGCCTAACGGCCCAAAAGATTATTACGGCAGGGACCATGCAATTCATTGCTTGGAAACCCAATGATTATGGCCCAACATAGTTTCAAACTGCGGTAAAGCCCAAAAAAGATTATGGCACAACGTAGTTTCAAACTACGGTAAAGCCCAAAAAAGATTATGGCCCAACGTAGTTTCAAACTGCGGTAAAGCCCAAAAAAGATTAACAGATTACAACTGATTACTAAGAGATATTTCCAAGAGAAAGACAACCGGACAGCTGGAAATCATTAAAACAAAAAAGCAGCCAAACAAGAGAAAACGATAGAAAGCCACTACAAAACAAGACAACTGAAAGGCATCTGAAAAAGCAGTCGAATGAAGAATAGCAACTTTGAAAAAAAAAACAAGACAAAGAACTTTAGAAAAGTAACAGACAAGGCAATGTAGCATTTAAGACTTTTTAGAAAGATTTTTGTCTATTACTATTTACTTTTATGACTTTTTGATTAAAGTTGAATAGTTGAATAGCCGAGGTTATCTATAGAAGGAGCCTCTTGTACAAAGGAAGATTCATTCGGAAAATACACAACTCTTACCTTACTAAATTCTCTCAAACTTTCAATGTTCAGCTAAGCAACACTTAGTCTATAATCGAATATCAATCAAAAACACCATAATAATAAGAGTAGATTACCTTGAAACCTTATGATTAGAACCATATTAGTATAAATACAACACCTTTCAGACGATCTTCAGAGGATATCCGTGAGGACTCCTAAGCACCCAGGCCATTATCCCGTGAAGTCAGGTGACGTATGGAGGCAGAGCCAAGGTGGGTTGAGCAACTCAGGTGATCTGAAAATCTGAATAGAGGTATGCGTTCAAACTATGTGTTTCTAATTATGATTTTGATAGGTATGTTACTATGTTATTATGATGTTTGGATATTGATAGAAGATTATAGACTCTTTATTAATAAATGAAATTGAATTCAAGATTATCCACCCGATTATTACATGCTTATTATCTGATTAACTCTGAAAAAGGTTTAATTAACCAGATTACCATCTATAGTCCGACCTCTAGGGGTTATTAGATGATGAAAAGATCCGCCCGAGAAAATGAGATGGCACACATAATATGTGGCTGCTATGTGGACAAAACCAGGCGGCTGGTGCATGTATACAGTTTCTCTTAAATCCCCATGAAGAAATGCATTCTTCACATCTAGCTGATGAATCGGCCAATTCTTTCTCATAGCAATGCTTAGAACTGTGCGAATGGTGGTCGATTTAACAACCGAACTGAATGTCTCACCGCAATCAATGCCCTTCTGCTGGTTAGTACCATTTGCCACTAGTATTGCTTTGTATCTTTCTAAGTCACAACTATCCCTGAACTTGTGACGAAAAAGCCACATGCAACGGATCACATTCACCCCTATGGCCGAGGAACCAAGTCCCAAGTATGTTGTTTCGTTAAAGCATTAAACTCCTCACACATGGCCGCATTCCAATTCGAGTCCAGTTTGGCTAATTTAGGGCTTTTAGGAATAGGTGAAATTGTTTGGGTGGACAGGTTAAATTGGACTTTAGGTTTGAAAATCCCGTATTGGGCATAAGTTTCCATCCGATGTGTGGGCGCTGGCTGGGTAAGGGTGTTGGTTGACTGGTTTGTTGGACTGGGTGATGGCAGAATCAGATGTGGTGCATTTTGTGTTATCGGGACTGGGTTTCGATCGAGGGTGGTTGTCGGGTGGTGTGGACCAGTGGCGGTGTTTGGGATTAGATTTGAGTGGGTTGGGTCATTGGTTGCTGGTGAACTGTGGTAGGGATTTATGGGGATTCTCGGTATGCCGGAAATGGAGGAGGTTTGTAGTGTAGGGTACGATGTCGGTGGCGTAGTAGGTCCGGTAACTGGGTTTGCTGGGCGGTGGTTGAGGGGCGAATTGGGGTCGGCACAGTGGTGAGACTGTAGGGACGGCACAGTGGATGGGACGGTGACCTATGAGTCGGTAGAACCTGGAGGCAGAGTGGTGCTAGAGGTTGCAAGAGGCGGTGACGGGGAGGACACCGGTGGCAGTGATGCCAACGGTAGGCGTTGTACGGTGGTAGATGGAGGTGCAGTGGTGTCAGCCGGGCACAGTTCCCGTAGGTGGACATGAGAGAGAGTTAAGTTGTCTAAAAATTCATAATCCGGTTTTCAAAATTTTTGGATGTTGGAAAAGGGGAATTGCGTCTAGTCAAAAGTGACGTGGCGCTAGATGAGAATTTGACGAGTGGATAAGTCATAGTACAGATAGCCCATATGGTTTGACGGGAAACCTAAGAAGACACAGGGAGTGATGCGGGGAGCTAATTTGTAAGAGGTTGTGGAAGAGAGATTAGGGAAACATAGGCAACCGAATATCCATAGGTGATCATAGGAGGGAACCCGACGGTGTAAGATTTCGGTTGAAGTTATGGAGGGTACTAGTAGGTAAATTATTAAGGACGTATTCTACCATTTTGACCGCATACACCCAAAATGATGGAGGGAGGAAGGCATGAAATAGAAAAGTGCGGACCATGTTATATATTGTACGGATGAGACGCTCGGCTTTGCCATTTTGAGGGGACGTGTGAGGACACGAAAATCGGAAGACCATGCCATTATTGTTGCAGAATTTTTGAAACGCGGAGTTGTTAAATTCACGGCCATTGTCACATTGGAAAGATTTAATGGCGCGTTCGAATTGCGTTTTGATAAACGTGCAAAATTTAAGAAATTTGGCAAACACTTCGGACTTAAATTATAATGGGTAGATCCAAAGAAAGTGAGAGTAGTCATCCAATAACACGAGATAATATTTATGACCTAGGGAGCTAGTAATGGGGGAAGTCCACAAATCAGCATGAACAATATCAAAAGGAGCAAATGTAACGTTAACTGAGGAATGAAACGAAAGACGAACATGTTTGCCTAATTGACAAGAAACGCAGGTCTGGGCAAGTTTCCCATTACATTGAATAAAATTATTACTTCTAAGAAAATTAAAAACGGGAGCTCCTGGGTGTCCGAGCCTATTGTGCCAAATTGACGGAGACAGAGCAGATAGTGTAGTGTGTGGGCGGGAACCGGCAGCGGATGAGGATGTGAATGGATAGAGGTCCCCTGTGCTATTGCATCTCGTAAGAGGTGTCTCCGTACGTAGATCCTTCACAGTAAAACCAAATGGATCAAAATCAACAGACACAGAATTATTACGAGTAAATGTCCTAATGGATATTAAACTTTTGATGATGTGTGGGGCATGCAGGACGTTATTTAGGGAGAAGGGTGAGTGAGGTGGCGGAGTGTGGGTGTGACCATAGACCTGAAATGAAATGCGATGACCATTGCCAACTGTAATAAATTGTGGAGACTTTAAAGGATACAATTGGAAAAGATTACATGCGGACCGGGTGAGGTGAGAGGAGGCTCCGGAGTCCATATACCAATTTTCGTTGGGCTGCTGCAAACTCATACTGCTGAATGTCTTACCCAAGTCGGTGGGGATTTGATTTAAGGGCTGATGTGGGAACTGGGCCTGCACGACATGGGCCTGTTGTTGCTGGAACAGCGGCGGTCGTGGACCTGGAGCCTAGCCCAGTAACCTTTGTTGCTGAAAAGGGAACTGGGCTGGATGATATCCTGAAACCGTGGCCCAATTCTGATTTGGGTAACCAGAGACTGGGCCGGCCCATGACATGGTGTTGCTGAACTGTTGTGGATATTGGCCTCGTCCTTTCCCACGGCCCTTGCCGCCTCGCCCACTGCCACGACCCCTGCCGCCGCGGTTTTGCCGCAGTTGGATGTTTTCCGGTGGAGGCTGCTGGTCGGCAGTGGCCTGATGTTGTGCGGGCGGTTCAACTGTTAATGCCTTCTGGTTATGCTCGTCCTGTTTCGCACATCGAGTTTCCTCCAATAACAATTGCGAGCGTGATTTGTTGAAACTTGGTAGAGGGTCAGCCTGTTGTATCATCGTGGCTAGGGTGCCATAATCACCCTTGGGGAGGCCCGCAACTAATTGTAACACCATCTTTGTTTCGGATACATGCGTACCAACATTGGACAGTTGGTCTGCCACCAGTTTCAACTGCTTGCAATATTCTGACATATTAGAGAAGTTTTCAAAACGGGTATTGTTGAACTGTTCTTCCAAGTACACTGCGCGAGTGTTCTTGTTGTCTTGAAAAATTTATTCCTAACATGTCCATAGATCACTGGCAGAGACACCCGTTTTCATGATTGTGTATAGTAAATCCTTGGATATAGTACCATATTCCACTGTTTGACAACGACATCGAGGCGACGCCATGTGATGTCGTCCATATCGGAAGGACGAGGGAAAGAGTCGTCTATATGATCAAGCACATGATATACACATGCATGGATACGAAATAGTTCCACCCATGACCAATATTGGCCATCTTCCTGATCAAGAATTATAGGGATAAAATTCTTGATGTTGGTAACGGCGATAGCCGGATGGAAAGACGATGAGAAGAGGGTAGTAGGTGGTTGGATGACGACTGAGTTAGAAGCGGAAGCATCGGAAGAAGTGGGAGTAGCCAAATTCTCCATTAGAATGGTGGAAATTGGAAGAGAAAAGTGGTGGTGCCGTCGGTCGAGAGATAGGGGGCGGCAAGGGGAGAAATTTTTCTAGATTAGGGTTTTGGCTCTTGATACCATGTAAGATGATATTAATCTCTCTTGGGAAGTCTTTCTCATTAATATCAATATATATAGTGTACAATATACAACCCTAATACAAGAGGAATCCTAGTCACAATACAAGAGGAATCCTGGTCACAATACAGGAGGAATCCTAGTTTACCATAATTATCTATCACTAAATATTCTTACAATAAATGAGATATATTCTAATTATGGGTAGGGATTGTAGTGTATTTATTGTAACGTTTACAGTGGCAGCTACTTCACATGTACCATTCCTTTGAGAAAATGATCAAAATAGTCCTTAATGTATGGGATTGAACTATTTTAATCTTTCATATATATATCACTTAACCGAAATAGTCCTTTAACGTTTACAAAAAATGATCATTTTAGTCTTTCAGCTTAACCCCTTTGCCTTGGCTAACAAATACTGCAATCAGCCATACATACCATCTCAAATTTTCAGTAATAACTTCTATAGGTATTGTCACCTGTAACGTACATTTTCCTATGCATTGAAGTTCATCACATTCACACCATTAAGAGGATATTAATTACTACTATTCCCTTCGGTCCATTTTACATGTTATCCTTATTAAAAATAAATATTTTAAAAAATTAAGATTTAATTAACTAGTACTAATTTTCATCTTTATTCTTACTAAATTAATGTAGAAAGAGATTAATATGGTGAAAAAGAGTGTAGAGACTAAAAATAAATAAGGACGATGCAGACAAATTATACTTTTAATTAATATTTTTGTAAAAGTATGTAAAATTAAAATGTGACAAATAAAGTAGACCGAAGGAACACATTAAAATGAAAAACAACCATAATAAATAGTACGTAAATTCATTATAGCACGCCAATAATTTATTGGATCCGTTCTTTTTCCCTTAATTTCCTTTTTTATATAAAGTCTTTTTAATTTAATGCAGCTAATGCCGCTATAAATTTTATCTCCACCACTTATACTTGGAAGTTGGAAGTACTACTAACATTTATCAGGACTAAATCCAACAAGATTATTAGTCAAATCATAACTGACACGTGTCCCCTGCTGCTGTAAATTCCCTATAATCGCCAACGATTCATCCGTCGGAGCAAACGCTAAACAGTACTTCCCCTCCGAGTCTACCGGAACCAGTGTATTCTTCGGGTGCAACGACAGATCTTTTCCACCGGAAAAATGAAACGCCACCGTCGGAACACTCGCGGTTTTCATCGACGATAAATCAAAGCAAGTATCGAACAACATGAATCCATCGGTTGACGGTAAATTATTCTGAGCGTATTTAAAAAATGTGTCGCGTAAAGAGTTGTAAACGGTGGTTTGCAAACGAGTAACTGCTGTTCCGGAATCAACGATGATTCCTCCGTGTCCAGTTTCGTCCACCTGAAATATGTTCGCCGGAATCGGTAACGTCTCGCCGCCGACGCTGATTCCTTCTACACCGACGTAGAAGAAAGTGCTCCTCCTCGAGTTACGTAGCAACGGTGCAAGTACCTGTTGAAAAAAACAATCAAAAAAATTGTAGAATAAATTATTTTTTTACGATTTGATATTTTAATTTAAATCTAGTTAGAATTAGAAACGGATTTATGCAAAAAATTAGGGCATGTGATCCATGTTTTTTTTAAAAAAATTAAGTATTTTATATATATATACTTTTTAAAATTAATTTAATATTACATATTGATAGTTATGTTATAAAAAAATTAATGACGTACTAGTCAAAAGTAGAGTTATTTACTCAGGAAAAAAAAGAGATTAATTTCCACTTCTTTTCTTTTAAGATTTCATGTTTTGACTTATAGGTACTATTATAAATAGAGATAATAGTTAAAATATATCTCAAATATTATTTTTTTAACTTTGCTACTTAAATTATCGTTATGTGAATTTTTTATCTAAATTATTATTAATTAGTTAGCAAAATAAATTTCAACTATCAATTATTCACATTATCCGATAATAATTGATAGTTGAGATCTCTCACATCTAATAATTCAGTAGAAAGCTAAAAAAAAAATGATTTTTGTCCTTTTAACTCTTATAATTATGAACGTTGTTAGCTAGTATTTTGTGTAGAGTAGCGAATTGTAGAGATCATTAAAAAATTTATTAATTTATGAATAAAATCATTTTCCTTCATTACCGCGTCACTAGGTCCGGCGGAATTGAATTCCAACGTCGATGAAGAATCAGAATTCCGATCCACAAGGCAGTATGAAAACGACGACGCTTTGATTTGAGATGGAAAAGATAACGAACCGCCACCGAGACCTATCAACCCAGCTGATCCAATAAATAGCCCTTCATTATCATGACCACAACCTATAGCAACATTAGAGAACGATCCAGAGTTTTCAAACGACACCGTTTCAGTCGCTAACTCCCCAACTGTAAACGACCCATCTCCATATGAAACCTGGTACTGACACGTGTCGGTGGAGCAATCCGAGACATCAAGTGCCGAGCATGCAGGTGAGTCGCAAGTAACCCGATTGTATGTGGAGGAATCATCCGGGTTGAAAATCGGGTCGGTTTGTTGGTAACATTCGGAGCAAGGTTCACATTGAAGCCAATTGATGTCACTGCCAGTGTCAATAGCCATGTAGAATTCCTTTGTAGGTTGTCCAACTCCGAGCCTAGCGAAATATTCACCACTGCCTTGACTTGATCCGGATGTAATAGGGGTTTGAATTTCTTCGGGTCGAACCGGTTTGAGATCAGAATGAGTGAGAGAAAGATGAAGCTTAGTTGTGAGTGAAGAAACTCGGGCTGAGTCACGAGCGAGTCGGGAGAGAGTAAGAGATGTGTAGTTATTGTGTTGGGGTTTTACAAGAGAAGAACGAGGATAGATTGATAGAGAGAATGATGATAGGTGTTGTTGTTTTATTGGTTCTTGTTGGAGAGATTTGGAGTTGGGAGAGAGGACTTGAAGGGTGTTTTGAATGGATTTTGAGACGTCAAGGATTTGGGAATTATGTGGAAGTGAAGTAATTATTGAACGTGAGAGAGTAAAAGGAAGGAAAGAAACAGATATGAGGAGGAGAATAAAGGAGAATGATGAGGCCATTGTTGTTTGGTGTGTAAAGAGTATAGAGGAAAGGAACGAGGCTCACGTATATATAAGGTTTGAATAACAAACAATGCACTAAATGGAGGGAAAAAAGCTTTAATACATACCCGTCTCAAATTAAGAATAAATGCAACTGTATATTATTAACATTTGTTTGTAAGGAAAAAATGACGAATACTCTCTTAAAGCTGCTCAAAATTACACCAGATAATTCTATCTGAAATCATCATATTGAGGAAGATCTTTGTTCATTCTTTATTATTTTGATAAAGGAACCAAATGAGAAAATAAATTTTTAATTCTTTGCTTGACGCAAGCTTTTTCTTTTTCTCCGTTATATTCAGTCATCGAGCAAAACTTTAAGTTCTTTCTAGTACTACTACTGAGTATATTTTAGTACTCACCACGTTTGACATTATTTTTTTATTAGTATATTTTAATAAGAACGAAATTTTATAACCAGATAAATGATATGAAATGTTTAAGACTATAAATTTAAAAAAAAATTATAATTACACAAATATTATAATATATTTAAAATTATAAATTTTAAAAAAGACGAAGTTCTTTTTTACTTAAATTTGTATTGAGTCATATTTCAAACTATTACCAACAAAGTGAAACAGAGGGAGTTGTAGAATTTATTCACATGTAGGAGTATTTTCTTCAATGTTTATTTGGTCTGGCTCAATCAATGCTCTTAAACATTCATTAAAACATAATCTATCAATTTCCTAATTCCTACCTAATTTTCAACAAGGCATCTGATTTAAAGCCTCAATGGCCTTTTTCTGTTAAAGTCACGGACATTTCTATTTCAATCAGACATTTTCTTGCATATATTATATAGTTAGTAGTTAGGATTTAATTGCATTATTATGTATTCGAGAAATTTTGCTTCACATAATCTTTTCTTCTCCTTTTATTTTTCCTATCTTCTTTCTCGTCCACTATCTTTTCAGTCACAAAGGGTATTTCTTGAGTTCAAGAAAGGGTCTTTTTTTCCTCCCCTGTATTTACTCGTCGTTATAAGATGAGTGGTGTCCAAGTAGACCAGCTTTAATTATTGATTTACTGATAAGTAGTAGGATGTAGTTCAATGTAAAAGGAGAAAAAAAAACATTTGACCCACCAATCAAACTTTTAAGAGTTCAGACAGATATATTTGTTTGGTTAGTTTGCGAATTAATTACCAGCCTATATAGGGTATTGGTGGGTAGTTAGAGAATTGAGCTGCACTTAAATACTAATGGCTCCAGGTGCAACAAATACTTAATTACAATAGAAAAATGACTCTTTTCTCTCTATTTTTTTGTTTGTTTGTTGTTCATTGTTTATCCATTTATTCAACTACCAGTCCAATTTATGTCCTCTCTGTAATTTTTTCAGAGAGGGGTTCGTTTTCAAGTACTCTAGCAGAGTTTACTTTCCATATGCTTAAATTTTTTGTGCAAACAAGAAAGAAAAAGAGGAATTTAAAAAATTCTGACATTGAATTGAATATACCACTGTGAGGTTTTCGAGTATTCCATATGCTTCTACACAGACAAATCGATAATCAAGACTTTGGAATTTGCTAACCAAGTGCATAGTATTTGACCCGAAGTGGCCATATTGCTTCATATCATAAGAATATTTTATCTCTCTTAAATGTCTTATTTAATTAGCACTTCACTAATCATAAGACTGTCTCATGTGATATTGGGTTATTCTGCTAGAATTAGATGTGATTGGATCGCAAACATTCTTGAGGTTAGTAATGCAAAGACTTGATTCTTTTAGATTGAGAACATTTTAAATATGAGCTGAAAGTAGCAGTCCTTTTTTTTTTTTTGTTGACGAAGGAACCCGTAGCCGCTACTCTTTCGAGTGCGCACAGGGTAAACCCCGGACTGACGCTGAAAGTAGCAGTCCTGTCAAGCCTAAGTTTGGACTAAAATAGAAAAGCTAAATTTGAACGTACAAACCATGAGCCTCAACTTCAAGATGCTTTTTTTATGTGAAGTCCAAAAAATATTTTCACAATAGATCTCCAGTAATTTAATAGTAATGTCATGGATGCTAGATCTTCTTCTACCACCATTGTTGGAGTTCAGACGGTTAAAGTACTTTTGGGGATGGCTAACCACTTGGGATGGTGTCCTCGATATCACAAAGTTCCTTGATATGCTTCTCCAGTCTCCTTTTCCCTAAGTGTCTAAACCAAGCAAGAACAACCTTAAGTAAAATGTACAAAATATAGGTCACCTAAAGAATAATTACAACTAACTTAATCTAAAAAGTTATGCCAGAATTAGTAATGGAGAAATTATAATGAGCAACTACAAATGCGAAAATCATATAATGGGGGAATGGGGATCAGTAATGTGAGGATTGTACAATGTTGAGATTACTTGTTGATGTTTAAACAAAAAAAATCTTATTTGAGGATTAGTTTGGTCGTTTTAGTATTTTAACGAGGACTTTCACATAGTATTCATCGATCTAGAAAAGGCCTACGACAAAGTTCCTAGGGAGGTTTTATGGAAATGTTTGGAGGCTAGAGGTGTACATGTGATAAACTAGGGCAATCAAGGACAAGAAATTCGGAGCACTTTCCAGTTGTGATGGGTTGCATCAGGGATCAACTTTTAGCCCATTAGTATTTGTCTTGGTGATGAATGTATTAACGCGGCATATCCAAGGTGAGGTGTCATGGTGTATGTTATTTGCGGATGACATAGTTTTGATTGACGAGACCCGTGGCAGAGTTAAGGCTAAGTTGGAGGTTTGGAGACAAACCCTAGAGAGCCTAAAGGGTTCAAGTTGAGACGGACCAAGACTGAATACGTGGAGTGCAAGTTCAGTGATGTAATGCATGAAGCTAGTGTGGAAGTGAGGCCTGACACACATGTCGTCCAAAAGATAGGGAGTTGCAAGTATCTTGGGTCTATTATCCAAGGAAATTGGGAGATTGACGAGGATGCCACACATCGTATTGGTGCATGGTAGATGAAATGGAGACTCGCATTCGAAATCTTGTGTGATAAGGAGGTGCCACCGAAACTTAAAGGCAAGTTCTACAGAGTAGTGGTTAGAACAATTATGTTGTATGGGACGGAGTTTTGGGCAGTTAAGAACGTAAGATGAAAGTTACGAAAATGATGATGTTGCGGTGGATGTTTGGGCATACTAGGAGAGATACAATTTACGAAATAAGAGATCCGGGACAAGGTAGGAGTGAACTCGATGGAGGACAAGATGCGTGAAAAGGAGCTAAAATGGTTTTGGCATGTGAAGAGGAGATATGTGAATGCCCTAGTGCGGAGACGTGATAGATTGGCTATGGATGGCTTCAGGAGAGGCAGAGGTAGGCCGAAGAAGTATTGAGGTGAGGTGATTAGACAGGACATGACGCAGTTACAATTCACCGAGGAGGTGACCTTAGATAGGAGGGTGTGGAGGACACGGATTAGGGTAGAAGGTTAGTAGGCAGTAGGGCGTTGTCTCACGTATCCTTCCTTACTAGTATTCATAGTATTTCTATTATAGTTCTTGTCCTTTGATTTTTGTTAGTATTTGATGTTCCTTGTACTTTTCAATGATTTGTCTTGCTTTCTATAGTATGCTTTCGTTATTTTCTTTTTTACCTGCTTTGATATGCTTTCTCTTGAGCCGAGGGTATATCGGAAACAACCTCTCTACCTCCCAAGTTAGAGGTAAGGTCTGCGTACACTCTACTCTCTCCAGACCCCACTTATGGGATTACATTGGGTATGTTGTTGTACTACTTAAAACGTATGTGCTTACTTCACAATTCACATACAAGGAAATTAAAGTAACAACCAAAGGTTATATAAATTAATGCTGGATTTTATGTGGGAATTAAATCTAGACCAAAAGTTATATATATAAATTAATGCTGAATTTTATGTAGGGATTACCTGTGCTCTTCTTCAGTCCATGGTGTCCCTTTTCGTCTCTCTTGGTACTGGGCAGTGCCTGGAAGCTCATTCCCATTGGACTGCCAATCAGCCCTCAAAACTCTAGAATAGCCATGGCTGTTTTCCTCTACAGTGTAGTTGGGGATTGGAACATAACCATATTCAATGGCGGTTACATCATCCACTAACAGCTGGTAATGTTTCTTCAGCTCTTCAATTGTTTTACTTGGGACCATCAAAGCAATATTTTCCCATTGCTCTTTGGAATCATCAATAGTGTATGGCAATGGCATTCTCAAATGCCCTCTCTTCCTCTCTGCTCCACACTACTGAAGTTGAGGCTGACATGTTTTTTTGTAGATTTAGAGCAAAGAAAAAGAGAGAATATAGGCAAGGGATGAGAGAGGTATTAGAAAGAAGAAATAGTGCAATATATATATATAGGGTTCAAATGTACAAATGTCAAATGGGCTGTCGTGTTTGTAGGAGTACTTCTCCAACCGTTCCTATAATTCATGCCACTACTACGGACATTTTGACATCAAACTTAAATTTATAATTTTTATAATTTGAAAATTATATTCTTATTCTATTCTCAAAACTCTATTCTATTTGTACAAGAATACAATTATGGTAAGTAATAACCTTTCCTAAAATAAGCCTTCCAAATCGTGATATACACGGTTATATGTACCATGTATATCACAGTCCAAATCAGCCGAATATGGTATTTATTACACCCCCACATTCATAGCAGGCGTTCGTCGTACGCTGAGACTGTCCCTAAAATCTTCAAATAGGACCGATGGAAGACCCTTAGTAAAGATGTCTGCAATTTGATACTTGGACGGAACATGTAAGACACGTACTTGTCCATGAGCTACTTTTTCGCGAACAAAATGGATATTCATCTCAATATGTTTAGTGCACTGATGTTGAACCGGATTCCCAGAAAGATATACAATACTAATATTATCACAATATACCAAGGTAGCTTTTTGAATGGGAAAGTGAAGCTCCAAGAGAAGATTACGTAACCAACATGATTCAGAAAACACATTAGTTACCCCTCGATACTTAGCCTCTGTACTGGAGCGTGATAAGGTAGCATGTTGTTTGGCAGACCACGAGACCAAGTTATCACCAAGAAACATGCAATAACCAGACGTGGAGCATTGGGTATCTAGACAGCCACCCCAATCAGCATCGGTATACGAGACAAGCGTAGAGGTCGATGATGGATATAGATGCAAGCCATAATCAATTGTCCCATGGATGTATCTGATAATGCGTTTGAGCGCATTCATATGCTCCACCCTAAGATCATGCATAAAACAAACACACTTGTTGTACGGCATATGTAATATCCGATTTCGTGAAAGTAAGATACTAAAGAGCTCCAGCAAGACTGCGACCGTGAGTGGAATCCTCATAAGGTGAACCAACCGCAACACCCAACTTAAGCTTAGTATGAAGTGGAAGTAGACTTACACAAGGACATACCAGCCCTGTCAATAACGGCATACTTCCATTGGGACAATTTTAGTATTTTACTATGTCATTTGCAACTTTTGAACACCACAAAGTTGTAATTTTAAAATTATATTACTATGTCATATTTCTATTAAATAATATAAGAAGCACCTTAAAATATTTTTATTACACTATCTTATTCAATTATTGAAGTGTTTGTATATATTATTTTTTTAAATTAAGTGGCAAAAAAAAACAATCCCATCCCAACCCGACCCCATTCCGGCAGGATGTGGGACGGGACGGGACCTCTTCCCGGTCCGCCGGTACCCGCTCCGCCCTGTTGGACAGCCCTACTATAAACACAGGAGGCATACAAAGATCCCCTGATTACATTATTTCCGGGGTAAGGATTTAAATGATACTTCAAAACTTTGGCCTCAGTTATATTCACAAAAAACCACCAGTACCATTCCCCCACCCCAAGCTTTACACAGTAGAAGATAGTTCTAATCTGAAGAACTAAATAATTGCTGAAGCCACTGACTGTCAACTGCATTCTTCTCCAGGTCGGTCTTCATTTTTCTCAACTGTTGCAAGGCCTGTTTTAGATCCATCTTATCCAATGGCAACTGAGTGAAATCCTGTAAGAATTGACGAGCTCGGGCAGTACCTCTAGACACGTCATTGGGATCAAATTCTCTCTTCCGTTTTGAGGCTGCCTGGAAGAATAACAAAAACAATTTTATATATCCATGATACTAAAAAGTTGAGGATAGTACTCTCGAATGGTATTTGGGCTAAATGGTTCTGGTGAAGACATGGGGAAGCCAAACACAAGTGGGGTTGAGACAAGGGGAAAACAAAAGGGCAATGGCTGCTTCAATTACATGCGACTTTGCCACGATATTGTTTTCCAAGAAGACACTAGAGCATGCTGGTGCATACGTGCACCCTAATACACACCCAGAAAGCAATAAGCAACAGAGCAGATCAAGACGTCATAAGAATTTTTACTATATGACACCATTGACCATTCAAAAATATCAAATGAGATTTGAATGATTAAGATTACCAAACACTTAAATAGCAAAACGTCCACTTTTACATTACCACCTATAGCTAGACTCATTTAGTGATCTCGCATACGATTTTAAAACAAACGAGATCTAAGAATGCCTCTAGACAGGGTGCCAACATTGCCCCAAGTTTAAAGGAAATGAAGCAGAATTTCTAATGATTTTTGCGATGAGCATAGCAAAGTAACCAAAACATACCTCTTTACAGTCATTTGGAATCATGGCATTAGGAGAAAAATCCTCCAACTCAGATGCCTTTTCTCTAGCTAGGGCCACAACACTTTGTGGAAAATTGGCAAACTCTGCAACGTGAATACCAAAACTTTGATCACAAGCACCTGGTTGAACCTGGAAGGGTACAACGGTTAGATGCTGAGCAACTGCTCACGTTCTAAAAGGCATAAGAATATAGATTTTCTAGTCCATGTTTACAACAGTTCAACAATTAAAACTTGTGAAATCAACTAATTCAAGTGACGTTTTGACTGTATGGTGTGCTCGTCAAATAACTTCAGATTGCATGTGAAGCCATAACTCATAAAACAGATTCTGAAATAAATAGGATACCGAAGATATACTAAGCATCATGGGAAATGCTCACTGATCACCATAAGTTGAATTTAATAAGCTATTAAGTAGTGTTGTGAAACCACATGTTTATAAAATATCTCAAGTGCTATTTTTATCATTTTTCTGATCAGTAATATCTGCACTTAATATTATTGATATAGTTTGCGTTAGTGTTGATTCATGATACTTAATTTTGAGCATACAGGCAGATACTGCTAAAATAAAAGCATTATACTGCTCCCCTAATACAAAGTCTCCTGATTCTACCAGTATTGACAGAAACAATCCCTACTGCCATCAGATATCAGTGTCAACCACACTGCTTTATCCTAGGTAAATCTGAATTTCTTTAAGCTGAAGCTTCCTTTCAACTAGAGTGTACATGTATTTCATTCTTGCTCTGTTTATCTGGAAAGTTACCAAGCACAGAAAAGTTCTTATCATTGCAATGTACTTGGTTGTATCAGTCCAAGTACATGAGTGCATGTAAGTAAGATCTTTCTGATATCCATATAAGCTGCCACTCCACTTAACTGAATGATACAAAAATTCTCTAGTATTAGATATTCAATATCCTAAATAAAGATCAAACTTTCTCAAACCGGGCAGTTACAAGTTAATCAGGAAAGAAACTTTTTTAATAAGTTTATCAGGAAATAAACTACTTTAGCACTGTAAAATTACTGGCACACGACGAGAATGAGTCAGAAGTAGCCAGAAAGAGAGGAAGATAAACATACATTGTAAAGCATAGTTAGCTTGCGACTAAAAGAGTCAATGTGTGCACTGACATGAAAATTTGCTACACCAGCAATTTGCTTATGCCCATTGCTTCCATTCCTATTGGCCAATGCAGTCAGCTCATGAAAGTGAGTGGCAAACAATGTTGGTGCTTTAATTTCTTCAACAATGTGCTCACAAATAGCCCAAGCTAAACCTGATAATGAGAGTAAAATACATGAAATTGATTATGAAGTAGTGGAAAAACAACCTGATGACATAACGAAGTTACCAAAGAAACAACTCTAGTTCAGCAAGGTTCACGCTGAAAAAGAGAATCCCCAAAAGGTAAAAAAGACAAACATTCTTTCCAGTGCCTGCAAATACTTTAGGATGCAAATTATGAGGGGTTTAGATTAGCTATGGTTCCAAGCTGATTATATAATATTTTAAACCCTAATCTTCTATAGTGGACAAAATGGAAGAAAACTACTGCTCCATAGTAAAATGATTGGAAGGCTTTGGTCAACTATTTTTTCACCACTTTGGTCAACATTTGACTAGCTCATTTTGCTAAGAATTAAGCTCAAGTAGTTTTCCATGACGCTGAGTTAAAGCTTGCTCTTACAAGCCTGCGCAGGCCTAGGTTATGGAAGAAAAGGTCAGCAAAATAACCACTTATGCTTTATAATTAATTTCATTGATCTAGTTGCTAGTAGAGAATAAAATAGTTAACTCATACGCCATGAAATAATACAAGCATGCCAAACAAAACAAACCCATCCTATTTCATTTTCAATGATAGAAGGGTAATCTTATATCTAACTAAAAAGGCAGACTTATGTGAAAGGTTGAAAGTTAGCATGGAATGGTTCATTGGCAGGTACATGGGAAGAAAACAAAGTTATGAACCCACTTCTAGAGTGAATCTCGCAAGCAGAACCAGAAACCAAATTTAATAGTATCTGAAGAAAAACAGAATGACATGAACCCCAAAGATAAAAAAAATAAAGGTGATCACAAGAGGTCTTCAATCTTCATTCATCTTCTCAGCTCATGCTTTTGTTTTTTTGCATTATCAAGTCTCTGAGCCTTTACAAACTTACCTTGCAGAAACATATATGCTAGAATAAGGTGAAACTATGGGCACTAATTTACCAGAAAACACAAGGAGATGGCAAATATGACGGTTTTTACTATGCTTGTGTTTTCTTTCCTACGTGGAAATGAATGTTTGAACGAAAAATTTCATACCAATCACATTAACTCAAGTATCTTAAAGTGGAAGTTTCAAATGGGTAACATGACAAGTCCTGCACAACTATATCATGTAATGATGCAATACAAGAGAGCAAACCAAGTCGAGCAAATACGAGTATTGAAATTTTAAAAAATGATGTTTTATATAAATTCACAAATCAGAAACTCACCAAAGCCATCATAAGTAGATGTCCCACGGCCCAACTCATCAATTATAATCAATGATCTATCAGTAGCTCCTTTCAAGATCGATGCAGTCTCAAGCATCTCTTGCATAAAAGTAGAAACTCCCCTCAGCTGATCCAAAGAGGATGAAGGAGAAAGACAAACCTCTTAGTTCCTTTAATTGTTAAGGAAACCAACAGAAAAAATCGTGACAACTAATAAATAAACAAAAACATATAAAAGAATACAATATATTTTAGGCAAATGGCAGATGAAATTACCAGCTGTTGCTAATATAAATATTAAGTTCAGAATACTTCGTGTATAAAGACACGGGGGAAGACATTGATCATTCTACTACTGCATCAGAAAGTAGGACAAATGTGGTGGAATCTAATGGCTTTGTTGTTCAATTGGTGGCAGGTAGGACCAACAATGTACCTGATGCACTGATGTTTAATGTGTTTAGCATGAGTGAGCTATGCAACAGGCAGCGGAAGAGGTGCTTAGTAGCAAGTGGTCAGAAGGTTTAGGTGTGGACTTAACAACACATTGATAGTTCCCCGGCATGCACAGTATGGGGCTATTTGGAGGGCAGAGGAAGTCAAACTTCAAAGAAGGAGAATAAATTGAAGTTCTCCATTTCCTTTTGAGTGCATAGGAGAGCCAGGAGCGCATTCGATGAGATTGTGGAATCAAGTACTTACTACAGGCAAGGCCGTATCTTCATACAAGGTTTCCCTTTTCTTTTGTTGATAGAAGATCATTCACTTAGTAAGGAAAACCATAATTTTGTTGAGCAGTAACACTGAATTCAATTCAACAATTTATGCAAAGACTTCTGATAAAAAAACTATTTATGCAGAGACAACTTCAGCTCCATAATCAAGTACAGCCTTTCCACTTAAAAGTTAAAACCATAATACCAAAAGAGAAGTGGAAAACATCTAGCACACAATGAACAAGCCCAGTTAGATGAAACTTATTCAAGCTAATTTGACATGTAGATCAACTATGTATTGGAAAATGAAACACTTAATCAGAAGTAAAAGGGGTGGACTTTTACGACATCACCATGTAGTAGATGAAACTTATTCAAGCTAATTTGACATGTAGATCAACTATGTATTGGAAAATGAAACACTTAATCAGAAGTAAAAGGGGTGGACTTTTACGACATCACCATGTAGTTATTTATTAGGCTGGATCAATCAATTATGCCTCGATGCCAAACTAGTTGGATGAACCCCAAAAATTATGAAGGGCTAGCATGTTCTGTTTCGACAGGCACCTTATTGAGCAAGTAGATACTTTAATTTCTAGATATTCAACAAGGATATGTTCTCTCACCTGGCAATCTCCAGCGCCAACACGAGCAAAAATGCAATCGCGAATAGAAACGGTAGCATTGTCACATGGAACAAATGAGCCAACTTGGGCCATCAGGACATTCACACCAACCTGTTGGTGCAAATTTGCCAAAATAATTCAGATTTTTTTCAGAGAGACAGTTTTAATATAGGAATAATGCATGAATACAGAAAAAGAAAAATACTGGAATGCAAATAAAATCAGATTATGAATTACTATGTGAACTACCGAATATACAGAAACAGCCTTACAAGCAGGAATGGCCAAAAAACAATTCTTAGTTACATTTGTTTGATGGACAACTTGTCCCTCACATACCTAGTGAGATTGTAAAAAAGGCAAAAGAACTTTCAGCAAAATACTGAACTCACACCTGCCGAATGTAGGTCGACTTTCCACCCATGTTAGGGCCTGTGATAATCTGAAACCAACTTTCTCCCCTAACCTGGGAAGACCAAAGAGGTAGGTTATAAGCCCTACAGACAAAATACCAGAGACCAGAACATTTCAACACTATAGAACACATACTAGTCTACAGTCATTGGAGATGAAGTTAACCCAGTCTTGAGCTTCCACACAAGGATGCCTACACCCTTCAAGTATAATATCTCCCGTATCCTATATGGAAACATCACCAAATTAGCTGTATATAAATTACTTAACATGGCATCGCTATTATCATGCACGGGAAGCGAAAAAATGTCCTTACTGGTGGACTGATATTTGGTCTTGTGTAGGCAGTTGGGCAACTAGAAGCCAAATCTGCAAAACTCAGGAGCACATCCAACTCAGAAAGTGAACCAGCTAGACCTTCAAACACCTGGAAAGCCAATACTTGGTAAACTCAAATAAATGGACAGGGAAAGAAGAGGAGGCTCAACCAAAATATATCAAATAATGTACATACCTCAGAGAAACTCGCAACTGTTTGAACTACCCGAGCTACCAGTTCTTTCTGACAGCTCTTGTACTCTTCTACGATCTTCTGGTACCGATCTCCTAGTTTTTTGAGTTTTGTATTGGTGAACTTCACCCCATCCTTACGTGTTTCAAGAACAATGTAGTGAGAAGTTAGCTGCCTCCTGACTTTTGGTTCTTCTTTCTTGGTAATTCTGAACACATGTCCAAATTGTGTTCCTTTATCTAGTTTAAGAGACTTATCAATAGGTAGATCAAGATCATTGGCAGTTTGTTTGTGCAAATTATGAATCTGTTGCTCCAATGTCTCCTGCTCATCCTTCAGAGCAGATAAACTTGGGTCATATGCAGAAGAAATCATGTATTCTCCATGCTCAAGTTGATCGAGGTCAACAGCAGTTTCCACAAGAGCAATGAACTTATTCAGGTGATTATCATCACTCCATTTCTCAAGAGGATCAATATACCTTTCCCTGATAAGTGTTGCAAATTGCCCATCATAACGTACCAAAACGCTTTTGATAAATGGTATTCTGATGCCTGACTGCACATGAAGAAAAGAAAAAGTTAAGGCAGGACCCATGCATTATTTAGCAAAGAAAAGAAGGGATTAAATTCATTTGTACTTCTCAATGTATAGCTGATTGAAATCTACGGAGTCAAGGCTAACAAGAGATGGAGAAGGGGCGAAGGGAAAAGAAAAAGTACCTGATAGAGTTTTACAACGTGCAGTAAACTGGCTCTTTTCCTCTCAAGATTGCGTGTCAGCAGCTCAATATCTGAAATTCTTTTCAGATGCTGCCTCAAATCTTGGCGAAGTGCAGCATCCTCAACAAATGCTTGAACTAAATCCAGTCTACAGTTAATCTCATCTACATCTAGTAACGGCTGTTTCAGCCACATGTGCAATAACCTTTTACCCATTCCAGCAGTACAGGTTCTATTCATGAGACCGAACAAGCTAAAATTTTTATTAGCATCTGATTTGCTCTCCATGACATTCAGTGCTCTCATAGCAGCAGAATCTAATCTCATGTAACTATTGAGGTTGTATTGTTTGACTGTGTAGTTTCCATAATTGCTCTCATCCGCAAGTAGTTCTGCATATGAAAGTATGCACCCCAAAGCGCCTGCTGCACATTCAAAACCAGAGACTAAATCTCGAACAGGTTCTACTGAACCCTTGACGAGTCTACCAAGATCCTGTACCAAATCCCTCCCTTTAAATTCAGTTTTCTTTCTTTCAGTTATCATCACGCCGCATCTCGATATTGCATCATACAGAGGCCTGTATTCACTGGATTTCCCAGTCTCTGTTGGTACAAGACATTCTCTGCAACCAAGGGCAACCAAAGCAGACTCCAAATTGGTGAAGTGGCTATCATCTAGAAATTCTGCTAAACCAAGGACTCTCTTTGTAATATCAACATAGCCTAAACCAACTGTACATCCATTCTGATCGAAGGTTGGCGCAAGAGCAACAATTGCCGGAGAATCTTGCATTTCATTATTAGCAAACAGAATATCCTCAAAACTTCCAAAATTTCCTGGGGTTCCACTTTTGACCAGTCTCCAGTTTGAACCACTTCCCTCATACAATTCAAGAGTACGATCCATTCTCTCCAAGAGAATGTCACGAGATATTGTTTCAAACATGTTTTTACTCACACTAACACTGGAAAGAGCACCAACTCCATTACCCAACTGTCGTAAAGCAGTTGTTGTATGGTAATATGTCTTTGCAATGAAAGTGGCATCATCTCCATGAGCAGTATAATAGTCCTAAAAGGAAAGGATACATTTAATATTCCACGAAAGAAGAAAATGCACGCTGGCAACAAAACAAAAAGGGGTTTCTGGTCAAACCATGAAACGACCAAAAGAGCACAAATACAATAAGGTTCAGACTTCAGAGAACAAAATTTCAAACGAATAGCACCAAATTACGAGACAAAAAACAAGACAGAGACGGAAAGACATTTTAACAGGCTAGCCAACAATAAATATACATGCCAGGAAAGACAAAGACAGGGAATGCTGCAAACACCTTAAAGGTATAGTATGACTAGCATAACAAAAAAAGGAAAAACTATCAATTAATGAACTTCAGGAAAAAACTGAGACCTACCTAATTCAGATGGAACTACAAGCTTAAACAAAAGGCATATTACGACGAGCATAAAAAAATGCCATCGTTCATTCAAGAATCTCAAATAGCACTAAAAAGAAAAGGACATAACTATCAATAAATGTAGCTACAACAACGACATAACCAGTGTGGTCCCACAAGTGGGGTCTAGGGAGGGTGGGGTGTACACAGACCTTACCCCTACCTTTGCGGGATAGAGAGACTATTTCCAAAATATCAATAGATGTAGCTACAAAGACGAATAATAATGGCAAGCGAAGAGGCACCCAAGATTGTGTCCTAGCGGTCAATAGAGTTGGAACAAAGACCACGAGAGACGAGGGTTAGAATCCCAATAGAACCAAAAAAAAAGCTAGGAATTTCCTTCATCTACCTAAATCTTGGTGGACAAAATAACCCAGAATCATGAAGGTGCAAGTCGGTTCGTACACCACAGCTATTGCAACAAGAAAAGGAAAGCACAGAGATGAAAGAAAGCTCACCCGACGATCAAAGAGACGAACTGCCCTAGTATCCTGCAACAAAAAAATCAAGAGTTCTCCATTAAGCAAACCCTCTTAACAATTTTATCTGTAAGTTGGGTGCCAATAACTATTTGAACAGAATAATGTTTGTTTTGCTAAGGTAGAAATAATGAATAATATGATTATATGAATAAAGGTTTACCTTAGGTAGGGTTTTGAAGAATGAGAGAAACCCTTGAGCTTGCCTAGCATCTAAAATGAAACCATTCACAGTAACAACTATCAATCAATCAAACTAAAATTAAATCCCAAAAACAGTTGTACCCCTAATATGAATCCTCAATATCCATTTATTAAATACATAATATGTAGAGAAAAAAGTACTATGAGTAATAAATAAATAAAATAGAGCTAGAGAAAGACTTATATGAACAAACTTCTTAGAATATTAATAGAACATTTAAGGAATTAGGGTTTTACCAAGTTTAAGTTCAGGAAGCTTGCCCTGTTCCTCAAATTTTTCATCCATTTTTCCTTTTTAACTTTTTTTTTGCAAATGGGTAAATGGAGTTATGGAGGAATGTGGATTGGCGGGAAAGTAAATTCTAGACATACTTATAGTAGTTGAGATTCTTGGTTCTTGAGCTAGGTATATATGGGCCTATCGCTTTATGGGCCAATACAATATCGAGGCCCAAGCTGATATATCATGCGGATCCCCAAAATAATAGGTTGGGCTGGACTTTCCTTTTCGCCTGGGCCCTGGGCTATAGTATTTGTGGGAGACGAAGTGCAAGGAAATTACACCTAATAACCTTGAAAATCAGTGGTCTTGAACTTTTCACCCGTTTGTTCATAGGCAAACCTTCAAAGTTAAAGTTGGAATTTTTCCAATGGATCAAGCAGGGTCAAAGTTTTAAACCATTCATCTCGAAGATCATTCTTGTAAACCACCCGATGAAACGCATAGATACGCAATTTTGAGATTATCGTTTTAAGTTATATACACAGTATATAAAAAATTGAAGCTTATTCATTTCATAAATTTTTTAGATATGTGGTATCTAAAATTAGGCTTGATAAAGCTCGGCTTCAGATAAAATATTTAATGTTTTATATAGCTGAAGTTCAATTATTTTTTGTTGAATTCGATCATTTTTACCTAAACTTCAACCATGTGTGGCTAAATTCAGACATATTTACATGACTTTGGTCATTCTACCTAAACTTCAACTACTATATGAGAATTCAGAAACGGCATATATGAAGTAGTTCTGGAATATTTAGATGTATAATTTTTTTTTTAAACTACATATAAATTAAATAGCGGTATTCAAAATACCCGTGAAAATTTTGGGGGGGAAGGGGGAGTATATGAATAATCATACCCACTAAAGACAAAATAATTATATATTCATACCTCTTTATTTTGATGCCTCCAAATATTTACCCGTGTTCTATTCTCAATTTTGGGCTAATGTCATGATGCTTCACTGCCGACTTTGTTGCTTTTTTCGAATGCATTACTTTATTATTTTTTGTCCTTTTCTTCAATTTCTTTGTTCTTTTTTTTTTTGTTATTTAACTTTTTGTTTGTCTTTTTATTTTACTTTTTAAAATAAATATAAATATAATAGTTAATTATTTTTAGACGAATAAAATTATAAAAAAACTAAATAATTAACTACAACAAACAGTAATTAAGAAAAATATTATAATCATTTTCTTATTTATTGAAATATATTCTTATAAATCAATTTATCCTTTGTTCTCTTTTTCCTATTTCATTTATTTTTTAATTTTTTAAAATTTTCTATTTTTTCACCATTTAATTCTACACACTGTTTGACTCCTTTATTTTAGTTTTTTTCTTTTTCTGTATAAAAAGGATAATTTATATAGTACATCTTCTTATTTTATTTTTTTATATATCTCAAAAATAACTTATTATAGTATATAATTACCAAATCAATAGCAGTTGAAGTATATTGTTGCAGTATACTGTGATACCCAAATGGTCTATAACATATATTGTCATGGTATCTTAGAAGATTGGATCATTCCTTCAAAAATAGTAATCACTCATCTAAGATACCTACATGGTATATTATATAACAACAACATATCATAAAAGATTGGATCATTCCTTAAAAAAACACTCAATCATCTATGATACCCACATGATATATCATATACTGACATAGTATCATAGATGAATGAGTGTTCATTCCTTCAAGAAAGACGCCCAGTCCTCTATGATACCCACATGATATATCTAAGATACTGACAGGGTATCACAGAGGACTGAGTATTAACTTCTTCAAGAAAAATGCTCAGTCATGTATGATACCCACACGTTATATTTCATATACTAACATGTTATCATAGAAGATAGGATCATTCTTTCAAAAAAGTACTATTCAGTCTTCCATGATACCACATATTATATCTCATATATTGACATGGTATAATAGAATATTTGATCATTCCTTCAAAAAAAATACTACTCGATCATCTATGACACTCACATGGTATATAATATACTGACGGAGTATCATAGAGGACTAACAGTTCATTCCTCCAACAAAAATACTTAGTCTTCTATGATATCAACCTGATATATATCGAATACTGATATAGAATCATAGATTACATATTCATTCCAATACTACAAAGTCCTCTATGATGTCCATCCGATATATAATATATACTGACATGGTATCATAAAGGATTGCTTCTCAGTTCTCTATAATACCCACATGGTTTATATCATATACTAACACGATATCACAGATGACAGATTCGTTCTGACACTACTCAGTCATCTATGATGCCTACACGATATATATCATATACTAATAGGGTATCATAGAGGACTTGTTCGTTTCTAAAAAAATACTCCTCAAATCTCTATGATACCCACGTGGTATATATCACATACTAACTCATAGATGGTATATTCATTCCTTAAAAAGTAACACTATTCTATCATCTATGATATTCACATGTTATATCACATACTAATAGAGTATCATAGAGACCGACTCGTTCCTTAAACACTAAAACCACTTCTCGGTCATCTATGATAAACACATTGTATATATCATATACTGACATGGTATCATGAATGACTGTTTCATTTTTTTAGAAAAAAATTCTTAGTCTTTTATGAATTGATACTCACGTAATATATATCAACATATTATTGCTGACACCCAATTTTGTCCCGTCTTTTCCAATTTATTTTGCAGTTTTAATTATTTTTAGCACCTCAAAACAATTTTAATCTATATACATACATACGTATATATATATATATATGTGTGTATATATCTCATTATTATTATTATTCACATTTTTATTATATCATTTGCATATTTTATAATAATCATAAGTTATCCGAAATTCTATGTTATTTTATTCTCGCAAAATTGCATCGCATTTCCCTTTTATTAAGCATTAAGCATTTCGCAAATATTATATTTTATTATTATCACGTCGTTATGTTATTTTAAATAATTCACATCTTTTACAAAATATATATATATATATATATAATATATTTTAATATTAAACCCCTCTTTTATATTTTTAAATCCATAACCCATTTTTTATTTCCTAACCCAAAACAATTCCTACCCAACCCAAACTAAAACCCATTTTCGTCCAAGCCCAACCCATCACCCATTTTATTTCCTAACCCAAAACAATTCCTACCCAACCCAAACTAAAATCCATTTTCGCCCAAGCCCAACCCATCACCCATTTTATTTCCCCAACCCAAAAACAAATACCCAGGCCCAACCGAAAGCCCACCGGATCGCCCAATACCCAATTCCTTCCCCTTTAATTCCCCAAAAGACCCAAAACACCAAAACCAAAAACAAAAAAAATACAAACCCTAACCCCAAGTCGCCGCACCCCCCTATGCCCCTACCCCCACATCGCCGCACCCCTACCCCCGTCACTTCGCCACTGCCACCACCCTACCCTGACACCGCCGAACGCTTGCCCCAATAACACACCCCAAAAATCAGATTTTGTTCCCCCTTTATTTTGAAATTTGAATTCGTTTTAAGGGGGGGTATGAGGGGTTGGAACGTTGGGTTGAGTACCTATAAATACACCATGTTGTTCTTCATTTTGGAGGGGATTTTTGGAAAAAACGATTCAATATATAAATCTTTGTTGTGTTCTTGATTTCAAACATTTGCCTTCCTTGTTATTCAAGAATCAAGTCCGAAAATGTTTGTTCTCCACTTTTGATTCTCTGATTTCGACATATGATTCGGGTCGGGTCGACCCGACCCGGGTCACTGACCCGGGTTCGGGTATTATTTTCAGAATTCTTGCATCTTTATATTCCTGTATGTTGGTTATCTGAATTGGTGAATATCTGATTTCGGGTTGAATTTCTGATTCGGGTCGGGTCGACCCGGTTTGGGTAACATTTCAGAATTCTTGCATCTTTATATTCCTGTATGTGGGTCATCTGAATTTGGTGTCAAAATCTGATTTTGGTTTGGACCACTGATCCGGTCAGTCATCGACCGGTCGGTCGACCCGACTTAGGTATTATTTTCGTAATTCTTGCATTTTCATATTTATGTATGTTGGTTATCCGAATTTGGTGTTAAAATCGATTCGGGTTTGGATCACCGATTCGGTTTGAAACATCGACCGCCCGTCGACGGCTTTGGGTATTATTTTCGTAATTCTTGCATTTCATTTTCTTGTTATTGGTTATCCGAATTTGGTGTTAAAATCGATTCGGGTTTGGGACCACCGATTCGGTCATCATCTGACCTGGTCAGTCGATCTTGATTTAGGTAACATTTTCAGAATTCTTGCATTTCATTTTCTTATTATTGGTTATCTGAATTTGGTATTGAAATCTGATTCGAATTTGGATCATCGATCCGGTCAGTCATCGACCGCCCGTTGACCCGATTTGAACATTTTCGTAATTCTTGCATTTCGTATTCTTGTTCTTGGTTATCCGAAAATTGGTCTTGAAATCGATTTGGGTTTGAATCATCGACCGGTCGGGCGACCGATTTGAATATTTCGAATTTGAACTCGGGTCGGATATTTTAAACCGCCACCGCTCGTTTCTTTGGCAATGTTTTATCGCTTTATTAATATCGCATTAAGGCCAACGAAATTGAATTGAGGCCGCGCTTTTCTTTCGCTTTCGCTTCGCTGTTTTTAGTTTAACTGTTTTAGACATCCGTGCAACGGATATATTATTGTTTTTATTAAGTTTATCGTTTTAAATTTCTTGCGACGGATATCATTGTTTCTGCTTTTGAACAAACATCGCTACCGCCGGTGTCGCTCGCTTTCGATTCATTGCTCGGTTTCAGACATCGCTTTTTTTCTTTCAATTTCATCGCTTTAAATATCTTTGCCACGGATATCACTGTTTTACTATTTTAAAATAAACATCGTGTCTTTCTTTTTTCGGAAATTGCCTCTGTTCTTTTTTTTCGCCATCGCCATCGCATCGCATCGCTATCGCTATCGCATCGCCATCGCATCGCCGCCATCGCTTTGATTTAATTTTGCTGATTTGAACACGATACTACATCGCCGATGAAAAATATCCGTCGATTTTGAGGCCTCCACAGCTGCAAAGCGGAAATATAACTTCGGGCAATGATGAAGACTTAAACCTTTATTTCATCCAAGATCAACATGTTTAGTAGGCGAGGTGACTAAAATAACCAACAAGTTATATATTCGCAGCCACGACGTGATTATAGTGATCTTTTCTATTTCACCCGAGAGACCGACACGCTTAGTAGGCGAGGTAATCAAAATAACCACATTAGTCATATGTTTGCGACCACGACGTGATTGGAATGCTCTTTTCAAAATTTAACTCTGAACCCTCCGTGAGCAAAACATTCACTGTTTTGAATTCGAATATGAAGTTATTCGTAGTTAAGTATTTCTAATCGTTTGTTTTTGACAAATTATGTGGATTAAAGTAAATAACAGCGAATTATTCCTCAGAGTTTATTTATTTTATTTCTTTCTTTAATTCAGCTTTTATCCCGCTTTGTATTGTAATATTATTTATCGCACGTATGTAACTATTGAAATGCTTAGAATAGGCAAACTTAGGATTAATTCATAAGGTAGTTTAAGATTTGAAACCCGTCGCTAGCTTATTTATTTGTAGGCTCGGTTGAATTCAAACTTAGAAATCCTTCGCTAGTTTATTTATTTTAGGCTCGTCACGCGTATTCAAAATTTTTCAAAAACAACTTTGTCATCTTTATTTGCTTTATTAATCATTCCGGATAAGTTTATCTTTTGTCAATTTACAATTCAATGATTCCCAAAATTTTACTTCTTTGATAGTATAAATAATTTATTGTCACAAATACATATTTTTCAAAATTTTACATGTATCTTTCTTTTTATGTCATCTGAATACGTACTTGTATAAAATGCATCATTTACTAATTATTTGCAAACATTTTTTAATCTATTATACTTGTAAAATATGCATTTTTCTAGCAATAATTAAACTGAGGTTGACCGGATAACCGCAAGTTAGCGGATCTTAAAGGATGCCTAACCCCTTCCCTTTAGGATAATAAAGAACCCTTACCTAGAATCTCGCTAGTTTCGCAGACCTTAAAATTGGAGTTTACATTGCAGCACTTAGTTTAAATATTTAGGTGTCCTAATTCACCGTAAAAATAATTAGGTGGCGACTCCTCAACCCTTTTACCCAGAATCACCCGAACACGCCTGCGTTCGCTTTGACCCGAGCAGGTCAAAATAGGGCGCGACAGCATGGCGACTCCACTGGGGAGCATCAGGTTCTTAAACCATAACAAGTTCGGATTAATTATTGCTTTACTTTTCGTTCCTTATTTGATTTAGTGCTTTGATGTGTTTCATTTATGAGATTTTTTGCATAAACTGCTTTAATTGCTATATTGTCTTACTGCTTTTCTTAAATTGGCATTCCACTCATATTTCTTCCACTCTGGAAAATTGACACTATCACACACTACACGCGAGGTGTGTTTCGCGCACCCGCAAATTTCTTTCAATCTACCAAATTTTAGGAGAGTTGGCGTATGCGCGGAGTGACCGGACCATCCGGTGGCCGCGTAGCCTTCTCACTCAAGTAGTCCGCTCGGGAACCTTGTGTCTAGTCAGCCAAATCTTAGAAAATTTAAGATAGAGCTATACCACCCTTTATTTTAAGTCATGCATGCATACATCTTAGGTGGGTTGATCCTTGGCATCAACTTCACAAATAAGAAAACCACCAAATTGTCGACGGTCTCACAACCCAACGACCAATCAAAGATATTATGTGTAGCAGGATATTGATGGACGGATCCAAGCCTAAACAAGTATGCCAAAATCGGAAAATGTATATTCATTTTTATTTATTTTATTTATTTTGTTATAGATGGAGTGCAGGCCGCAAGTCGAGGATGGTGAGTGGGATTCCGAGCAAGCGAAAATATGGTGGACAAACTTTGACCTTGGCAGCCAAATGGCAATTAGGAGAAGATTAGGTTGCCTCGTTTCGTTGTTCGACATCTTCCCGATCAACATTTGGTCGAGCACTAATCCATTTTGGGATCCGGATCGGGTTGTCTTCAGATTCGGAGATTTTGAGATGACTCCTACTTTGGAAGAAATCAACTATTTCACCAATTTGATTCGCCAGGTAGAGGACAAATTATCCCACACTGTCAATCCGGAAAGAAATTTCTCCGCTACTTAGGGCTAAAGAACACTAAGAAACTCCTATGCTTTGAAAACAACTGGGTCTCAATGGATTATCTTTATGAGAGGTACGGTTGTCGAGACGGTTACAAGACATTCAAAAATGAATTTTCTTGCACCCCCGATCATTGGCGGACCAAACGACCCATTGCATTTACTGTCGCCTTTCTAGGGTCTCTGATATTCCCGCTTGAGTATGGAAAGATCAGTACCTGCATATGTTCCGTAGCACGGGCACTTTTCGAAGGAGCAAACGGAGCACAACTCACTTTGGCCCCTATGATCTTAGCAGAAATGTTTCGGGCTTTAGGGAAATGTAAAAGAGGTGAAACAGGTTTCTTCGAAGGCTGCAACCTTATTTTGCAGATGTGGGCAATGGAACACTTCTATCAGCGCCCGAATATGGTCGACATATGCTTCAGCGAGTCGAACAAAATCGTCAGCTTTTACGATAGAACGAAGCAGTTCGTATCGCCTGTCGGCATGAATGATTGGTATGGGTTTTTGGCGTCCCGCACCTGTGAACAGATCCAATGGAAATACCCTCTGCTCATGAATGCCAAAAAAGCCTACATAAGATGCAAAAGGCTTTATTATATTGAGCTTATCGGGTTGAAAGGCCTCCAACCTTACGCTCCACTCCGCTGCATCTCGACGGTTGGGACAAGAGCAGATAATCCCCCTCCGAGCAAATATGAGGATTTCTGAAATTCCATTCGGGCCGAATTTCATTGTCCCCAGAGCTAGGCAAGTCTTCGATGAATGGAACGATATTGACACAATAGACATTGGAGGTAGTCAGGCAGGAGGTACCCCCGAATATCAAGCGTGGCTACGAGAGGATTGCAGTAGTACAAACCATAGTCCTGATGGCGAGCAAGGTTTTGAAGATATCGGCATGACAATTTGGGTAAGGAATTTCCGGCTCAGAGACACAGTCGTTACCCCCGAAATGTGGCAGCAAATGCAAAATATAGTGCAATATCTAGAGGACGCAGGAGTCGGACCCAGCAATGTTAGGGGTCCATCTTCATCTCGGTGATCAAAAGCAAGATTTAGAACCTGAGCATAAATATCTTATGTTATCAGCTTTATTATTGTACGCATTATTATTTCAAGAAAGTCAACCTTTACTTCCGACAAAAGGCACCTCAATCTTTGGCTTGGATCAATTTATCAGTATCTTGCATATTTTTGCGTTTAAGCCCACCTCCGGCATAAAGGAGGCCCCATGCGCATTAGGACGCCGCATTTAATTTCCATATAATCTGTCGCTACTTGTTTCTTGCTTTTCACTCTATACATGTTATTCAAAGCAATAATTATTCGTCCTCATACTAACTTGGTTTGTTTCATTTTTTAGAGAAGGTTTATTTTGCTCGCTTTATTTTCCAAAAGTTGATTCACGTTGATTGAAACTGGCGGAACACCATTACTTCACGAGATCCAAGGCACAATCATCCGACAAAATGATCGATTCAGTGGCAAGAACAAACCGATTTGGGACTTGTCGCTCTTACCGAGGTGAACCAGAGACATCGGAAAGGAGAAATACTTCCGTCTCCGGATGAATACCTCGCCTAACCATCGCAAAGAAATGGCAACTATGCAACCGAGATCGAACGGCTCAGGAATCTTACCAATCTTTCCATCGGCATCAACACTCCACCGCTGAACAAGAGACGAGCGCAATCGCACCACACACCTTTCCATCTCACGAACCATCATTCCCCGTAACCTTCCCGAAATCCCTTACCAAGCGTAACCAATCCTCAACTCGCCACCCCACAACGCATCAATCCGCATCCTATCAACCCGCAGCCACCCACAACAAAGCCCGCTACAAAATGACCCAAAGTATCCTTCACACTCCATATATACATCCACTCCACTTACCCAAACTACCCCACTTGTCCAAAATATCCCTCCCACACTAAATTACCAGTAACCCAACAAATACCAATGGCACACATCACTAACAAGCAAGATGTGCCACCCAGATATGCAACGGAAGCCCAACCTTCCACTTCTACCATACCAAACCTACATCATCGGAGATAGACCAATATGAAGAGATGAAAAGGCAAGCAAGGATTAGAAATGATGAAAGTATGGCAAGGGAAATTCATAGCCTAAAAGAAGCATTTAAAAACATTCAAACCAGCAAGGGGCATGAAGGACTCGAGTATGAAGATCTCTGCATGCATCCCGACGCTCAGCTGTTACTGTCGGGTATAAGGTGCCAAATTTGACTTATTCGATGGAAAGGGAAATCCTCGCGCCATTTGAGATCGTATTGACAGACAAGTTGGTTGGAGTGGGTAAGGACCAGGCCATAATAATGAAGTTGTTCATAAGAAGTTTGACAGGGAAGCGCCGACCGTACACAAGCCAGGACCCGCGAAAATGGCATAATCGGGGCACAATGGCACAAGATTTTGTGGGCGAGTTCAGTTTAACACCGACACAGCCTTGGATAGATTTTATTTAATGAAATTGGAAAAAATCTACAGAGACTTTCGTGGAATATGCCATGAGGTGGAGGGCGAAGCAAAGAAAGTTCGGCCAGATGGCGGAAAGTGAGATGACCACGCTCTTTGTGCAATCTATGAAGGATGCAACTTACTATGAAAAAATGATAAGCGTCATCGGACGAAATTTCTCAGAAGTGGTAAGGATGGGAGATTTCATAGAGGAGGGTATCAAAACGGGGAGAATCACAAACTTGGCGGCGTTGCAGGCAACAAGTAAGGCCATTCAATGAGACTCATTTGGAGGAGCAATTAAGAAGATGAGGGCGGAGCATCTCCTGTCATGGCGGTCCAGAACATAGGTCCAACCAAATGCCAACCTACCAAAGCCCGTCATCCCACCTCCCTACTATAATCAAAACACCCAAAATCATCGCCTCTCCTACTATAGCCAAAGCACACAAAGCCCTCACCTTATTATCAACACTCGCCTACTCCCTACCACATCTATCATACCCAACCAATATATAGCCCACCACGAGCACCTACCTATAGAAATTCCCCACAAGATCAACCCACACATCCGCCTCACCGCAAACCCATCCACCAAATACTCCTGCACTCGGGCAAATTACGAAAGAAGGCCGGTCAAGACATATACACCTTTAGCCGAACCTCTAGCCCAACTATACGAAAGATTGAGGACCGCAGAATACTCCAACCCATCCAGGGCATATCCCCAATCCTATCCCGGATCGTATGATGAAACTAAGCATTGTGCGTACCACTCGGGGATCACCTGATATGACATCGAGTTTGCTTTGCCCTCAAAGACAAGATCGAGGCTTTGATCAAAGAGGGAATTATCCAACTGAAAGGACCTCCCCCTAATGTAAATAATAACCCTTTGCCGAATCATGACAATGCCAATATAAACATGATTACCGTTGATGAAGAAAATAGTTTGGAAGGGACCATTGTGCCGGTCCGAACAGAGGAAAGGGTTGAATCATCGGCTTTGATCACCCCTATAATTACAGTTCAAGTGAGGGCACCGTTTGAAGTGGAAGTACTTCCTCCGAAATCGCGGATGGTGACGTCGTCTGTTGATACCAAAACCGCCCCTTGGAGCTATTCGATTGGGGAAAGAAGCAAGGGAAATGAGAAACAAATTGTAGAAGTTGTCGTCGCTGGTATGACAAGATCCGGACGGTGTTATGCCCCTGCAGACAATCCAAAGAAGGTTGTAACAGAGACTGAAGTGGAAGAGTTCTGGAGGAAAATGCCAACCAAGGAGTATTCCGTTGTAGAGCAATTGAAGAAAACACCGGCTCAGATTTCTTTGCTATCATTGTTGATGAATTCTCCGGACCACGGACGCGCTTTATTGGAAGTACTCAAAGAAGCTTATGTTCCGAGAGAGACCACGGGCGAGAAACTCTCTACTTGGTCTGACAGATTTTAGAGGCCCATAAAGTCTCTTTTCATGACAAAGAATTGCCACCTGAGGGTTTGGGCCACAACAAAGCTTTGAACATAACAGTAAAGTGCATGAACAAGTTCATTTCTAAGGTATTGATTGATGGAGGCTCAGCCGTCAATATTTGTCCCGCGGCGACTCTCCGAGCCTTGGGAATTAGCATTGGAAAGATTCGCGAAAGTCATGTGAGAGTTAAAGGTTTTGATGGAGCCCAAAGGAGCGTTATGGGAGAAATGGATTTAACATTACAAGTGGGGCCCGTAGAGTTCGTCGTGGAATTCCAAGTGCTAGACATATCTACCGGCTATAACCTACTAATGGGAAGACCTTGGATCCATGTGGCTGGTGCAGTTCCTTCTACCCTACATCAGAGTTTGAAGTTTGTTTGGGATCATCACGAGGTCGTGGTACACGGAGAAGGGAGCAATTCAATATGTCCCGGAGGCGATCCACTTTGTTGAAAGCGTAGATACACTTTGGATGGGTCTGCCTTCCATGTCGAGAAATTACATGTGCCTCCAAAGTCGAAATCAAGTTACCGGGTTCTCACAATGGTGGCCCAGAAATGTTGAAGAATGGCTTTAAGCGGTCGAGGCCTCGGATTGAATTTAGAAGGTATGGTGAAGCTTTGTTCACTTGCTCAAGAAGAAGGATACTTTCGGTCTCGGATACAAACCCACTTCTAAAGAAGTCTTATCACCAACCTCCGAAAGAAAAGGGACACTCCTTTCCAAAGCCTGTTCCACCCTTGAATCACCATTCGTCAAAGCATATGCCGCTCAGGAGTCGAATGAAGATGATGCAGAGCGACCTCGCGGAAGGACTCAAAAGCCTTTTCATTGCGTAAGAAGAAATGGAATGCAATGTAATTACGGATGATTTTGATGAAGGCCCAACTATTTGGGATGCAGAACGTGGAGATATTTTGAAAAATTGGACTGTGCCCTACCGCTTTCTCAGGAAGCTTGGTAGAAATTACCTTAGTACTTTTTGAAACAATGCGATTCTAATTGAGGCTTGAATCGCATCTATGCATTTTAATGTGTTTTGCCTCCATCTTTTGAAAGCTTAAATGACAAATCCACTTTGCTTTTGCTATTTCAAAATTTGTTTTGTTTACTAATTTTCTTTTCTCTTTCAGCATGCAAACTAATAAATCATCGATAATGTGAATGTGATATGTAATGAAACAAACAAACAAAATCCAAACAATGAACAGGACTTCAAGAGTATGAGGAAGACTCGAAATGTAAGAATTGACAGAGGAATTAGAACATTTTGAGAATAAACCAAAGCCAAATTTAGAAGAAACTGAGGCAATAAATTTGGGGGATGCAGAAAATGTGAAAGAAACAAGAATCAGCGTCCATCTGAACGCCCCACAAAGGAAAGAACTGACGGATCTTTTGAGACAATATATCGACGTATTTGCTTGGTCTTATGACGAGATGCCAGGGTTGAGCACGAATATTGTTTCGCATAGATTGCCTATCGATCCATCCTACCCTCCGGTGAAACAAAAACCAAGGAAAATCAAGCCTGATTTGAGTTTAAGGGTGAAGGAAGAGGTGTCCAAGCAATTCGATGCAAAGGTCATTCGAGTCACCAGATACCCCACTTGGTTGGCCAACATTGTACCGGTGCCAAAGAAAGATGGAAAGATACGAGTGTGCGTGGATTATCGGGATCTCAACAAGGCGGTCAGAAGGATGACTTCCTCTTCCAAATATTCACATACTCATTGACAAGCGTGCAAAGCATGAATTACAATCATTTGTTGATTGCTTTGCTGGTTACCACCAAATCTTGATGGATGAGGAAGATGCAGAGAAGACAGATTCACTACACCTTGGGAGTATATCATATTCCGGTAATGCCGTCGGACTCAAGAATGCAGTGCCACCTACATGAGGGCCATGACTACCATTTTTCATGATATGATCCACAAAGAAATAGAGGTCTACGTGGATGACGTTATTATTAAGTCGCGAAAGACTTGGATCACTTGATGATTTAGAGAAGTTCTTTGATCTACCGAGGCGGTATAACCTAAAGTTAAATCACGCAAAGTGTGCGTTTGGTGTCCTGTTTGGGAAGGCTGCTAGGTTTCATCGTGAGTAGAAGAGGTATTGAATTAGACCCTCGAAGGTAAAAGCTATTCAAGATTTGCCTCCTCCAAAGAGTCGAAAGGACGTGATGAGTTTCCTTGGTCGCCTCAATTACATCAAAGATTCATAGCACAATCAATTGTGATATATGAGCCGATATTCAAGTTATCAAGAAAGACGCCGCTACCAAATGGACGACGGATTGCCAACAAGCTTTTGATAGAATCAAAGAATATTTGTCTAACCCACTGTTTTGGTACCTCCAGAGCCGGAAGGCCTTTGTTATTATATCCATGCCTGTGTTAGAGAACGCGTTTGGATGCGTCTTTGGGACAACACGATGAAACGAGGAAAGAAGGAGCAAGCCATATACTACTTAAGCAAGAAGTTCACGCCGTATGAAGCTCGGTATACTTTGTCGAACGCACTTGTTGCGCCTTGACATGGATTGCGCAAAAGTTTAGGCATTATCTGTCTGCATATACCACTTATCTCATCTCAAGGATGGACCCGCTCAAATATATTTTTCGAAGCCCATGCCTACCGGAAGCTAGCGAAGTGGCAAATCTTGTTAAGTGAATTCGACATCATATATGTCACCCAAAAGGCTATCAAAGGACGTGCACTAGCCGACCATCTTGCGGAAAATCCCGTGGATGAAGAATACATGCCTCTCGGACTTATTTTCCGGACGAGGAGGTACCGCTTGTTGGAGAAGACATCTCGTAAGAGTACGGGTTGGAGAATGTTCTTCGACCGAGCCGCAAACTTCAAAGGGGTTGGTATTGGAGCGCTTTGATTTGAATCAGTCAACACTACCCAATTTCGCAAAACTCCGATTTCCATGCACCAATAATATGGCGGAATATGAAGCTTGTATACTCGGACTTAGAATGGCCGTTGATATGAACATTCAAGAATTATTGGTTATAGGTGATTCGGACTTATTGATTCATCGTGCAAGGCGAATGGGCGACCAAGAACGGGAAGATACTTCCTTACCTGCATTGCGTGAAAGAATTATGCAAAAATTCAAGAAGATAGAATTCAAGCATATCCCACGAACTCAAAACGAGTTCACGACGCCTGGCAACACTGTCCTCCATGATTCAACATCCGGATAAGAACTACATTGATCCCATCAAGGTGAGCTTATCGGATCAGCCGGCATATTGTTTCAATATAGATGGAGAGTTGGATGGAAAGCCTTGGTACCACGACATTAAGAGATATCTCAAGATAGGTGAATATCCAGAAGGCATAACTAGTATACAAAAGAGGACATTTAGGAGGTTAGCAAACCATTTTTTCCTAAACGGAGAAATCCTTTATCGGAGGACTCCAGATCTCTGTTTGTTAAGATGTGTTGATGCTCGAGAGGCAAGCAGTTTAGTTGAAGAGATACACGGAGGCACGTGCGGGCCTCATATGAATGGCTTCACTTTGGCAAAGAAGATTCTGAGAGCAGGATACTTTTGGATGACCATGGAAACAGATTGCATCCACTTCGTGCAAAGATGCCATCGATGTCAGATTCATGGCGATCTAATCAAGGTGCCTCCTAACGAACTCAATGTGACGAGCTCTCCTTGGCCATTCGCAGCTTGGGGCATGGATGTCATTGGCCCTATTGAACCTGCCGCATCAAATGGACACAGATTTATTCTAGTGGCAATTGACTATTTCACAAAGTGGGTAGAAGCATCGTCCCACAAGTCAAGAATAAAGAAAGTGGTAGTTGATTTTGTCCGCAATAACATCATTTGTCGATTTGGAATCCCCGAGTCGATTATAACAGACAATGGAGCTAATCTCAACAAAGAATCGATGAATGAGATATGCGAAAAGTTTAAGATTACTCACCGCAATTCCACTCCATACCGACCTCGGATGAACGGAGCAAATGGCGACCAACAAAAACATCAAAAGAATACTACGAAAGATGATTGATAATTACAAGCACCGCATGAGCATTTGTCCTTGACACTTTTGGGATATCGCACTGATCCAGGACTTCTACCGGGCAACGCCGTATCTATTGGTCTATGGAGCAGGCGTGTTACCAGCAGAAGTGGAAATACCATCTTTGAGAATTATCCAAGAAGCCGAAATAACGGCGAAATGGATCTGACCCAGACGAACAATTGATCCGATTGATGAAAAGCGATTGAACGCACCGCCACGGACAACTTTATCAAAACAGAATGGCCAAAGCTTTCAACAGAAAGTAAAACCAAGGACTTTCGAACCGGGCAATTGGTGCTAAACGCATATTCCCGCACCAAAATGAAGCTAAAGGAAAATTCGCACCTAATCGCAAGGGCCTTATATGGTTCACCGGTGTTGACCGGAGGAGCATTAATTCTAGCTGAAATGGACGGTGAAGTATGGCCAAAAGCTATCAACGCGATGCGGTGAAAAGATACTACATTTAGGATTTTTCTATGTAATGCATTTCTTATGTTGTAAAGTTGCGCTCCTGGCGGGATACGCAAAGAACCCATGTCGGGTTCCGTTTCCTAGATTGCAAATTTCCCGAAACACATTGCTTGTAACATGAACTACGTTATGACTCGATTCCCTCGGCGGATACGTAGGCGCCACATCGGCCGGTCCCATTTTAGAAAATCCTTACAATCCCCTTTGCTTGTAATGAACTACGTCACGACCTGATTCCCTCATGGGGATACGTAGGTGGCCTAAATCGACCGGTCCCACCATTAGGAAATATTTTCTCATTTATCTCACAAAAGACAAAATGCACCCATCCGATCACCACGATAGGCGCATAAGCAATCTACACAAGACTCGTTTGTCCGCTCAAAAGATCGTCATTCTCACATATCGTAAACCGGGCATTTTTAAGGGATCACTGCCAGAGGACGCCGATAAACATGGAAAAGCATCGGCAAACTAAGTCTTCAGCCAGAAGAATTTTGGATAGGACGTTTGCTTTGTTTCACCGCATGTCACTGCTCGCCAGACATTTATATATATATATATATATATAATATATATATATGCAGTATTTCTTATAAACAAATTATTTTTCAACAAACATTTTCATCAAAATTCGATAGAATTTTTATGTTTCTATTTTTTAAGATGCATTTCTACAAATTATTTTCGAATGTTTTCATTAACAGCTGGCCAAGACTGGGAAGCAGAGAGGGGCTACGGGCCCGAGTTAGCGGGACATGCAAATACCAAGGCCGAAGCTACAAAGTCAACGCGAATCAACTCCCCCCTCCCAAAGAGGGGCATCTGTTGACACCCAATTTTGTCCCGTCTTTTCCAATTTATTTTGCAGTTTTAATTATTTTTAGCACCTCAAAACAATTTTAATCTATATACATACATGCGTATATATATATATATATGTGTGTGTGTGTATATATCTCATTATTATTATTATTCACATTTTTATTATATCATTTGCATATTTTATAATAATCATAAGTTATCCGAAATTCTATGTTATTTTATTCTCGCAAAATTGCATCGCATTTTCCTTTTATTAAGCATTAAGCATTTCGCAAATATTATATTTTATTATTATCACGTCGTTATGTTATTTTAAATAATTCACATCTTTTACAAAATATATATATATATATATATATAATATATTTTAATATTAAACCCCTCTTTTATATTTTTAAATCCATAACCCATTTTTTATTTTCCTAACCCAAAACAATTCCTACCCAACCCAAACTAAAACCCATTTTCGTCCAAGCCCAACCCATCACCCATTTTATTTCCTAACCCAAAACAATTCCTACCCAACCCAAACTAAAATCCATTTTCGTCCAAGCCCAACCCATCACCCATTTTATTTCCCCAACCCAAAAACAAATACCCAGCCCAACCGAAAGCCCACCCAGATCGCCCAATACTCAATTCACTTCCCTTTTAATTCCCCCAAAAGACCCAAAACACCAAAAAACCAAAAACAAAAATACAAACCCTAACCCCCCAAGTCGCCAGACACCCCTATGCCCCTACCCCCACATCGCCGCACTCCCTACCCCGCCACTTCGCCACCGCCACCACCCTACCTCGACACCGCTAACGCTGTTCCCCAAGAACACGCCCCAAAAATCATATTTTGTTCCCCCTTTATTTTGAAATTTGAATTCGTTTTAAGGGGGGGTATGAGGGGTTGGAACGTTGGGTTGAGTACCTATAAATACCCCATGTTGTTCTTCATTTTGGAGGGCATTTTTGGAAAAAACGATTCAATATATAAATCTTTGTTGTGTTCTTGATTTCAAACATTTGCCTTCCTTGTTATTCAAGAATCAAGTCCGAAAAGGTTTGTTCTCCACTTTTGATTCTCTGATTTCGACATATGATTCGGGTTGGTCGACCTGACCGTCACCGACCGGGTTCGTATTATTTTCTAATTCTTGCATCTTTATATTCTGTATGTTGGTTATCCGAATTGGTGAATATCCGATTCGGGTTGAATTTACGATTCGGCCTGGGTCGACTTGTTTGGGTAACATTTCGTAATTCTTGCTTCTTTCTATTCCTGTATGTGGGTCATCTGAATTTGGTGTCAAAATCTGATTTTGGTTTGGACCATCGATCCGGTCGGATCATCGACGGTCAGTCGACCGACTTAGGTATTATTTTAAATTCTTGCATTTTCATATTTATGTATGTTGGTTATCCGAATTTGGTGTTAAAATCGATTCGGTTTGGATCACCGATTCGGTCGGAAACATCGATCTGCCCGGTCGACCCGGTTTGGGTATTATTTTCAGAATTCTTGCATTTCATTTTCTTGTTATTGGTTATCTGAATTTGGTGTTAAAATCTGATTCGGGTTTGGGACCACTGATTCGGGTCGGGTCACTGACCCGGGTCGGGTCGATCCGGTTTGGGTAACATTTTCAGAATTCTTGTATTTCATTTTCTTATTATTGGTTATCTGAATTTGGTATTGAAATCTGATTCGAATTTGGATCACTGATCCGGGTCGGGTTGACCCGATTTGAACATTTTCAGAATTCTTGCATTTCGTATTCTTGTTCTTGGTTATCTGAAAATTGGTCGAAATCGATTTGGGTTTGAATCATCGACCGGTCAGGCGACCCGATTTGAATATTTCCGAATTTGAACTCGGTCGATATTTTAAACCGCCACCGCTCGTTTCTTTGGCCTTTGTTTCTTGTTTTATTAATATCGCATTAAGGCCAACGAAATTGAATTCGAGGCCGCTTTTCTTTCGCTTTCGCTTCGCTTTTTTTTAGTTTAACTATTTTAGACATCCGCAGCGGATATATTATTATTTTTATTAAGTTCTTGTTTTAAATTTCTTGCGACGGATATCATTGTTTCTTGTTTTGAACAAATACGCGCTTTGCTCGGTCTTTGTTTTTCTGTTTGATTCATTGCTCGGTTTTGATTCTGTTTTTTTTCAATTTACTGTTTTAAATCTCTTTGCCACGGGTATCACTGTTTTACTGTTTTAAAATAAACAGCGGGTCTTGCTTTCTTCGGAAATTGCCTGCTTCTTTTTTTTTTTTTTCTCGCCATCGCCATCAAGCATCGCTATCGCTATCAAGCCATCGCTATCGCCGCCGCTATTGCTTTGATTTAATTTTGCCGATTTGAACACGATACTACATCGCCGATGAAAAATATCCGTCGATTTTGAGGCCTCCACGATTGCAAAGACGGAAATATAACTTCGGGCAATGATGAAGACTTAAACCTTTATTTCATCCAAGATCAACATGTTTAGTAGGCGAGGTGACTAAAATAACCAACAAGTTATATATTCGCGACCACGACGTGATTATAGTGATCTTTTCTATTTCACCCGAGAGACCGACACGCTTAGTAGGCGAGGTAATCAAAATAACCACATTAGTCATATGTTTGCGACCACGACGTGATTGGAATGCTCTTTTCAAAATTTAAGTCTGAGCCTCCGTGATCAAAACATTCACCTTGCTTTGAATGCGGATATGGAGTTATTTGTATTTAACTGCTTTCTAATCGTTTATTTTTGATGACTTTGGGGATTAAAGTAAATAACGACGAATTATTCCTGAGTTTATTTATTTTATTTCTTTCTTTAATTCACTTTTATCCCGCTTTGTATTGTAATATTATTTATCGCACGTATGTAACTATTGAAATGCTTAGAATAGGCAAACTTAGGATTAATTCATAAGGTAGTTTAAGATTTGAAACCCGTCGCTAGCTTATATATATTTGTAGGCTCGGTTGAATTCAAACTTAGAAATCCTTCGCTAGTTTATTTATTTTAGGCTCACACGCGTATTCAAAATTTTTCAAAAACAACTTTGTCATCTTTATTTGCTTTATTAATCATTAGGATAAGTTTATCTTTTGTCAATTTACAATTCAATGATTCCCAAAATTTTACTTCTTTGATAGTATAAATAATTTATTGTCACAAATACATATTTTTCAAAACTTTACATGTATCTTTCTTTTTATGTCATCTGAATACGTACTTGTATAAAATGCATCATTTACTAATTATTTGCAAACATTTTTTAATCTATTATACTTGTAAAATATGCATTTTTCTAGCAATAATTAAACTGAGGTTGACCGGATAACCGCAAGTTAGCGGATCTTAAAGGATGCCTAACCCCTTCCCTTTAGGATAATAAAGAACCCTTACCTAGAATCTCGCTAGTTTCGCAGACCTTAAAATTGGAGTTTACATTGCAGCACTTAGTTTAAATATTTAGGTGTCCTAATTCACCGTAAAAATAATTAGGTGGCGACTCCTCAACCCTTTTACCCAGGAATCACCCCGAACACGTCCGTGTTCCGCTTTGACCCGAGCAGGTCAAAATAGGGCGCGACAATTATTATAAAGGACATGTAAATACAACTATAGAGTTTAAACATAATTTTGATATTTTAAGTTTTCTATCATTTTTAGAAAGTCGTACTTGTAAAAAAAAATAGCGTCATATTTCTTTTTTCTATTTGTAAAAAAAAATTATAGAATATTTTTTTTATTAATTTATGTTTTAATAAATAAATTAGTGAGGTTAGGATTTTTATTATAGTCTATTTTTTTTTATGTTCTTAATTATTAGCGCAAGTGAAACAATCGCCGGAGAATCTTCCATTTCATTATTAGCAAACAGAATATCCTCAAAATTTCCTGGGGGTTCCACTTTTGACCAGTCTCCAGTTTGAACTAAGGGTGTCCAACAGGGGCGGGGCGGGGCGGGCGGGTCCCGGCGGGAAGTGAGAGGGTCAGGATTCAGGTTTCGGCGGGCCTGGCAGGACGGTGGGAGGTCCCGTCCCGTCCCACATCCCGCCAGAATGGGGTCGGGTCGGGACTTGGGATTTTATTTTTTTGGCACTTAATTTTAAAAATTAATATATAGATACATACAAACACTTCAATAATTGAACAAAATAGTGTAATAAAAACATCTCAAGGTTGTTTTTGTGTCTCTTATATTATTTAATAGAAATATAACATAGTAATACAATTTCAAAATTACAACTTTGTGGTGTTGTTCAAAAGTTGCAAATGATATAGTAAAATACTAAAATTACAATTAAAAAAATTACATATTCAACCATACTCTTTTGAACTTCCTCACAATGTCTTGAGGATCTTCTGTTGGAATTGAAATTTGTTTGTCAAATTCTTCAACGTCGCTTCCTGCTCCCTCGGACAAGATTTCGTTGTAGTTGTAGACTTGTAGTCTTCTTCGTTCGTCTCCGGTTGACCGCACCTCCTACGTTCCTCACGAATCCAGTCTCTGAATAGAATTGCAATCTCCAATGTGTCTCCCGCCAATGAATGTATGTGCTCTCCAATTTGAAATCTTCCCGCGAAAAATGCGCTTTCAGACGTTGTTGATGACGCTTGAATGTTTAACACATCTCGGGCCATCTTTGTTAGTGTCGGAAATGATTTATCATTCCCCCTCCAGTATTTCAGCAAGTCTTCTTGTCCTTCATCATTGACAACTAATTCGTACGGTACAACACCCTGCAAAACATAAACATCAAATTCGCTAACTTGTAAAGAAGTTGAACCACTACAAATTTTATTTCAAAGGCCCTGAATACTAGCAACAAAAACCGCATATTTTTTATAATGTTGCAGCGAAGTAGTAGAAGATGGTACAGAAGCAGGTTGATTATTTGCACTTTGTTGTTGGTAATACGTATATATTTTTTTGTATTCGGTGTGTATGCTAGACGTAACTGCTTCTTTAGTTGGTGTGTCAATTGGTTATTCAGTTAGGTCTGTTGGAAGTACTTCTACACAATCATAAATCGTTTCTACAAGTGTTTTACAACCGTCTACTTTAATAGTAGGATTTAATACAACACCAACAATATAAATAGTGGGGATAGGAAAAAAGTATTTTTCTAATTTTTTAAACATTTTTTCAATATCTGCCTTATAAGTTGATTTTTGCATATATTCATTAAGTAACAAAAATATTAGAGCTATATAAAATAACATATTTAAAATAGTAGGATAATAAATACAAGAAAATTCTTTAGTAGCTTGATAAAATTTCTCTAAAAATCCATTAAGTTCTAAAATTTTATCTCAGTCACTATCTACAAGTATATCCTTTGGATTTTTATTATGGGCATTAAATAATAAAGTAATAGGTTGTCTATAATCGTATGCAACAAGTAGTTGCTCATACAGTTCACCTAGTCGAAACATCTTCTGAAATTTTTCTATATGATAATCCACAATCATGAAATATTTTTTTATACTCTTTGCGTCTTTGTATTTTTTTACCTTTAAAAATAAAGTTTATAGCAAATTATATTTTATCAAGAATGCTTTCAAAAAGTTTTAGGTCATTGTTTACAACTAAGTTATAAATATGACATGCACATCTTATATGAAAATGATCAGCAAAATATGGAGTTAATCAAACTTTTAAAAGTCTTATAGCATAATCATTAGAAGAAGCATTATCTAATGTAATAGTCATAATTTTATCATTTATTCCATAGTATTCACAAATTTCATTAATATTATCTGCAATAAAACTACCAGTGTGCATATCATCTATATATCTATATGCTATAACACATTTTTTTCATATACCAATTTTGATCTATCCAATGACATGTTACCATTAAATAATCATTACCGTTAGTACTACGACCTATGTCAGAAGTGATAGCCATTTTGCCAGTAAAATGATACACTTCATAACGTAATTATTGTTGATATTCACTTGCAAATTTTAAAACATCCCTTCTAACATTTGATCTAGGAAAACCATTAAAAGCAGGATTATATGTTTTCCGAATATAATGAAAAAAAAACAGAAGAGGAAGAAAATGAAAAAGGCAAACCCTCTACCGCTATTAATTTTGTCATACTTTCCCTATCTTTGTTTTTATCATATTTAGGATCAAAAATTCCCCCCGTCGTCAGGTTAATTTGATCATGTACTAGGTCGGGGACACTATGGGAACCTTTATCCGACTCAGATGGCATTGGCACACCTGATTTATTAGCCTGATATTGATTCCACCTAGTTGTGTGCTCGCCTTGTATATGTCTCAATAATCCTCCTGTCCACCTTGACCTTTTTCGATTTTAAATCTATAAATATTTTTACAAATTTTACATCTATCTAGTTGATTATCTTCGTCCCTATCGAAAAAATGTCATGCATGTAATTTTAACTTTCGTTTTACCGGGCCTCGATTCATACTAAGGGGAATATGATGTATTCCAGTTGCAGTTTCAGGCTGAGCCTGAGGTTGATGTGCAGCACTAGTGGGTGTGTCATCTGTATTATCGTTTAAATTAAATTATGATTCATCTACTTCATCATCTACTGATATATCATTAAAAAGGTATTTTCATCAATATTACTGAAATCAATCAAATCATCGGGACTAGGAATATGATTACTAGAAGAAGTACCCTTACCCTTATTACCCCTACTAGAAGAGACACCCTTACCCTTATCTGTAATCAAACATTTAAATCTTTCTATTTTAATTATACAATCAAATAATTATATAAATGAAATTAAGTGTGATAATTAAAATTAAATAACAATAATAATTTAAAGAATGAACGAAGGTACCAAACGCCGACGTAACGTCGACGTGTAATCGAGGTTGAAAATTAAAACTTTGTTCGATGGATGATCCTCAAGCTAGTTGTCAACTTCAGTTTCAATTTTTTAACTTTGATATAATATTTAATACTTAATAGTAGGAAGATTTGTAGAATTATAGAGAAATAATTTGAGAGATGGTAGGAAGATTTGTGAGAAAAATGAAGAGGAAAATGAGTTATTTATAGTTGAAAAATAGAGTTAAAGTGTAAATATATTAACTTAGGGGTTAAAAATAAATATTAAGGGGGTATATGGGTTTATTGGGTGGGGGGCAAAAATGGCCGTTATAACCGTTGCACAACGGCCAAAATCAAAATTTGGCCATTGTTTCAATGGTCATTTTTGCAAAGGGGGCCGGGCCGGGCTCAGGATGGAGCGGGCACGGGATCGGGACGATCCCAGGCCCCGTCCCGAGTTCGAGCCCCGACCCCGACATTTTTTTTTAATTTTGGGGAACGGCACGGGACAGGTAGCGGGACGGAACGGGTCACACTTTGAAGCACTTCCCTCATACAATTCAAGAGTACGATCCATTCTCTCCAAGAGAATGTCACGAGATATTGTTTCAAACATGTTTTTATTCACACTAACACTGGAAAGAGGACCAACTCCATTACCCAACAGTCGTAAAGCAATTGTATGGTAATATACCTTTGCAATGAAAGTGGCATCATCTCCATGATGAGCAGTATAATAGTCCTAAAAGGAGAGGATACATTTAATATTCCACGAAAGAAGAAAATGCACGCTGGCAACGAAACAAAAAGGGGTTTCTGGTCAAACCATGAAACGACCAAAAGAGCACAAATACAATAAGGTTCAGACTTCAGAGAAAAAAAATTCAAACGAATAGCACCAAATTACGAGACAAAAAACAAGACACAGAGACGGAAAGACGTTTTAACAGGCTAGCCAACAATAAATATACATGCCAGGAAAGACAAAGTCTGGGAATGCTGCAACACCTTAAAGGTATAGTATGACTAGCACAACAAGGAATGCTGCAACACCTTAAAGGTATAGTATGACTAGCACAACAAAAAAAGGAAAAAACTATCAATTAATGGACTTCAGGAAAAAAACTATCAATTAATTCAGATGGAACTACAAGTTTAAACAAAAGGCATATTACGACAAGCATAAAAGAATGCCATCATTCATTCAATAATCTAAAAAAAAAAAGGCAGTCCGGTGCACTAAGCTCCTGCTAGCACTAAAAAGAAAAGGACATAACTATCAATAAATGTAGCTACAACGACGACATACCCAGTGTGTAATAACGAATATTCGGTGTATATTCTGTAATTAATATGTGTGTAATTATGGTAAATATAGATCCTCATTCAATTAGGATTTAACATTATACACACTATATATATTTATATTAATGAGAAAGATTCTTCAAAGGAGATTAATACATTCTTACGTGGTATCAAGAGCCTGTTGGTACTCTATTGTACTTTATAAAGCAGTACGGGAAGTAAATAACTATTACAAGTATTCGAAAGGATGAACAAATATTCAATATTCAGAAATTGAATCTTGTTGAACAAATAGACCAATCTTCAAAACTGCAGCAAGCTTGTTGTGTCTTGAATCTTGATAACCTGAAATCAAGAAACAACTAAATCTGGATGGTTACAACGTTGTGTGTTGAGTCGAGGGATTGCCCTCTGTCCTTAAGACAAGATTGCCCCGTATATATGTTTTTACGTTAGCGGGCAATAGTCTCCCAAGATAAAACAACACTTTAATCTCAACGCTACAAAGCCAATAGGTTGAGCCTGACGAAGAAAACAAATATGACTCGACTTGCTGAAGATATGGAATAGGAAGGAAGAGTTTCTCTTTACTCTTCTCTTTTGTCTCTGTGTATATAGTGTGTCTCTGTAGTGTATATCTTGTGTATATGCGAGGGTGTTTGGTCAGTGATTTTCGTCACTGGTTTGCAGTGTTTCTGCTCACTGTTTTGTGTGCAATATTGCTATTTTTCCAGTCTATTTCTCTGTCTGTTTTCTCCCAACGAATTGAGCCAAAAGAGGCTCAATATATAGCATGGAAGAGGCTAAACAACTGTCCAAAACATGGCTGTTAATGGCCATTATGAGGGCATTAAAACAGCCAAGTAATGGTTGTAAATGGCCATCAAGAGGGGCTGAATTATGGACATGAAGGAGGGTGATAATGGAGGAGTTAATCAGCCAAGTAATGGCTGATTAATGCCTCAAAAACAGTCCCAACGGTAGGTAGAAAGTTCCGTCACCTTTCCATAAACTCTGGGGACCAAACTGTAAAATATTAAACTTCATGGACCAAATTGTACGTAAGAAACTTCATGGATCAAACTGTACATCTGGCAGAGTTCTCTGGTCTAAAAATATAATATCAGAAAGTCCCCACAGCCCGAGACCGGACGGGACGGGCGGGCGGCGGCGGCGCGCGTGTGGGCTTAGCCTTGAACCCATGCACATCTAGGTCCTCCCTCCTTTAAACACATGGGATACCCCTTAGGGTCCCAAACCCTTTACCAATTAGAGACTTATATAGAGAGCAATTCTTCCTATTCCCACCGATGTGGTAGATTTGTCCCACACCACATTTCCATGCTTCAAACACCTTACTTCATGTACCAATATCTCTTTCATTTCTCAACGAAATTTGACGATTCTTGGCCCTACGGTCATCTACTCACTTCGTAGATCATGCATGTGCGAAGAGACAAGGTCTCCAACATGCGGAACACTAGTGTTTAATTCATCAAATATGGGTGGACGCATCTCCCCGCCAAAGGCAAATTTCCAACAGAGCCAAATACTAAAAACACCTAATTTCTCTTTCTTTCTCTAGCCCCCCATTTCGGCGGCCAAATTCTAAAACATAACCCTAATTTTCCGATTTCTAGTCTCTTCCTCACAAAAATTCAGCCGCTACAATGACTTCCATGGCTACTCCCACGGCCTCATCCTCCTCCCCAGCCGTCATCCACAACCCTCTCGCGTCCTCCTCCCCTACCTCTTTCTATCCGTCATTCGCCATCACTAATATCAAGAACTTTATTCCCTTACTTCTTGATCAAGAATATGGTCAATATTTCTCGTGAGTTGAACTATTTCGCATTCATGCATGTGCTTATAACGTGCTTGGTGACTCTTTCCCTCGTCCTATAGAGGTCGACGACATGACATGGCACCGTCTTGACGCTATCGCCAAGCTGTGGATTTATGGCACCATATCTAAGGACTTGATTCATACGATTATGAAAACATGAGCCTCGGCCCGTGAGCTATGGATACGGTTGGAAGAATTTTTTCAAGACAACAAGCACACACGTGTCGTGTACCTTGAGGAACAATTCAATAGCACACGTCTTGAAAACTTTGCAAACACGTCTGACTACTGCAAACAACTGAAGTTGGTTGCTAATCAACTGTCCAATGTGGGCACTCCAATTTCTGAAACCAACATAGTGTTGCACCTGATTAATGGTTTACCAAAAGGTGAATACGACACCCTGGCAACAATGATACAACATGCCGCCCCCTACCAGCTTCAACAAGGCCCGATCACAATTACTTTTGGAAGAAACCAGACATGCCAAACAGGAGGAACACAATCAAAGGGCGTTGGTAGTTGATGCTCCGGAGACCACCACCGCACCCGCAGGCCCCACTGACAACCATCAGCAGCGAGGCAGTCGCGGCGGCGGCAGAGGCCACAGTGGTGGATGTGGCGGCAGAGGCAAAGGCAACAAGGGCAAGGCCTCGGGAAATCAGCCACAACAGGCTCGATACCCGGCCCAATGGACCGACCAATGCCATGTCAGTTTCCCGGTGGTTCGGTGGTACCACATTTCCCGTACCTAACTGTCGGGGCCCACTAGCAGCAGGCGAGTCTTTTAGGCTCGGGTCCAACCCCTCGGCAATCGGGTCTCGCACAGCATGCCTACTAAACGGAGGCCCAACACGGGCAGTCTCAGTCCGGTTTGCGAACCCCGACAGAATTGACCCAGGCCTACATCACGATGAATATACAACAGCCCGATGACACTTGATACATGGACACATGGGCCACATCCCACCTCCTCCGGTAAGCTTTCACATATTTTTAATTTGCGCACTTCTCAATCTATTTTGGTCGGCAATAGCAATCACATTCCAATTCATGGGTATGGAACCACATATGTACCGAAACCACACCCTTCCTTCTCCCTCCGTAACTTCTTTTATGCCCCCAATATCATTAAAAATTTAATCTATGTTATGAAATTTGCTATTGATAATTGGGTATCTCTTGAGTTTGACCCCTTTGGTTTTTATGTGAAGGACTATGCACGGGAACACATCTTACGAGATGCAATAGTGTAGGGGATCTCTATCCTTTCTCATCCACCTCCGCTGCCAGAATCAATCATCACACATCCCTTGCCGTGATCTCTCCATCCACGTGGCACAACAGACTTGGACACCCCGGAGGTCCCGTTTTTAATTTTCTTAGAAGTCACAATTTTATTTCATGTAATAAGGGGAACCTTGCCCCAAGTATATATACTCACGTAATATATATCGACATAGTATTATAAATGACATGTTCATTCCTTTAAAAAATTATAAAAAAATACAACTATAGAGTTTAAACATAATTTTGATAATTTAATTTTTATATCATTTTTAGCAAGTCAGACTTGTAAAAACAATAGCGTCATATTTCTTTTTTCTATTTGTAAAAAAATATATTATAGAATATTTTTTCTATTAATTTATGTTTTAATAAATAAATTAGTGAGGATAGGATTTTTATTATAGTCTAATTATTTAATTTTTTTATGTTCTTAATTATCTAAATTAGTTAGCTAATATTTTTATCTTGTATTTTATTTTTAAAAGAAAAAAAAATAGAGACTACAATGATAGCGAAAGGAAGAGAAAAAAAAAGATAAACTAACCAAAAACAAAAGGAAAAAGAAATTATGAGAAAAACGAAAAAGAAAATGGAAAAACAAAAACAGAAAAGAAAGAGTTGAAAAAATGATAGAGGTGTAGAAAAGGACAAAAGAGGACAAAAGGCCAAAAACAATAAAGAGGGGAATACATCATAAAAGAAAGTACACAAAAATTGTCAGCAAAAAAATCCGTTACACGATAGGAAGACCTATGGGCATCTCGTTTTTTATTTTTTATTTTTTATTTTTTATTTCGAGTAAATAATTAATAGGGGCACAATTTCGGATGATTTGTCTGAAGGGGTAGTTTGTGTGCTTTTCCCAAAATTTTGCGCACATTTGGATGGAATTTGAGTTGAATTTGGAAACGATGATTTACTGGAATATTTTTCATTTTAGGGGAAACAATGATTATAGGAATAGCAATACATTCGTTTTTTCGTAAAATTATTTAATGTTTATGGAAATATTCACCCGATTTTATGGGCTTTCTTTTAATATAGCAGAGCCTGATAATTAATTATAGATTCGGCAGAATAAAATTAGGTGAATATTCCATAAATAAAAAATAAAAATACAAATGAATTTTTAGATCGAAAGATAATTCGAGCCTATCCAAAAATTGTTGGGATATAATTGTTGCAGGGAACGAGAAGTAAGTAACTATTACAATTGTAAGAAATGATAAACTAAATATTACAATTAACTGGAAATTAAGAACTTAACAAACTGCTTGCGTGATTTATTGAGTCGAGTGATGACACTCTGTCTTTAAGACAAGATTGCCCGTATATCACCTTTTACGTTGTCGGGCAATAGTCTCTCAAGATACAACATCAACTTAACAACTGAGCAAAGGAAACTCAAGTGTTACGCTTGAAGAACTTTGAGTATAGTAACTTTGCTAGAGAGGAAGAAGATGAATTCAGAAAATTCTGGAGTATTTTTTAAGAGTTGTGTAATGTTCTTCAATTGAGTCAAATGCCTTAATTTATAGTGTAAGGAGAAGACCCCTCAACTAGCCAACTAATGGCCTTCAATAGCCATGTAATAACACTTAATTGAGAGGTTACATTCAGCCAAATAATGGTTGAATTCATGTGCCAAGTAATGGAGAATCAATGCTCCAAAACCAGCCCAAAGGTCAGAACTTTTCAACTTCCTGTCGCAGCATTCTGCCTCCGAAGCGTCGCGGCTCTTTGAATTAGCGTCGCGGCGCTCCGGCGCCTCAGCTCTGACGGGGCTACGCCGCGGCCCTTCGCGGCGATTTTCGACACGTTTCATCTTACACTTCTTCCTTCGTTTACCAACGTGAAATACTTTGTCATTTGACCAATAACCGTCCATCATTCTATGTCTCAAACATATTACATACGTACCAATATCTCTTTCACTAATAAAATTTGCGATACTTTGCACTACGTATGCACGTGTGTGGAAACGACGTTTCCGACGTGTGGGGCCCCAATTATTTGAGTCATAAATAATGGGATATACTTAATTCCACATTAGTGAATTTCCAACAATCCCCTCTTGAAAGAGATTTTGGCGCACGCACATGGTGTCTTTCCCAATAATCTTTCAACGGACCGATGTTGCATCTGGATAGGTAGCTTCCGCTTTGAACCTTCCATAGTTGAATACCATCGAACTTACTTACTGCGCGGTGAACGTGATGTCTTGAACCGTTAGTGTTTAGTGTAAGTCAAGTCAACGCTACCAACACAACAACTTCCCTTACTCAGTTCTTCGTAATGTTTTGTTCGTTGTGGCCGTGGACACTTCTTGGATTCTTAAGTGCGTTCATTTGAAGCGGCATGTCCTCGCACTTAAATAGGTGGTCTCCTACAAGGTATCCTGTTATACCCCACTTTATAAGTTTTAGGAACCATTAAAAGTTTCCCCAAACCTAACCTCAACCGGTGAGGATCATTAAAGATTTTGGAAACTTAACCTTCACCCGCACTGCAGATAGCACTTATAGTCTATCGCGGGAACGACTCTGAATTTGGTGTTTCTTTACAGAAATCACTATCTGAAGTGCTCATGCTTCCACCGAAGCGCTCAACTGAACCTTTATAGCTTAGTTTTCCAATTGAACCTAATTCATGAGATCTTCAGTCAGTAAGGATGGGTTACCACCGTATTGGTCCTTATACCTTGGGTTTTAAGCCCATTCCCCTAGACATGCAGAACATCTGATCTTTGAGTAAGCCCTTTGTCAATGGGTCCGCTATGTTATTCTTTGATTTTATGTAATCAATGGATATTATACCTGTGGTGATTAGCTGCCTAACGGTCTTATGTCTCTGTCAAATATAACGAAACTTGCCGTTGTACATAGAACTCCATGCCCTTCCTAGAGCCGACTGACTGTCGCAGTGGATCATTACAGAAGGTACAGGTTTGTCCCAACAAGGAACATCCTCTAAGAAGTCGTGAAGCCACTCAACTTATTCTCCTGCTTTGTCTAAAGCGATAAATTATGATTCTATCGTGGATCGGGCGAAACAAGTTTGCTTAGAGGATTTCCAAGACACAACCCCGCCACCAATTGTAAATACATACCCGCTGATGGACTTGGTGTTCTCTATATCAGATATCCAGTTTGCATCACTGTACCCCTCCAGTACAACTGAATATCTCGAATAATGCAACCCGCAAGTTAGCGTGTATTTCAGGTATCGTAGTACCCGATTCAACGCCTTTCAATGATCATTACTTGGATTACGGGTAAACCTAGCCAACTTGTTGACTGCATAAGCAATATCAAGTCGGGTGCAGTTTGTTATGTACATCAAACTACCAATCACCTGTGCATATTGCTCCTGGCATACGGGTGCACCACACTTTTTATCAAGCTTTTAATTTCTATCCAGTGGTGCCTTTATAGGCGAACTGTCAAACATCTCAAACTTTCTCAACACATCCTCGATGTAGTGAGAGTGTGATACTGAGATAAGACCAGTCCGTCAGATGTCTTAGAGATCTTTATCCCTAAGATGATATTTGTGATACCCATATCCTTCATGTCGAAATATTATTTCAACATGTTCTTAGTCTCTATAATCAAGCTAGGACTGCTACCTGTGATCAACATGTCGTCTACGTACATACATATCATGACGAACGAGTCAGAGTTACCTTTCATGTAGACACATTTGTCACACTCATTAATGGAGAAACCCTTCGATAGTAGAGTACTATCAATTTTTTCGTGCCATTGTTTCGGGGCTTGTTTCAGCCCATACAGAGATTTGACAAGCCGACAGACTTTCTTCTCTTGCCGTGGAACCACATAGCCCTCGTGTTGTTCCATATAGATTTATTCTTCCAAATCACCATTTAGGAAGACTTTCTTGACATCTATTTGATGTATCTCAAGGTCACGCAACGCTGCGATCATAATGAATACCTGTATGGACGTCATCTGAGACACCGAGGAGCACGTGTCAAAGTAGTAAAGGCCTTCTTTCTGCCGATAGCCCTTGACTACCAACCTGACCTTGTACTTATCTATAGACCCATCTGCTTTATACTTCCGTTTGAGTATCCATTTACAACCCAATGATTTATTTCTCGGAGGAAGGTCAACCAACTCCCAAGTATTGTTATGCATAATGAAGTTTATTTCACTCTTAATAGCTTCTTACCAGAGTGGTGCCTCTGGAGTTGACAATGCTTCAACAATTGTCCTTGGTTCATCATCAACCATATAAGCTACAAAGTTAGAACCGAACGATTTATCCTTCCTGGCCCTTTTACTTAGCCTTAGTTCCATCTCTGGAGTCTCCAAGTTCTGAGTATATGGAACACTGTATTCCGAATATTCAGCCACTTCGAGGTCCACTAGATCTGAACCATCTATATCCGAGCCGTCAACGACTCCCGGTTCCTAAGAGCTTTGTTCATAACTTCGTTTGCGAGAGGTTATGTCTTTTTCCTTTCTAGAAAATGTATCTTCAAAGAATTAAGCATTCCTTGATTCCATGATTGTACCCCCGTGGATATCTGGAATATCTAACTTATGCACTAAGAAGTGATAAGCACTACTGTTATTTGCATATCCGATAACTGTCCATCATTCTATGTCTCAAACGTATTACATACGTACCAATATCTCTTTCACTAATGAAATTTGTGATACTTTGCACTACGTGTGCACGTGTGTGGAAACGACGTTTCCGATGTGCAAGGCCTCAATTGTTTGAGTCATAAATAATGAGATATAATTAATTTCACATTAGTAAATTTCCAACAAAAACAAGTTACACTAAAAGAACTATTACCTAGATTTACAATGTTTGATTTACTTCTTGTCATTATGCTGCAAATTATTATTCTGGATTTAAAAGAAGAAAAAAACAAGGATAATATAATCATTCTTGATCAAGATGGTTGTTAGCAAAAGGTCTTTTTCTGAAGAGCACTATAAAACAAAAGAAAAGGCTGTTAGAAAATGAACAGCTGCTTTCCTGTAATACTGTAGTGATGAATATGATGGGCATACATTTTTCTTCTATTTTATTTCTTCTGAGATGAATAATCAGGTATTCCGAAAATAAAGACATTAAATTGTACCTTCTTCTTTTTCTCTTTGGCTTTTGCTGGGTGGAGTCACCATTTTAGTTATGGGTTCGGAAGAACTTGATAGTTTTGAATCAAACTTTTTATCTATATTAAAAATCTCATAAATAAAAGTGTCATACCTCAAATCTGGGGAGCGAACCGACACCCGGTGCCTTATCTAGCCGATTGAACCAACCTGTAAGACCTATGAAACTGACATATACATAGTATCAATACATCTGAGATTCTGTTAATATGAAAACCATGACAATATCTCATAACTAGCAACCCAAAAGACATATATAACATATATATATATATAGTCCCTTCGGGGACATTCGATAAAATTGGAACGATACAGAAAAGATTAGCATGATCCCTGCGTAAGGATGACACACACAAATCGAGAAATGGTCCAAATTTAAAAAAAAAATAAAAAAATATAACATATATATAGGGCTTCATAGCCACAACGTATACAGACCATCTAACTCTTGAATACTAACATAGCACCTGTATCTAACTGACAATACATGTCGACAAAGCCTCTATGAGTGTTCGAAAAGTACTATGAACCCATTATATTCCAAAAATTATGGTTCAAATCAATTAATTGTTACAATCTTAATAGATTTTTTACCCATAAATTTATATTATTTGTTGAAATTACTGTGTTCAAATGAGTCTGATTCAATAAAGTTGCACCCGCTCTGACATGTGTTTTAAATTTAATTTGTACGACTTATTGTTGTTTGTTGGCTCCTTCAAATTAAAATTACGCAGATAATTTTAACTAATGTATGATGTTTTGCCTATTTGCTTTAAGCATGTCCAGTATTTAATCAAATTAAATGAAATTAAAAGTGATTAAAGCTGCTGAAAGTTACAACTAGCTCGGTACGTTACATCACATAATATTCCGCTTTTAAGAGAGAAGTCATTGGGGGGGGGGGGGGAGGAGGGGGTCAGTTGGGAGCTTCCTCAACTATGTTAGCACTAGAATGTGATTGCAACATTTATTAACTTAGGTCAAGTGGCGGTAACCACTTATGTAAGTAGGATTAGAGGATAACTATAATTAAACAAGTAGACTTTCTGCAAATTGGTCAACTATTCTCTAATTTGCACTCTGAACTAGTAGATAATTTTAGTGTATAGTGCAAGGTTATGAACTAAAGGTATAGAGATTAAGGGTGTGTTCGGTAGAAAGGAAAATAATTGTTTTTCAATTTTCTCATGTTCGTTTGGTCAAAGAATTTGAAAAATATTTTTTTTAGAAAAATAAGTTTTTAAAAAATGAGAAAAATGACTTCACTAATCAAAGTAGGAAAAACAAGTCCACAGGTGACATTTCACCAACCACCCTACCACCATCCAACCCAACCTCTCCCACAACCCCACGCATCCACCCCCCCCCCCCCCCCCCCCCCCCCCCACAGCCAATTTTTTTCTACACCCCCCCAGCCCCAGCTCCCCCCACCAAAGAATTCCATTTTTTTCTTTTTTGGGTTTCTACACCAACCCCCACGTCCTCGTCGCACCCCAACACCCCCTCCAAAAAAAATTATAGAAAAATTTTGAATTTTTTTTTTGGTTTTCTATGACACGCCACCTCCCCCCCCCAACACCCCCACCACCCCCTTTATAAAAAAAGTTTTGAAAAATTTTCTTTTCTGATTTTCTATACCCACTCCCACCCCTACCTCCTCCCAAATTTTCTATTTTATATTTAATTATACCCTTATAAAAATTTATAAAATTAAAAAATTATGTAGTTAAATTTGGTGTTGGGTGGGTGGTGGGTGGTGGGGGGAGTGAGGGATTAGTGGGTGGTGGGTAAGAAAAAAACTTCTCATTTTTTTTATAAAAGTAAAATAAAATATTTGAGAGGGAGTGGGTGGGTGAGAGGGTTGGATAGAGCGGTGGTGTGGGGGTATGGGTGGTGAAGATGAAGTGTGTTCGAGGGTGGGGGTGGGATTTGGTTGGGGTGGTGGGTGGGTGGTGGGGTTGGGGGTTGGTGTGGTATGAGGTGGGGCTTGGGTGGGTATTTTCTGAAAAATGTTTCTACCAACCAACCGAACATGTGAAAATAAGTAAGAAATTCACTTATTTTTCACTACCCAAACTAGGGGTGTACATGGGCCGGGTTGGTTCAGATTTCTCAAATACCAAATCAAATCAATTACGTCGGGTTTTTAAATTTATAAATCAAATCAAACCAATGAAAGTCGGGTTTTCAATTTAAGGTTTTGCGGTTTTCTCGGGTTGTTAGGATTTTTCAGGTAAAGTCTTCATACAAAACATATAACTCGTGCTTCGAATATTTCTTTATTCCGAGTAAGATACAACTATCTAATTAAGGCGTTTTCTAATAAAATGACACAAAATGTGAGATACCTGACATTGTACTAAAATATTCAACAAAAAAGATAATGAAATCGCTAAGCAATAATGATAATGATCATAATCTAAAAGTACTAAAAGAGAAAAGTGCGGCTAGTTATTAATTACATGATTATATTAAAGAAAATCTAAATTAAGTTATATTTTTCACTGTCTAACCAATGCAAAACTAATAGTACGCAGTAAAATGATATCCAACATTATTGTTAATCCTAGTGTTAGAATTGAATTTCTTTTGTTAGCATTATTATTGCTTTGAGCTTTATTTGAGTTACTAACATCAACGGGCAATAAAACTTATTGTATCATTAAAAATTCTAAGTTCAAGCTTGAAATAATATGTTAATAGACAAAACTATAAAAAACTTAAAAAATATTTATAAATTACATTATAAATAAATGTTTTTATGTATAAAATATTACAAAATTTGTATACATGTACTTTCGGATTGATTTGGTTCGATTTGACTTTTTTTAGTTAAAACCAAACTTTTCACTTGTGGTCGTTTTTTTTTCCAATACCAAATCAAGCCAAACCAATCACTAGTCAGCTTTTTTTCTCAGTTTGAATCGAATTATCGATTTGGTGTAATTTGTCGATTTTATTTGTACACTCCTAACCTAAACAAACATGAAAAAATAAGTAAAAATTAACTTATTTTTCAGAAAAACATTTTCCTCCCTACCGAACACACCCTAAGTGGCAAGTTAATTTCCTTCGGTTGGTTTGGTTTAGCGCGGACACATATTTGACAACAGATTTTAATTAATGTTGAGGCCCTCTCCCCTTCTCGTTGTGCTCCTTATAAAGTCGTAGCTTGATGCACCTTTTATTCTAGTTTGTCAGATAATTCTTTTTATATATTCGCTCATATGCATCTTATGATTTACAATAAGTTCATTGGTTTCATTTTTATTATATATGCTTCAACTGGGGACGAGAATTCGAAAAGCTAACATTTGTTTAAATGCGTAAACAAATCTAGAAAAATGGACATTAGCTAGTGTTGTAACTTGTAAGACAATGATTTTGATACTCCGACTTCTAGCTAGCTGAAGAAAAGTTTACGTGTGAAAAAGAAGGATTAATAAATTCATCAACAACAATAAAATATCCAATATAATTTCACAAATGAGGTCTGAGAATTGTAGGATGTACGTAGACCTCACATTTATCTTTGTAAGGTAGAGAAACCGATTCTAATAGACCCTCGGCTCAAAATAAAAGAAGACATAATAGCAAGATATAGAATAAATGCAACAACATATAGTAATACACATTGAAGAATAAAAAACTTTGTGATAGCTAAATAGTACAATGAAAATAAGAAATTACGCTATAACTCAATAATATTACTAAAAACGATAAGGGGAGAGGAGTAGGTAAGCCCCCATCCCCTCCCACACAAAGCGCAACACTACTCAACTATATAATAATCTTCTACTCTAATCCTCGACCTCCATACCTTCCTATCTAAGGTTATGTCCTCAGCCAACTGAAGTTGTGCCATGTCCTATCTAATCACCTATTCCCAGTTCTTCTTCGGCCTACATCTACCTCTCCTAAACTTTGCACAACCTCCTCTTCACATGCTCGAACCATCTCAGTCGCGCTTCCCCCATCTTGTCCGCCACTGATGCCACTCCCACCTGATCATGCATAGCTTCGTTCATAATCATATCTCACCGAGTAAGTCCACACATCCATCTAAGCATCCTCATCTTTGCTACCTTCATCTTCTGAACATGAGCATTCTTGACTAACCAATACTCTGGCCCATATAACAATGTCGGTCGTAGAATTTATGTTTAAGCCTTGGTGACACCTTCTTATCACACAACACCCCGGAGGCGAGCCTCTATTTAACCTATCCGCTCCAATACGATGTGCAACATCGTCGTCAATCTCTCAGTTTTCTTAAATTATGGATCCAAGATACTTGAAGCTACGTCTCTTTGGCATGACCAGTGCCTCGATCTTCATTTCCACTTCCGCCTCAGATGTTACATCACTGAATTTGCACTCAAGGTACTCTATTTTGGTCCTGATTAACCTGAAACCTTTTGCTCTAGAACCTTTCTCCAAACTTCCAGCCTATCATTAACTTCACCCCGCATCTCATCAATCAATACTATACCATGAGTAAAATTCATTTTAGACAATATTATGGTGACAAAGAAAGATTTATTAGAAACCATATCACTTATAATATGTTACTAAGAATAAATAAATTCATTATAGCTAGAATTTGAGCACTACAAAACGTACAAGTTCTATCGCTAAATAGTAAAAATAAATTTGTTGCTTATCTTATTTAATGATGGATTATACAAAATTATGTTAATTATAAATTAGTGACTGATTAGCATGAATTTCACAGCTAATTTCTTTTTTATGGTGGAGGTCCACATGTATTTAGGCAGCAAGGGATAGGACATAAAGACGGAGTAGAGCCGTAGACGTATGTTTTAAAGGGCACTGATTCTACACCAAACATATCATTGGCTTTTGGTTGAATCTAAGATCAAAAGAAAGGTAGTACTAGTAAATAGTAATTAGTAAATGCAAAGGACTAAATTTTTATGCTCTCCTTGTCATGCCAGGCCGTGGTTTAAATGGTACATTTCATCTTCCCCATATTTTGTTCATAGTTATCTCAAATTTTTAAAGCAACATCAGAACAATAACCCCACACCCCAGCTTACATCGCAATTTCCAGTGGTCCTATAATTGCTGCTACATATATAGTCAAAAGTCAAAACTATAGAATTTGACAAACCCCTTCCCCTGGTCTGGCTATTTAGGGCTTGTGAATGAGTATTGAAAAGTGCTAGAGCATTTTACAAGTATTGCGGCATGCATATATGGAAAGGAGAGTTAGTGCCGTGCAAAGCGGATTCTTACACTTGTGGAAAAGGACTTTCACCATTTTCAGAAGTATAATTAGTAGTACTAAACAAGTTAATTAGTAGTACTAAAAAAGTTAAGAAGATAGAGAAAAGAGGCTCATTGGTTAGGGTTTCAAAAGGAGTTCTTGTCAACAACCGCGGCAAGTACAATCACAGTAAATTTTCATTGACTAATAAGAATGAACAAGGACAAAGTCTAGAGATGTGTGGAGAATTGCGCTGTGGCGGATCCAAAGATTAAATACTGATGTTGAGGATTCTGTGAGTTCTAAAATATATATTTAACTAATTTTATTTATATTTTATTTTTTGCATATATACACACTAGAAGTAATCGGTTCAAACTAATCAGATAACTTTGACTCAAATTCTGCATATGTGCTAAAAATTTATTCCATTAAACATGTACAAGTACTATTAAATATCGAAATCAATAACTCCAACGATCAACGATCAACGATCAACGATCAACGAGTTTAATAACATCTTTCTCAACTCATAAAGTTCAAATTCTGACGTCATATGTGCCTGCAAACTTGTGGTTAGATCCATGGTGGGTGTAGAGGCCAGAGCTAGAAGTCTCAAGGGGGATCATATAAGCCCATTTATCAGAAAATTATACTGAACTCAATTATTTTTTTCGTATTCATTTCTTTAAATTTCGAATATCATTAATGATAATTACTTCGCCACTGGGTGGGTGGGCAGGTGAGGAGGGCCGGGGATTATGGTATACTGTATATCTAAAAGCTATTTGGCTCTACACATCTAAATCCATCTCTATCAATGATCTCTCACTTCACAATAACAAATAGACTTGGCCCAAAGTCCTGTTTGATGGAAAGAAATCGTACGGAGAATGGAGAATAAGTTAAGGGAAGAGACAAGGGGATGAGTGGAGCGAAGAGATAGGGTTCACTTTTTAGTGAAAGCGACATGGACTGAGAACCAATCTTTGTAGTATTTTGACTGTTTTCAATTTTATCATCCCTCAAAAGATAAAAACATGCCATTATAAAACAAAAAATGAATCTCTACCCTAGGTCAAAAGTTGCATTTGCAATTCAGTCCTTCATCACACCCTCACTAATATATATCAGTACTAATACATATATACTCATTCATTCAAGCTGGGTTTTTATATGGTCTCTCCTCAAATGAAATAAATAATTGTCCGTGTAGTTTCAAATGCAGCAACCCATTATTCTCATCTCCCTTTACAGTCGAGATTCAAAGCCAGAAAGGTAGCATGCAAGCTGTTTTTTATTTACATTGATTACTACTTTGCCAAGAAAATGATGAAGTTTTTTTTTCTTTTTATTTATCAATTCTTTTTTTATTTAAGTTTCGTGCACTGACATTGTTAGCAAGATGATCATATGCAATAACAAATAGGAGTAACTTTTAATCCCAATTTTAATACAATAACCAGAAAAGTAATAGAATATCCTGATATATCAAGTTAATTAAATCACATTAATATTGTTTTCGTTACATTGTCAATGTATATAACAACATACCCGGTGTAATATCACATGTGTGGTCTGAAAATCTAGGGTAGATGTACGCATACCTTACCCCTATCGTAGAGATAGAAATTATTTTCGATAGACCATCGATTCGAGTAAAGCATATATCAAAGCATTTTGAAAAAAAAAAAAAGGATACGGAAAGTAGTAACAACTACGAATAAATGCGATATGAAAAGTACTACATAGCATTTAGAAAAAGGAAAAGTAACAACAGCAAACAAAATTATGTAATGAGTAATGACCGAAATGCAAGAAACGCAGGTGGTAATACCAAACGAAGAATAAGAAACTACGAGAATAGTGTTAAAATTAATTTAAGGGGTAGGGGGTGGGGTAGGGGTAGGGTGTGGAGAGCAAAGAGAGGTGACTGGTCTAGGGTTGTGGAAGGGAGGTGGGAGAGAGTGGTTTTTCTCTATCTGTCAGCTGATCACGTGAAGGGGCACAATAACAAGTCCTTCGTATCCATTCATTTCCAAAAATACCGCTACTCCTCCTGCTACAAGCACTTGCTTTGCTATTCCCATTTCCTTTCCCTTTCCAACTTTTGCTTTAGTAGTTATAAAGATGGAGGGGAATTGTGGCTCTTTGTATCTTGTAAATTTATATTCTTCCTACACCTCTTTTCCACAATATTATAGCACCATGTCTGTCTCTCTCAAGCTCCAGAAATAGCTAGACACACACACACACACACACACAGCTACCATCTATATATTCATAAGTAATTAGCACTCACATATCAAAAAAACACACATACATTTTATCAAGCTGTCGTTCTCAAGCAGAAAAATGATATGGTCAATCACATACTAGTTCAAGTCTTTGCTCCTCTCTCTTATTACTGTATAAATTTTACCACGAGGACATAGATAGGAAAATAAGAGGGGGGGGGGGGGGCGGGGTAATCAACATCTACTTAAGTGAATGATGATGAGTCTCTCAGTAATCTTAATACCATTGTTTTATTTTCTTCTTATTGCAGCTACCTTGCTTAATTAGCCAAATTAAAAGAGGTTTTAGCTGTGTTTATCCCAGTCTTTCTCAAGATCTAGTCCCACCACATAGCCTCTCAAGCTATAGCTACTCATATTTTCCTGGTGCTGCAAAATATATACTAGAAAAATGTATCCTCCAAGCAACAATAACTGCAATCACAGCCCCATTTTGTCGTCTGTATTCCACAATATCCCTTCTCCTTTGACTCCATATGAATACGACCTATTCTTTCAAAGTTACCATGACTATTTCCTTGAACACCAACAACAAGTTCCCTTTATAGAAGATCAAAGTCTTGAAATCTTAGTTGACAACACCGAGACTGTCACTGATAGTGTAAAAATTCCTTACAATACCGAAACTGTTACTAGCAATTATATACAAGGAAATGAAGGAGTAGAAGGCCGTGAAAACAAAGGAGATGACATGATGAGTAGCAGAATTAGTATTATTCGCGGACGAATCCAGAAAAACAAGAGATCTTCAAATAAAGATCGACACAGCAAAATCAACACCGCTCGTGGCCCTAGAGATCGAAGGATGAGACTTTCAATTGATGCAGCTCGCAAGTTTTTCGATTTGCAAGACTTGTTGGGGTTCGATAAGGCCAGCAAAACTGTCGGATGGTTGCTTAATAAAGCGGAGGCAGCAGTGAAAGAGCTAGCCAAAGGCAATGGAGGAGCGGTTCCTCACATGAATAGACAAACCTGCACTAGTACTACTGCTGGAGTTGGTGCAATTTGTGCATCTAATTATGTTTCTGAGTGTGAAGTTATATCAGGAACTTTTCCTGATGAAACATCTTCTAATAATAACAAGAAAGAAACTGCTAAAGGCGGACCCTCATGTAACAAGGATAAGAAGAAAAAGGCTAAAATGGCATGTAGAGTTGCATTTGATCCTCTTATAAGGGAATCAAGAAATCAAGCAAGAGCCAGAGCTAGAGAGAGAACACAAATAAAGATTGGTAAATCCAAAGCCAATATGTCTAATTGGAGGCCCTTCAAAAGTGCTACTAACGTGAATGATTCTCCATATGAAGTGGTAGCTGAAATTCAAGAACTCACCTCCCATCAGGAGAAGCAGCTTAATAGAGCCGATCACTCTAATTTGGTGGTTAATGAAAATTGGAACGTCCCATTTACCAACTTCAATTATCAGCAAAATGCCGGAATTACTCATGAGGTAGGTTTCAGACTTTGTTTAATTATCGGGGCTTCAAATTAAACCACGTGACATAGAAATTATTTAAATTGATGGTTTTGATTTTTGTCGTTTTTATAGATTTACTTATTTCTCCTGCAGCATCAATTAACAGACTTCCAATTTTGTGCAAAGCTCTGGGAAACCTAACTAGGGCAAGGAAATTCTAAGCAGACAAAGTTCCTTCTTCAATTTGTGCTACTCGGCCCAGAAGAAAGATACCTCTTTCTGTTGGTAATGTAACATAGATTTGTGCTTCTAATTGAGCGTTTCTTTTGTGAAAAAAAAAACTTTCTTTGCACATAGTGCTATGTCTCCTCCTTTTTTTTTCTTCCAGTTTCTCTTTGTTACGATCCAAACCGGAGGGCCATGACGGGCACTCGGGCCTTACTTGCCGAGTACGACTAATCATGTATTTACCACCTAACCGTAACTAAGCATGGCCACGAGGGCCGTCACGAGGTAACCTGCTGACACATAGAAATAATAAACTGAAAATGTGCTACGTAAAATCCTGCAAACAGAAGAATCCAACCTATGCATATATACATACTAAGGCCGATCAGGCCATACACGACTATTATACACATGACAAATGTGTACAAGACTCTACAGAGTAAGTGACATCATAAGGTCGGGACAGGCCCCGCCATACCCCTATGCATATAAAAAATATCATACCAAGATTAGACTGCAACTCTGGAACAAGTAGAGTGCTCCAATATCAGCTGAACCAACAACCTACTAGTGTGGTCCGTCGCCTTGTCTACCTGAGCATACGGGCATGAAATGCAGCATTCCCTAACAAAATGGACGTCAGTATGAATAATGTACCGAGTATGTCAGACATGAAAAATAGCATAATAGAAACATGAAAGTAACATGAGACAAGAATAATCAACCTGTACAGAAAGCCTCTGAGGCCCATAATATGCCTAGGTATCATGTATGTGCATGCACAATGCCAGTCATATATATATACATATGCGTATATAACTCCGTCAAGCCTCTGTGGACATCCCATCAATATCATATCATATCATATCATATCATATCATATCATATCATATCATATCTGCCTTTGTGGGCATAATCATCATATATACCAGCTGTAGGTGGTGGTGCGTTATATAACGCCTTCCCTTTTTCCATACCCCATACATATATATAATGCATACCATATAGTAGCGAATATAACGCCTTTGAGGTCAATGTGTATGTATGTATATAATGCATGATTGATGCAGAGACAACTTGAGTTTATCGGAGAGACGTAAGGTCGTTGCACTTCCGATTAACATTATGGAACTAACATATAACAAACCTTTCATTATGAGTCAATAAGACAAGATATACACGAATCAACAAACTTCTTCAATAGAGTGAAGGACATATACATTTCTAGCTTTCAAGAGAAGATTTACTTTGGACGGACAATCGTTTATGTTCGCTTACACACGGGTTATGCCAAAAGAAGAAAAGAGATAGCCTTCACATATCTTTATTGGTCTTCTTAACAATCTAATCAACGCAACTCATCTAGCACCTCAACCTTATTTGCCAAGAACCCTTTTTTTTCCACCTTACTTTACTTTGAAGAAAGTCCGGATTCAATAACACGACAAAACAAAATAACGAGATAAAAGCGGTGCGCGAAATCCGTAAAAAAATTAAATAACGTTGCATATAATTTTCGTTGCTCTGCCTATTCTCATCTTACGAGACACATTCCCTTTCATTACATATGGACATCATCTTCTTCTAACATGGTGAGACATGTATACAGGTATAAACAAGAGACGTAGTGGAGTAAATTATTCTGATTTGTTTAATTGAACTCAAGTAGAATTGAAGTAGTGGTCTATTAGTATTAGTAGCAGGAGAGTTGATTTTGAATTTTTTTTAGACTAGGAATTAAATCTTTCCCTTGTATATATAAACAGCAACGCAAGTGGGATTATATGTCCCACAATAAAATATCACTCTTGCAAATGAATTTAGAAAATGCCATCTAACCACTTTGTATTAGCATAGTCATTTGTTGTCTACTTCCCTTGGTTACACGTGGATGCACCCCCCAATTCACATCTATCCATGCAATGATAATTAATACCGTAATTAATTTCTTATTTTTTCATTTTATCTCAATATTTGATCAATTAACGACATAGTTAATTCCGATTCACAAAAATAATAAATTATTTTTATCACACTTCATATATTCATTAATCATGTAATATGATACTAGTCTGCAACCTCTTTTGGAACACACAACATATTGTTTTCAATTTAATCATTTTAGGACTTTATCCTTTTATACACCAAGCTCTTGATGTGAATATGTAAATATAATAAAATATTCGCAAAACTTAGGTCTACTTACATATGTCTAGCGATTCAAATCATGGCTCGAAAATACGGAATATTACACTTTTAAATAAAACTACCACACAGTGGCGGAGTTCATTAAACACAAATCAATATACGCAAAATATTAGGGGAGAACTAGGCCAAAACCCCCCCCCAACGGCTCAAATTGGGAGAAATGGGATCAGAGCCTTAATTCTTTTTACATTGATAGATTAGATCTAATACGTGAGAGGCTGGCTATAGCAGGAGATAGAAAAGGTAGAGTTAGGTGGAAGAAGAATTGGAGGAGGTGATTAAACAGTACATGATATAATTCCAGTTGACTGGGGGCATGATCTTAAATAGGAAGATATGGAGGTCGATGGTTAGACTAGATGGTTAGTAGGTAACATAGGGTCATCGTACTTGTAGCCGTATGATTTAGGTAGTCACATAGTTTATTTTTCGCCAATGTGTATTGGTTTCTGTTACTATATTTGTTTTGCATATTTATTATTTTTTTGTCTCTATTTCTCCTATATATATTTATTTTGAGCCGATAATCTATCAAAAACAACATCTCTATCTCGTAAAAATAGAGATAACGTGTGCGTACATCATACCCTCCTCAGATTCCACTTGTGTAATTATATTGAGTATGCTATTGTTGTTATTAGATCCAATACGCTAAATCTGAATCCAGCAAAGATCACTAATTGATTTCATTTTTCTTGGGGGACTAACTTGATGACCTTCTTTCTTGTTCAGCTCATTATAGAGTTCAAATTCAAGTCTTGGTACGTCTTCTTTTTTATCTTTCGATATCTTTGGCCTCTAATCTTCTGGTCAAATAACTATATTCATATCTAGGATATTATCAGAACTATCTTCAACAGAAATTTAGAAGAGTCCAAAGACTCTTTCATTGAACTCATTATAGCCATATATATCTTGGTATAAAAGGTGGTGATGATACGTTTATTAATGTCGGCTTGTTTAATATACGAGTCAATATAATTCAATAATTTTGACTCAATCTTGTATATGTGTTTAAATAATTTACTAAATATACACAAAATAAAAATCAGAACCCAATTACTATCCGTATACAACGTCATTATTTTAGAATCCAGAACACAAAAACTTCAAATTCTATAAAATCCGCCATGTCCCAATACTTACGCAGCCCACCCTATTCCAACCCAACCAATTAAAAATGAAAACATAAAATATCTCTCTTTATGGTCTAGCTAGACGTCGAACGACATAGGTCGACGTCCAACGACATATAGCGGACATCCAGCGACATAGATCGACGTCCAACGACATAGGTCTTAGGTCGACGTTCAACGACATAGGGCTTCTGTTTATATAGATAGAAAGCATCCACTCATACCACGAGTAACCACCAAGGTATGAATTAGTATGCAGATATAGTTTAACTTTTTTTGTGATCCTCATTTTCCATAAACAGTAAGATTCACAATTACTTCTTGATGTATTGAGCTTTGATTACTTCTTGAATAAAATAGGTCATCTCAATACATTTAAGCCAGAGATATATACTATGGAATAAATGCCAATCACACAGGGAAACCTTGTTCATTGTCTTAGTCAAATTGAAGGGTAGGAATCGTAATAGAAGCATTTGTTACTTTGTTCAAGTATCCATTTTGTGTATGCACTAGTGTCTGGGTTGTGCTTATGAAAATTTTGTTTAAAGATATCTATGTATTGTCATTTTAGTGCAAAGCATTCTTCAATCTATGGTTTAACAGAACTATTATGTGCATGCCTGGGGCAACCTATTTTCTAACTTACAATTTTGAGACATCAGACAACTCATATTCATCCATTAACAAATTAAACACACTAAAGTTTGGAGCTGCATGTATGTTGATTGTTACCATATATTATAACGTGTTCCCTGGAACTGCCGTGCATTTGCAATTTAAAAGCTTAACCTCAACCAGCTATGATACCGTGTCAAATTGTATGACAATCACATCTAAAAGCTTAAATTGTCAGATGACACATTTTTATTTGCTTAAGTAGGTTTGTATTTCTTTCCATATAATCCTGAACAATTGTGGACCACTTAGAGGGGCAAAGAAACTAGTGTGGTAATTCAATTGATCATAATCAGTAGCTTGAATATATGATGCTTATAAGGAGGATTTTGCATCGGTTCGTTTTTGACCTTCAAATGGCATATCAAAATTAGGAAAAGATGGCAGGTGGTGCTATCTTTATAGCTAGCACTTCTTAATTTCGTTACTACTTATGACTAAATGCACTTGTTCTAGCTAGATCTTGGAAAGGTAAATTATTACCCCTTAGTGTTAATTCATAATTCATAGCAACAAATGAAAAGACAAAATTTCGAATCGGTCAATCTAATTAGTGTGGGATGATAGAATTTCATGAATATGGCAGCTAATTTGTCCATCACTTTATTTCAATCAACCCCTCTACTGATTTAATTTTAAAGTACATATAATTGGTCTTTGTTCTACTTGAGAATTTCTCAGCTAGCCTTATTTTCTGATTTAATTTTGACGCACATATAACCGCTCTTCCCTTTTTGCTTTGTTTCTGAAGGTCGAAAAGAGGATAATGTTTGCAATATTGAAGATGACTTGCGAGGTTTTCATAATATTTGATATTCTTAATGAGGAATCACATTTGAGTGACACCAGAGTCTGTGTCCTACCTAATACAGAAGTTCAGAGGAATTTTTTTTACTCTGTCGATATTGAGTGAAATGAAAAGATGTTGTTTTCATCAGGATATGCTGTTACCTTCAATAAAAATATGTTTATCACCTAACGATTTAGGATACAACGGGGGATCTTTAGTTTCCACCCAAAGGATAACAGCTATTTTGGATTTGGTAGACAAAAAATTACCGCGCAACCATAACTGCCCTAGTAATCGGGGAAACCCTCGAGTCAAGGCCCTCAGCTCTGAGGTTCTATTCTAGGCGAATTCGAAATTTAAATTTTATGGGTTGCGGTTTAGAATTTTGAACTTTACGGGTTCTAGATTACTATAATTCTTGTACATATCTAGTGAATTTCTTAACACATAATATTTGGATGAAAGTCACTGAATTTTGTCAAACGATTCAAATCTATTACCGCTTATCTCCACCCCGACTTGTAATTCCCTTCTCCATTTCTATTTTTGACTCGGTCCGCTTAGATAGATTATGAATTTTCTTTTCAAAAAAATTAAATAGGCCTTGAAACCTTGTTGTTGGTCTTTCTCCAAGTCAATTTGCTTAGAGAATCAGTCTTAGGAAGCACCCAAAAAAAAATCAGCTTAGGTAGCACAACAAACAAAACAACATTAGTTCTGTAGCTGTAATGACACAAGACAGGAAAAATAGCACTCACAAAAAGCAAGAAGTGCGAATAAATTAGGCGGGCCTAGAGCCAAGGAATAAGGATAGTATATATCTGCAAAAATGATTGCTTAATGAGAGTGGTAATAAAACTTGAAGGGGCGTGAGTGATGAAAAAGAAAGGAGAAAGGCAATATCTTGGGCAGGTTAAATGAACCAAGAAGAATAGTACAAAAGTGGGGAGCAAGAAAATGAACATATATCCACACAGGTCTCAAGTTATTATCCTCTTTGATTATCCAGCTGTTATTAATTCTTAATATCGAATATATGTATAAGAAAGCATCTAATTAGGACCCAGGAGATATATGGATCTTTGTCACCTCTACTTATAGCTTTCAGTAACTCTGAATTCTGAAAGCTTATTTACTTCATTTAAAAATAAAACAACGATATATTATGATTCAATCCTAAATTAGTTAGGTAATTAAACTCTATAAGTCCTCACTCCTCACTATCCATTTCATTTTATCTGGACGTGTTTCGTTTCAATATTCAATAATTTGAGATTTTTTAATGTGAGAGGATTTCTATAATTTATGGTGACTTAGTCTGCACAAATCAACTCAACTTCTAGATGAGCTAACTTTGGCTATGCCCAAATCAACCAACCATGAAAATAGAGACCAATCTGCCCAAATTTGAGCAGGTCGGACCAATCATATTTTATAGACTAATTTGCCACCCTTAAGCCGATCCATAAAAAATTATCACTCATTCGGAGGTTAATGTTTCCTAGTATGCAGGGATCTAGTAGCTCAGTTGGTTGGTGAGGGTTCGAATCCCCATATTGTAATCTCTTCCCCATTTTTCTTTTTCCTATCACTATATAATAGTAATAAAAAAAATTTAAAAAATGTTTCCTAGTATAAATCCTAAATTTAATAGTCATGAATTACGCTTTTTTTTGGGGGGGGGGGGGGGGAGGATTTGTACACAAATAGCCGACCGGATTTACGGTTTATTTTTTCTAGCCAATAAACATAAATTATCTACCGTTGTACACATACTAACATGAATTATACATATATTATACAACTAAAATTATTTTTAATTTAAGCGACTGGGTGAGGGGTTATTTAGATTAATTCTTCATTTTTTTTCTAGCTCCAAAGCATGAATTCGCTGAGTTCCTTTGTCTAATTTTCTCAAATATTGCGTTAAACATAATATATTTATTTTCTTTTCATTTTTGTACCTGCTAGTAATAGCAGTAATATTTGACCAGAAATTAGTTTTATAAACATGTCAAAACTTGATTAAAAAATCAGATCATCTAATGTTCTCCTGCAAATTTAGTAGATGAGCTGACTTAGTATATTAGCAAAAACTATCAGTAATATGTATGTTCGATTCAAGAAATTAGTTTATAAACATGAAAGCGATTCTAATGTTCAATTGCTTTGTCTTAATTGGAGCACAAATATACATATTTGGCAATTTGGATAACTGCTTTGGTCTCTCGGTTATCAAATAAATACTAATTTGATTATCGAGATATTTGGCTCACAGTCTTAACACATTAAACATTTAAGTAATTGGGATGTATGCTTTGGATCCTCCCCTAATTACAAACTCCCGCAAATTTATGAATTACTAATTCTTGAGCAATGTGCCAATGTGACTATCATGTTCCATGTTGAACGAACAACCCGAAGAAACGGTTAGATATACATAATATACACAATATACATAAGTATATATATGCATATTATGCATATCTCGGCTCAACAGTGCACTGCCACCCGTGGGCAGTCCCCATGAAAGAAATAATTCCTTGATTATTTTCATTACTTGAAGGAGTATATATACAATTTACATATTTCCACAATAGGAGAATCCTATTTCTATTCTACTCCTAAAACTTTATTTTATTTGGAGACTAACTATACAATTATGGTAAGTGTACAATACTAATTACACTAAAACACTACTTTACATAATTGTACAAAGTACAAGGGGGCTGCCCATGGGTGGCAGTGCACTGTTGAGCAGAGATATACACAATATACATATATATACTCATGTATATTGTGTATATTATGTATATCTAACGCACCGCCGCAGTCATAGCGAGCGGTCTTCGAACGCTGAGACTGTCCCTAAAATCTTCAAAATGGACCGAGGGAAGATCCTTTGTAAAAATGTCTGCAATTTGATTCCTGGAAGGGACATGGCAGGCGCGTACTTGACCACGAGCAACCTTTTAGCGAACAAAGTGGATGTCCATCTCGATATGTTTAGTGCGCTGATGCTGAACCGGATTACCAGAAAGTTAGATGGCACTAACATTATCACAATACACCAAGGTCGCTTTCTGAATAGGGCAATGAAGCTCTAACAACAAATTACTTAACCAACATGATTCAGAGACCACATTAGCTACCCCTCGATACTCGGCCTCTGCACTGGAACAAAATAAAGTCGAGTGACGCTTCGCAGACCATGAGACCAAGTTATTACCAAGAAACATACAATAGCCAGACGTAGACCGTATGGTGTCCGGATAGCCACCCCAATTAGCATCCGTATATGAGACAAGTGTTGACGTAGAAGAAGGATATAAATATAAGCCATAGTCAATCTTACCCTGAATATACCGAATGATGCGTTTGAGCACATTCATGTGCTAAACTCTGGGATCATGCATAAACAAACAAACCTGTTGTACAACATACATAATATCTGATCTCGTAAATGTAAGATACTGAAGGGCCCCTGCAAGACTGCGATAACGGGTCGGATCCTCGTATGGTGTGCCGGCTGGAGCACTAAGCTTGGGCTTAGTATCAACGAGAGTGGAAGTGGACTTATAAGATGACATCCCAACCCTCTCAATGATCTCAGCGGCATACTTCTTTTGAGATAAGAACAACCCACCTGCATAACAAGTGACAACAATCCCCAAAAAATAACTCAAGGACCCCAAGTCTTTCATAGCAAACTCAGAGTTGACCATTGTCATGATAGATTGGCGTAAGGCATCGGAAGAGGCAGTCATAATAATATCATCCACATATAATAGTATATAAGCCAAGGACGAACCATGACGATATATGAACAAGGAATTATCCTACCTGTTTTGAGTGAACCCAATAGTGGAAACATAGTCGGCAAACCTCTTATACTAGGCCTGTGGCGACTGCTTAAGCCCATATAAGGACTTCTTCAGCAAACAGACATGATGAAGATATTTGGGATCCCTAAACCCCAAAGGCTGATGCATATAGACTGTTTCCTTGAGATCACTATGTAGGAAAGCATTCTTCACATCTAACTGATGAATAGGCCATGCTTTCGAAAGAGGCAAGCTAAGCACAGTGCGAATGGTAGCCAACTTGACCACCGGGCTAAACGTCTCACCATAATTCACACCAACCTGCTGAGTCTTACCAGCACCCACAAGCCATGCCTTATGTTGTGCAAAAGAACAATTTGAATTGTCCTTATGAGCAAAAATCCACATAGACCTAATAATATTAATATCAGATGTACGGGGCACCAACTCCCACGCCATTATCAATAAGAGCATTATATTCATCGGTCATAGCAATTTTCCAATTCGGGTCATTTAATGCAGACACGTGATTACGGGGTAAGAGTGATTTACGAACATTAGAATTTAAATTAAAATGTCTTTTGGTTTAAAAACACCTCGTTGACTACGAGTGACCGGTCTATGACTCGAGGAAGAATTGAGCGGATTTTGGGAATTTTTTTGACTCGGGACGGACTGACCAGCAGGTAGTGGGCCTGCTGGCCCAACACGGTAAACCGAAGTAGGAACTGGACCAGTTCCAGAATTGGGCTGGACTGGCCCAATTACAGCAACTGGCCCAGTGATGATACTGGGAACTGTAGCTTGTGACGGACCAATGGGACCAACGGGCAGTGGGCCCGCTGGAGAATTTTAGGTGCGGGACATGACTGAAAAATGGTGAATAATATACGCGGATATACCATCATCCAAAAAATTATACGAAATAGGCACGAGATTACTCACTTTAGCAAATAGAAATTGGGATTCATAAAAAATGACATGGCAACTAATGATGATTTTGTTAGAGGATAAATCAAAGCATTTGTAACCACGATGATTAGATGGAAAACCCAAAAACACACATGGAGTAGACCGGGCCTGAAGTTTGTTAATTGTGGTGGACGAAAATAGCGGATAACACAAACACCCAACGACCCTAAGATGTGAATACGAAGGGATTTTATTATATAGAATGTGAAGGGGGAAGAATATGTCAAACCTTTGGAAGGAATTATGTTAAGGAGATATGTAGCCATTTGTAGAGCACGATGCCAAAAAGACGGGGGTACAGAAGCACGAATCAATAAAGTTCGGACAATGTTATTAATGGTACGAATTTTGCGTTCGGCTTTCCCATTTTGTGAAGAAGTATGAGGGCAAGAAAAATGAAAATTGATTCCATTATTAGCACAAAATTTCCGAAACACCACATTGTCATACTCTTTGCCATTATCACATTGCATATTTTTTATTTCCCATTCGAATTGAGTTCTAATGAATGCTCTAAATTTTAAGAAGATGGAAAAAACTTGAGATTTTTTCGCTATCGGAAAAGTTCATAAAAACTTAGAATAATCATCCAAAAAGAGAACATAATACCGATGACCCAAAGAACTAATAACATGAGACGTCCATAAATCACTATGAATAATATCAAATGACATTAAAGTATGAAAATTGGAGTCTACAAATTGCAACTTAACTATTTTTCCTAAAGAATAAGATTGACAATTCGGAGTACTACGCACACTCTTACAAGAAATAAAATTGTTTTTATCTAAGGAAGATAAAATAGATGATCCCGGATGACCTAGACGAGCATGCCATAATAAAGGAGCCAGAGCGGCAAAAGTGGATGGCATTGCGTGACTCGAGAAACCGAAACGTGGCGTGATAGGATAAAGATCACCCCTACTATCACACCTCATGAGAGGACTCCCCATTTTGAAATCCTTCACCGAAAAACCAAATGGATCAAATTCTATGGACACAGAATTATCAGTGGTGAATTTTCGGACAGACACCAAATTTTTAATCAATTTTGGAGCGTGAAGGATATTTTTTCAAAATAAGGAGTGGATGGGGGGGGGAGACAATATTTTCTGACCATAACCACAAATTGGAATTGAATTATCATTACCAATAATTATACCACGATTGTTGCTCAAATTGGAATAAGACGAGAGAGTACCTGAGTCGGACGTCATGTGAGTAGTGGCGCCGGTGTCCATGTACCAATTTGGGTCCGAAGGATTTATTCCAAGCGTGTGCATCACGACTTCAATGTCGGAAGGAGTGGGGCCCGCTGCATGATGGGCCTGAGGAGACTGGGGCCCAAGTACACCGGGTTGATGTCCCGGCCTAGAACTGGGGTGAGAACCACTGGGCCAAACTAGATTGGGCCGGAAAAACATTGTTGGGCAGTCTAGTGGCCAGAATGCGAAACTCCTGGGCCGTAGGGACTGTTGGGCCATTGCCCACTGGCCCAGACCCACGGCCAGGGGGCCCAATGCTGGGACCTGTTGGGTTGTGGCCCACTGCCGGTATTTCGAGATCTACTGCCACCGTGACCATCTCCGGAACCACCACGTTTTCCCCTGCGATATTTGGCATTATTTTTTCGACTATTTTTGCCGCCACTATGAGTATGGTTTTGGCCGAAATTATCAACACCACCCGGAGATTTTGTAGAGGACGTCATCATGACTACGAGACTAGCACCGATAGCCGCCTTTTTGGCCAAGATGGCTTCTTCGAGGGTAAGCATAGACGAGCCTGATAAAATTGCGGAAGAGGGCTGCTCTGACGAAGAAGCGTGCCAACACCACTATATGCCTTTAAAGGCCTGCAACCATTTGTAGGACCAAACAATAATTCAAAACAGGCGCGCCAACGTTGCGGAGTTGGTCCGCCAATTCCTTTAACCTTTTGCAATATGCTGAAATGTTTGGGAAATTTTCCATATAGATATCGGAAAATTCATGCTCAAGGGTAACATCACGAGAATTCTGATTATCTTAGAATATATCACGTACTCTATTCCATGCCTCCATCGCCGTAGCGTCAGGTTCGATAATCGTTTGCAAGATGTCACAAGAAATAGTGGAGTAAATCCACTGAAGAACAGTAGCATCAAGGGTCGTCCATAACGTAGATCATCCTCTGGTTTGGGCACCTCCGTATCTGTAGGAGCCGCGGGGATAATATGATGGAGAATTTGATGCGAGCGTGCATGTATTTTGAACAGTTCGGCCCACATCCCGTATTAGACATTTTTTTCTATTTCAAGAATGATAGGGATGTGATTCTTGATATTAGAAACAATAAGGGCAGGGTGAAACATGTTCCTAGCCATAATAGCAACGCAAGACGTGACGTAGGTAGGGATTGGGGAGAAAAAAATGGGGAAGAGAAAAAATAATTATCGGGCACGGAAACCGAGTAAAGGGCTGCTCGGATTCGGTGGTTGGACGGAAATAGTAGGGTGAAATTGGGAGAAAATATTAACCTAGACGCTTGATACCATGAAAGAAATAATCCCTTGATTATTTTTATTACTTGAAGGAGTATATATACAATTTACATATTTCCATAATAGGAGAATCCTATTTCTATTCTACTCCTAAAACCTTATTCTATTTGGAGACTAACTATACAATTATGGTAAGTGTACAATACTAATTACACTGAAACACTACTTTACATAATTGTACAAAGTACATGAGAAGGGGACTGCCCACGGGTGGCAGTGCGCTGTTGAGCCGAGATATACATAATATACATATATATATTCATGTATATTGTGTATATTATGTATATCTAACAGAAACTAATAATGTTACAGATTACACAAACTCCTGCAAATTTATGAATTACTAACTCTTGATCAGAAATGTGCCAATGTGACTATCATGTTCCATGTTGAACGAATAACCAGAAGAAACTAATGATGTTACAGATTATTCCTTAAGAAATTAAAGCTTGGACAATTATTAAAAGTAAGCTAACTTTCCAAAATTTAGAAGACTTACTAGTTACTGTTAGAATAAATTAGGTCTATTTATGATAATATAGGATTTGATAATTATGATAATATAAAATTTATAGTCCTATTAGAACAGAGTTACCCTTTACCCTATTAGACTAGAAAAAGGAAAATCTTACCTCTATATAAGGAGATTATTATTGTAGTGTCCCTGAAAATTTTGATTTAAGTTTAACTCTTTAAGCGTGTTAACTAATTAAGAAAAATATTTTTGAACATGTTAATACTTACATTACATGGTTCCGAGGTACATCGGAGTATGAATATTCCATTGTGTTCAAAATGGAAGATGAAAGTAAAAAAAATGAGAAAAATAAAAAGGGACGAAATGAAATGCTTAAATGGATATAGCAGCAAGAGCAAAAGAAACAACTCCTATGCTAAGATCTTGACTTAAGGAAAATGATAACTTCTCACTTAGTGGGTCCCAAGACAGAGAGAGAGAAAAAAGAACTATTGGTTATTAAAATAACCTTTCCAGCCCTTGCAATGAAATGCAAAGTCAGTACCTCTTCAGGAAATAGCCGACTGAGAGTCAATATTTTTTTATTTATTTTTTATTTTTTATAATCCAGGTTTTCAGGCTTGTGCCTGACTACTTCACTGATATTACCCAGACGTCCTGGAGGTAATAGCACCGGTCCTTCAACACTATTACCAGGTAAATCGCGGGATGTGCTCCGGTGGCACGCTTTTCTGAGCGCATAACCGATCAATGAGACAAGATCAAATTCCCCAACATGCAGAGTTTTTTCGTGCTTGCGGGGAATCGAACCCACGCTGTCCCATGCCAGAGCGCCTTATAGCGCCCAGACTTTGCCACTGGACTATGCCCCGGAGGACAAAACTAAGGTAGGGTAAACTTTTTAAAGTGACTGGTCCCACCGCATTACGACCCCATACCCCAGAAAACCCACCTCTGTCTTGGCCATACGGATTAGTATACACCGCTTGGCCCTACGCGTATGGAGGAATTTTTTTGGGGAACACAGTTCCACTCTCGCTGATCAGAGGACTCGAACACGGAACCTCAGAAAGCAATACCCTAATGTATTGACCACTGGGTCAAACACTTTGGATACTGAGAGTCAATTTTTAATGCTATTTAGAGTTGGTTATATGATATCTTTGAATTGGGTTGACTTCTACAAGAGCTTCAAGTGTCTTCAAAAACCCCTAAAATTGATTTTTGGGGTTTTCTTCAAGAGGGTAATTCCTAAACTTGTGAATGATAAAATATGAGTTATTTGTTGGTATCTATGGTTGTCAAAGGTAATATTTGGGTTCGTTGATAGTTGGGGTTACCATAAATACAAAGTACTAGCTTGACATTAATGAAAGTTGTGAAGTTGGTGAAAGAGACAATGAATAGTTACCATGAGTCTTTAATGGTGAACTTCTCTAACCCAAGTAAACATAGTAACACCATTGTTATGATGGTTTGAGGTGATTAAAGATGGTACCACCTAAGTTGGTCAAATTTAGGAACTTTGATGACTAGGCTAAGTGTTGGACACTTAATTAATTAATCTTGTATCGTGGATATATGTGTTGATGGATATGAGTTCGTCTATGTAAATTGAAATTGCTTGGATCGATCGACTCGTCCTTTGACAGCTAATGATTGGTAAAGAAAGGTGACTTCGAGGTATGCGGAGCCTTTCTACCGACTTGTGTGCATTCAAATTATTTTTGAACTTGAATAATAATGTTAATGAGACCTCATACACGTGCTCGACAAGTTTGCATGGTTTACTCATTGATCAGAATTAAGATGAAGTAATACACAAACGACTAAGTTTGAAAAATATAAAATTAGTTAAGCTTCTTTCATGATGTATTGGGGTTATTTTGCGACACACTATATTATGTAATTCGATTTCTTGTGACTTCTAGATTACAAATTCACGACATATTTTTGATGAAATTGTTGAAATCACTCTCTTGATATTATATAAGTGAAACGGTAAACTTGATTTAGTGAAAGGAATTCGGCTGAAGGCCATGACATGAGAAAATGAAGTAAACAAGATTTTTACAAAATTTTGATATTGATTTGCTCATCCGGTCAAGCGGATGATCGGACCCGTGGGTTCTACATCCCGGTGTATCATTACTCATTCGGTCGAAGAGATGACCGAGCCCGTGGGTTTTGTACTCCGGTGTACCATAGCCTATCTGGCGGGGAGAGTACTACACTTGGGGCCATGATACTACACTTGGGGCCGATGAGAATAATTTTGAGGTCATGCCCCTTTCGGAAAGGTTGTCCTTCAGTTTGCTTCATTCGGAATAGGGAGATGATGAGACTTAAATCACATGCGAGAAACCAACATGCGTTGGCAAGGCAACTAGATTGACTGACGAGTCACTAGTTCGCAACCACGACTTGAATGAAATTTTTCTTGCTTAAAAAACTTATATTGTTTTATATGGATCTGAAGGTTTTACTCGCATTTATTTATTTCTAACTGTCTTTTCTTTTACACCTTGCGAGGAATATCTAAACAATATTGGATAGCAAAGTGGGGTTCTACATAGACGAAAGAGAACAAGATTGCTGGACTTGTGCCCCAGGCCCAAGAAATGACACTATCATCGCCTTAGCCATTACCGTTTTAATTTATTTTAATTCCGCCTTCCTTTTATTTTGTATTTTAATTTAATTACTATGTTTGTGTGATTGTTTGAATATTTAGAAGAATTAGGCTTAGAATTGATAAACTAGAAAGAGTAGTTTAAATTTGGAAACTCATCGCTAGTTTATTTATTTTAGGCTCGGGTAGTTTAGAATTGGAAATCCGCCGCTAGTTATTTATTTTAGACTCGTCATGCATATTTGAAATTCTAAAAAATAATTTGGTCATCTTTTATTCGCATTCTTAATCATGCAAATAAGGTTTTGTTTCTCATCCGATTTGCGATTTAAAATGACTTCCATATAAATCACTTTTGCATTACAAATAATTTATTTTTCTCCTCATTTTCAATTGCCAAAAAAGCATTTTTAAAACAATGCAATACAAATGTCTGCTTTTATCCAAAATCAAGTATTTTATAAACAAACACCATGCATACTTTTTTGAAATACCATGCATACTGTTCCACGAAGGAAAATCTTTTATGTTGTCAAAATGCATCTTCGCATTATCTACTTGCAACATTCTTTTAACCTTATATTTTAAATATGCATTTTCCTTGCATAATAATTAACCTAAGTTTGATATGACAACTGCAAGTTAGCGGATCTCAAAGGATGCCTAGCCCCTTCCCTTTAGGATAATCAAGAACCACTACTCAGAATCTCACAGTTTAGCAGACCATTAATCGGAGTTCACTTTGCATCATTTATGTTAACATTAGGTGCCCTAATTCACCGTAGAATAATTAGGTGGCGACTCATTAAGCTTAATTAATTCATGAAGCGCCCATATGTCGCGAACGTGTCGGATACCCCCTCATCTTTGGAGTCGGGGCGGTTAAAAGTGGGTGCGGCAACAGTAAAGAAATCGACTATACCAGCAAAATAATTATTGGTGAAGAAAACAAAATCGAAAGAAAAATAATCTCACCCTACGATATTACGTCAAATGATAACCCTGGAATTATGGTGACACAAGTCCAATTGAAAATTAAAAATTATAAAGAATTGACTAGATCCATGAGGACAACCCTAAGAGCAAGAAAGAAGCTCGGCTTCGTCGACAACACAATCAAGAAGCCGGATGAAGAGTCGTCGGACTTGGAAGATTGATGGACTATAAACTCATTGTTGGTGTCGTGGATTCGCAACACCATAGAACTGACGCTTCGCTCAACAATTACATATAAAGAGGAAGCAAAATCATTATGGACGAGCATCCGAAAGCTGTTCACCGTTATTAACAGCCCGCGGATGCAACAATTAAAGGCGAAACTAGCGGAGTGCAAGCAAAAGGGAAGGACCATAGTGAATTACTGGAAAACTCACTATGTTGTGGGAGGAATTGGTGAATTACGAATAGAGTATATGCGGAAAGTGCACGTGCATTCTATGAACGGTCCTAGAAGCCTAAAGAGAAGAAGAAAAAATGCATCTTTTCCTCATGGAATTGGATAAGGGGACGTATGGAACGGTGAGGTCGAACATACTGGCCCAGGAACCATTGCTATCATTAAACAAGGTCTATTCGAAGTTGGTGCAAGAAGAGCGTGTGAGAGGAGTCACACGTAAAACAGAGGATCGGAGTAAAACCATGGTTGTTGCCGTACAGAAAAGAAATCTTTACCGTGACCAAGGTAAAGAAAAAAATGATGGTGCATTCTGCACACTTTTCAAGAGATCCGGACATGTAGACGGATGTTTTTGACTCACTGATTATCGAGGCTGAAGACGAGGACATCGACAACATCAGAGGGGTGGACCGGAATCCTATTTTAGAAGAGGCAACTACCAGGCTAACACCATAATTGTCAAAGAAGAATCTTGGGAGGAGACAAGATCGGTGAATACATGTGGCACTGAACTTCACAATTTGAGCGTTGAGATCCTGAAGACTGATTCATATGTTGAATTTCCAGTGAATAAACCTGAATGGAAAGATGGATAATAAGACCGAAAATTCATCCTTGATCATAGACTCTGGAGCTACCAATCATATGACAAGTAATCCGGAGGAACTGAGTAATAAGCGAGACATTACTAAGTGTCCGATTCGTCTTCCGAATGGAAGTGGATCGGTGGCTAGAAAAAAGGAACAATTAGGCTAAATGACAGGTTCTGATTGAAGAATGTTATTTATGTTTTGAATTTGACATGTAATTTAATTTCTATATCACAACTAGTTGATTATTTGGATTGTGATGTGACATTTAATAAAATTATGTGTGTTATACTGGACTCCACCACGAAGAAGCTGATTAGAAAGGGTGAGCATCGAGGTGGAATTTACTATTTTCAGAATATGCCGTTGATACGGGCTATGAAGGCAGAGGCAATCGATTGGTTCGATTTTTAGCACAAACGATTGGGTCATCCTTCAGCACAGTAACGAAGTCTATTACGACATTATGCTTAAAGAAGAGTGGCGATAGATTGGATAGAGAATGTGACGTATGCCAACGAGCAAAGCAAACGGGAAGTGTTTTTCCTTTAAGTGATAATATTACTTCGGATTCTTTTGAGATGATCCATTGCGATTTATGGGATCATATAGAACCCATTCATTTTGTGGTGCTTCATATTTTTTTTACTATTGTGAATGATTGTTGACGACCGTGTGGATCTTTCTCTTAGTTGATAAGAAAGAGATGTCCCAAACCTTGAAAAAATTCTTCGCTCTTGTGGAGAGGCAATTAGAAAAAAGGGTGAAGATAGTTAGAAATGATAACGGAACTGAGTTCATGTGTACGGAGACTTACTTCTTCAAACATGGAATTCTGTTTCAAAAATCTTACACAGGGACACCTCAGCAAAATGGAAGAGTCGAAAGAAAATACCATCATATTCTTAATGTAGCGCGAACATTGAGATTTCAGGGCCATAATTCAATTAAATTCTAGGCATAATGTGTTTTGACCGCGGGGTACTTGATCAATAGAACACGGTCTTCGATTTTGAATGGAAATCCCTTATGAAATTTTGTACGGGAATGCACCCAATATAATTACTTAAGGGTGATAGGGTCATTATGCTACATATACAAAGGAAAGAATGAGGGACAAAATGAGAGTCGGAGTCGTTGGTATGTCTTCTTGGGATACCCTTATGGAAAAAAGAGTTGGAGATTGTATGACTTAGAGAGCGGTAAATATTTGATCTTAAGAGATGTGGATTTCTATGAGACTAAATTCCCCTTCGCTGTAAGTCCGGGAAACTTCACCGACAACATAGAAACAATACCAAATGAGAATCTCTGGAACAAAATTGTGTTACCGTGGACGAAACAGAGGGAGGAATAAACCAACACAACGTTGAAGAAGACGTGACTGATAATATAGGTGCGAACGAAACTCAGATGGACGAAGTAAGGACACCGAATGTCGAACCTACAGATCAACATGATTTAGATCGGACAGAGGCTGATCTGAACAGAGATAACATGGAGGAAGTCCCCCGCAACCTACGGACCACCAACCTCAACGTGGTGGCCAAGAAGGCGGAAAGGGACGCGGCGTCGGAAAGCGATGTGGCGGCAAGGACCACTGCTCCACGTCCAAGCAGCAGGCCTACCAGCCTATGACCCCTACCGATCTGAGTCAGACTTACAACATTGTGAATCACTAGCAGCTCGACGACGCATGGTACATGGATACAGGTGCCACATCCCACCTCAGTCGCGACTCTGGTAATCTCCCTCACTTATTTAATTTGAACAATCCTCAATTTATTTTAGTCGGCAATGGCAATCGCATTCCAATTCAAGGCTATTGCACCACTCAAACACAACCACCTCACCCACCCTTTACCCTAAAAAATGTCATATATGCTATGCTCCTAACATCATTAAAAACTTAATCTATGTTAGGAAGTTTGCTAGTAACAACTCCATATCTATTGAGTTTGATCCTTTTATTTTTTTTTGTATAGGACCTACGTACGGGGACAACTCTTACGAGATGCAATAGTGTGGGGGACCTCTATCCTTTCTCATCTAATTCCGCTGCAAGGGTCAATCCACCAACCTCTCTAGCTGTCATCCCTCCATCCACTTGGCACAATAGACTCGAGCACTCGGGAGCACCTGTTTTTAATTTTCTTAGAATTCAGAATTTCATTCAATGTAATAACGGTAAATTTACACCCGCTTGATACTCTTGTCCTTTAGGAAAGCATGTTAGACTTCTTTTTTAATCTTCATTAAGTGTAATGTTTTCTCCTTTTGATTTATTCATGCGGATTTATAGACATCTCCTATTACTAGCAAACTGGGTCACAAATATAATTTGGTATTTTTGGATGATTTCTCTCACTTTCTTTGAGTGTATCCTTTAAAATTTGCGTCCCAAGTTTACACAATCTTTCTTGAATTTCAAGCATATGTTAAACCCAATTTGAAAAGACAATCAAAACTTTTCAATATGATAACAGCCGTGAGTTTGACAACCTTCATTTTCATAAATTTTGTGCGGACCACGTCATGGTGTTTCGATTTTCTTGCCCCCATACCTCTTCTCAAAATGGTAAAGCCGAAAGAATCCTACGCATAATCAACAATTAGATCCGCACGATGCTCTTTCATGCTTCCACCCCCCCTTCTTTTTGGGTGTACGCCTTACACATGGCGGCATACCACTTTAATTTATTACCAACACGAACACTTCAAAATAAAACTCCAATCGAAATTCTCTTCCGTCGAATCCCCTTTTATGATCACCTTCGGATTTTCGGTTGTCTATGCTACCCAAATCTTGCCTCCACGACCCCTCACAAATTAGCACCTAGAACTACCCCTTCCATTTTCTTAGGTTTTCCGTCAAACCATATGAGGTACTTATGCTATGATTTATCCACAAATAAAATCCTAATCTCTCGCCACGTCACATTCAAGGAGAACATTTTCTCATTTGCAAACATCCAAAAATTTCAAGTCCCTAATTACGGCCTCCTTAATGATCCGAACACGTCCTTTCTTAGAAATGCCATACATCGTGCCACCCATCCCGTCCCGTCACTGCCCCATTGTTGACTACCCCCAGCCCCTGACGATTACCCCCATCCCGTCGACTGCCCCCCATCACGTCGACCACCCACTGTAATCAGTCACTTCCCCACCCTCAATCAGTCACGAAAAATACCGTGTCCCAAACCACCCCACTGCGCGTGACCCAAATAGTCCCTCTTTTGACCCACTGTATGAAAACTCGTGCCCATCATGGAATTTTCAAACCAAAAGTCCACTTTAACCTCTCCACTCAGACTATCTCACCTATATCTAAAAATTCAAAATTAGCCAAACTTGACCCGAATTAGAATGCGGTCATGCGTGAGAAATTTAATGTGCTCACTACACAACGCACTTGGGATCTTGTCCCGAGACCAGATGGGGTGAATGTGATTCGTTGCATATGGCTATATCGTCACAAATTCAGAGATAGTGGTGAGCTTGAACGCCATAAGACGAGACTTGTGGCAAATGGCATGGGGCAACAAGAGGGAGTTGATTGTGGTGAGGCCTTCAGTCTAGTGGTTAAACCAGTCACCATTCGCATTGTTTTGAGCATAGCTATGAGAATGAACTGACTGATTCATCAACTTGATGTGAAAAATACGTTCTTACACGGGGATTTGAAAGAAACCGTATATATGCATCAACCACCTGACTTTGTGCATCCAGAGGCTCCTCAGTATGTCTGCCGTCTTCGAAAGTCACTCTTTTTCATTTCTTTTCTTTATGATTTTGGAAGGTGAGGAGTAAGATCCGGGCATTTAAAAATAGAAAGGTACATGCATGCGCTAGGTTTAGGCACCTAAATGTAGCAGAAAAATTGAAAGAGTGAGATCACACTGACCTGAAACCACGCTTATCTTTTTCTTTCCTATCTTCTCAACGGAAATTCAAGATGAGTTTGAGCAGTGAATTCGACATGATTAAATGAATGAGATTAAAGTCAAAATAACACTAATTCGGTCCATGGCCTTTGCCTTCTATGGAGAGATGAGAGAAAATCATAAATGAAGGAAAATTGACATAAAAAATGCAAGAAGAAGAGAGCAATAAGCTAGGTAGATGAAAGGAATTAATGTATAGGTACGTACTAGAAACGAAAATGAGGTTGCTCTTTGATTTAAGAATAGGAAAAAATTATTATCTATCTCACAAGTTGCTGGACACTAGTTGTGTGAGGTTTTTCTTACAAGTTGCTGGACTAAATCTTACACTTTTGACCCACTAAGTTATGAGATAAGAAGAAGCTCTACACAATTAGTGTCAGTGGGACACAAAATAAAACTTTTCTAAGAGTAATCACATATTAAAAGAACAAAATATTTAGTATTTCCTCGGTAAAATTTTACTTAACACTCTTTTTTCCTCTTTTTAGTCGGTCTAAAAGAGAACGATATTTTTCTATATTTAGTACTTAACACTTTAACTTTATATTTCCTGCGTCTCAAATTATTTTTCGTGATTACTAAAAATAATTATCTCAAATTATTTATCGTTTTAGAAGTTCAAGACATAATTAATTAATTTTCCTCCATTTTATCCTTTGTCATTATTGAAGATAACACATAAATAGAGTAAACATTTAATGGAGATATATTATATGTCTAAGGGTAAAATAGGTCAAATATCCTCTTAATTAATATATTTCTTAAAGAGTGTGTAAACTAAAAAATCAACAAATAATTTGAGACCGGGAGAGTACTTTCTACTTACCTTTAGTAAGATAATTTATAGTCGTTCAAATATTTATAATTTTTTTTTAAATCTTTTCATTTTAAAATTTTGTGCAACACTTTTACATAAACTGGATAGAGGAAGTAACAGAAAAGAGTCACATCAAATGATACGAGAGTAATAGCTAGGGACGTAATTAACGTGCGAACGAAAGGGACAAATCCCGAAAAGGAAGATTACATCAATCAGCTTTCTACATCAGTCCTGCTACCAAATATTTTCCTAATTATGTACCCACATACTTCTTTTGAATTTCAAAATAATCTTGATGCATCTATTGTCTTTCTCCCATTATCCCATATTGTGGCAAAGATGAAATAGAGACAAATGTACTTGATCAAATAATTATTAATTTCAAATTTGTGAATCAAAAATGATTTTTTATTATAGTGCTTTAGTAGGCCGGAGTGATCAAATTATCAACAATTTACCTAATATAATTTCATAAGTGGTATTAAGCATTTCGCATTGTGAGTTAACTATAAATAACAGAGTCACAATCACATAGGAAAAATAACTCTATACTTCAAATAAATAATAATAATAAAAAACTAGAAAAGCTCTATACGTTGAGTAGGGGTTAGGCTAGTCGAGGAAAGGAGGATAATTTGTTGTTTGGTGAGGAAGTAAAATTATGAAAATGAAACTTTTACATTCTCTCAAATCAGCAAATGTCCATGAGACCATGATCGTTACAGTTTAAAAAGGTTGGTTCCACTGTTGCCTTTTTAAAGGTTAGAAATTTGGGCATATTTGTTCTTGGCTTAATATTATCACTTCTAAGTTCTAACTTTGTCTAAAGGCTAAGGAGTTCCTTTGTTACTTAGTGATCTACCAATTTACTTTATTCATTATTTTGCGATGTAATATTTGTTTGCCTTTATTTATTCGGGTGTTTATTTATCTTTTATCATTCTTTGTTTTCTTTCTTCTTAGGAACTAGGATGTAGTAACTTATTTTTCATTAGGATGTAGTGGATTGATATCATACGTGTATATTGTATAGCATCTCCATGGAAGAGCAAACAATATTTAGTGGTAGAGGCGAATTTATGTAGAAAAATTGGTTCACGTGAACTCATGGTTATCTGATTAAATTCGGTATATCTATATTAATTGAAGGAACCATGATCAATTGAGACTGAGTGGTGTACTGGTTAAGCACTGAGGTATCAAACCCCACTTGCTGCACTTTCCATCTTTTTATTTTATTTTATTTCTAAAGCTTGTCGTACCTGATATCTATTAGCATAATTAACTTAAATGTGTATATGATTACAAGAGTTAAGGAGACCTTAACTGCATCCAATCATTTATGGGTTAATATGAGAGCAGATATGTTGCAGTCAGCCAGAACTGTTTCAATGCATAATTATATTTATTTCAACATGTTTTAATTTCTCAATAATTACCTCAGCTTCATGTGTGATTGTGAAGAGTGTAATTTTCAGCTTTTGAGTATTGATTTTTTCTTTTTTCATTGAAGAAGAGTTATTTTTAATCTTTTCTCTAGCTGAAAAATGAGGTGAGCAGATGTGAGAATTACTACAAAACTACTTACCAATCGATTCAAAGTCAACTCAGAAGCTTTACTGCTTTTATTGTTGGTATATGTATGTATTTCTTGGGTTGTCTTATTCTACATCGATTAACTTACGTTTATGTTGCATTCTCGTGTAAAATGGCAAATGGAATTTATTAGTTTTTATTTTGGCACTTATATTTTTATCAACTTCTGTTTTTTTTTTCTCTCTATAGCAATACATGGATAGCGGATCAATTGCCATTTATTTTTAGTAGATACACATAAAGAAGAATTTAATAAATGGAAACTATCATTCCTTATTTTTTGTTCTATTTTTTTACCATCGCGCGAAACACTGATAAATTTATAAGAATCATACAAAGAAAATGCTCCAAGAAAGAGGAATATAATGTAAATAATACTCCTAATTGTTGGCCCAGTATTGAGCATTATCCATTTATCTAAAGACCAAAATAAACAATTTTAGAAATGATTGGATAGAATGATAGAGACACGACGGAAAGTCAGAAACCAAAAGTTTCTTTGACCAATAGATTTCTTTCGTCAGTTGCCTTCAATTTTTAATTTGGAGTTTGTTGGAAATGTTTTAGGCAAAATTTTGTTTTTCAAAATTTTCTGAAAAATAATGTGTTAAGATGAGTCCCCAACTTAAATGACTCCAAAATTAGGTTTTTGATCCAAAATACCCAAAAAATGGTATAAAAATATCTTTTGCACATACTTAATAGTAATAGCACCGTTAAGTTCTATTATGCCGAAATTTATTGCGCAATAGATATTTTTCATAAAACCCATTGATCTTCCCCATCAGTCCCCTCACTGCCCCATTTTAAAATAAAAAATCGCCATTAAAGTCCAAAACCAGAGGTCCCACCATTCCAAAAGTTCATTTTTGTTTTTTTATTTCAATTCGAAATTTAAGATTCTCGGTATATTCAAATCAAAGAATAATATTCGAAGCTCGGATTTCAGAATAAACTATAAAGTGACATAGAAGTCGATTCCAGAACTCAAAAAATAAACTTCAATCTTAGTATTTTACTATGAATAAACTTCAATCTTGATATTATCCTAAGCGTGATTAATGTTTAATAGTCTCAAATTTCGAAAAATTGTTGTTTTTCGTCAAACATTTGTGCGAAATAGGGGTTGCCTGACCACTGTTTTGCAGCCCTTTTTTTTTATTATAAAATTTGTTGTGTAGTTGTTTATTAGTTAATTAAGTGTTAATTGTCAATTAGTTGTTTAGTTGTTAATTACTTAATTGTTATCCTGATTAGTTTAATTGTTTAGTTGCTTAGGAGATTACTTGTTTATCCTAAGTATGATTAAGTGTTAATTATTTATTAGTTGTTAATTAATTAATAATTTCCTAATTGTTAATTAGTTGTTAACTGTTTCTTAATTATTTGATCAGACATAATACACTAATCTCCTAATAATATTTTTATTTGTTAATTATGTAATTCTTAATTTATTTATTTATAAAATTGTTTAATCCATGTTAATTATTAATGTGCTAATTAATTATCTAATCAATTATCAATTATTAATTAGAAATAGTTAATCCTTAGTTTAGGCTTGAACATCATTAGTTTATGATTAAAAATATCATTAATATTATATTAGTTAGTTAATTGTAGTTAGTATAATGATTAGTTAAAAATATTAATTAGAAATAGTTAAACCTTAGTCTAAGATTAAACAACATTAGTTTATGATTAAAATTATTATTAATATTACATTAGTTAGTTAATTGTAGTTAGTATACTGATTAATTAAAAATTATTAATTAGAAATAGTTAATCCTTAGTCTAGGATTGAACATCATTAGTTTAGGATTAAAAATATCATTAATATTATATTAGTTAGTTAATTGTAGTTAGTATAATAATTAATTAAAAATTATTAATTAGAAATAGTTAATCCTTAGTCTAGGATTGAACATCATTAGTTTAGGGTTAAAAATATAATTAATATTATATTATTTAGTTAATTGTAGTTAGTATAATGATTAATTAAAAATTATTAATTAGAAACAATCAATCCTTAGTCTAGGGTTGAACATCATTAGTTTAGGGTTAAAAGTATCATTAATATTATATTAGTTAGTTAATTATAGTTAGTATAATAATTAAATAAAAATTATTAATTAGAAATAGTTAATCATTAGTCTAGGATTGAACATCATTAGTTTAAGATTACAAATATCATTAGTATTATATTAGTTAGTTAATGATTAATTAAAAATTATTAATTCATAAATTTAGATAGTTAATATAATTTCTCGTTAAAGGATTAGTTAGTTAGTATAATTTTTTGATAAAAGATTACATAATTAATATTATATGTTAACGATTAATTTAAAAATTGTTAATACAGATACGACACCTTCATGGATCTCAACCTTCATCCGGGGCCCTTCGATCCATCAATACTTCATCTACAGGCTAATCATAGGTCCCAACTACTATGGGATGAGGTGATAGGTATGAGTACATTGTTCTATCCCCGTAGGGTGAAACATGCGTGGAATGTTTTAGGGGCTCGGCCCCCACATCCCCGCGTCTTAGATATACGTTATCGAGGCGGTATCTACCATTGCGTTGTTGCTGGTCGGGTACAACACGATAGAGCTCCTGTGACGGCCATGTTTGAGCGATGACGATTGGAGATCCACACATTTCATCTTCACACTGGTGAAGTCACTATCATGCTTCAGGATGTAGAGTTTGTGTATGGACTATAGGTAGATGGACACATGTTATGCATTGAGAATCCTCAGTCGTCCCGTCGTATCGACAGGAGTTAACTAGGCTCACTGATTACGTGCCTCAACCAGGTGATATCCATGGACAGATTCGGATGTCGATGAATGCCCTTTGTACTCACTTGCACCTCTTAGACTTGGAACATCCTACTACAGACAGCACACCTCAGACGGATGTCGATCGTTGTGCTCATCTATACTTACTCATCATATTCAGGGGCATTCTATTTTCGAACACATCGAGTTCCCATGTGTGTTTAAAGTATTTGCTATTTCTGGAGGATCTGGGCGAGTTGGGATGTTAAAGCTGGGGCGTTGCTGTTCTTGCTTACCCGTATCAATCATTATGTTCAGCGTGTATGAACGATAAGATATATGTCTCTGGATTTAACGCACTCCTCAAGATAATATATATAAGTGTGTGTAATTTTATTCTAAATATAGTTTTTTGAAACGACGACTAATAAAATATTTTTAATGACCCTTTTAGTTATGGGTGTGGTCTAGGATGAGGCCTTTTCATCCCGTAGTTGCGCACTCTCGGACTGACTTTATTATTGATGGCATACCCTATGAGCAGAGATGGATGAGAGGCATAGTGCGAGATGTGGATATGCACCATAAACTTCTTCCGTTCAGGGATCAGCCATATCGTATGATGGCGGACATGGTAAGTTTGTTTGATTTTACATTATTATCTTATTTTTTTACTATTTGTGTATTTATTGTTTACTATTTCAATTTTTCACAGTTTTTATATGGAGGCCGTATGATCAGATTTTGGATCAGTTGCCGACGTTTTGCAGGGCTGGTGAGCCCATGTAGAGGTCGCGATGTCCGTTGATAAACATGAATATCGTTGAGGACCACGCGCCCTACCGTGTCTTACAACAGTTTGGCCATGTACATAATATATTTGTTTCAGTTTTTTAGGAGCACGACCACTATATGCGGGACGAGCGTGCGGCCAAAACTCTTGCATATAAAGCCTTTATGTAGGACCAGATCCATCGTTGGGATCAGAGACTTGGGAAGCTAGCGGTTGTCGGACATACGACTCCGATCCTAAATTACATGGAGTGGTACCGACATATCACACGCAGCTTGATTGGCAACCCTGAGACACATCATCCAGATGGCCGATGATATATAACACTCATGGGATAGTCTGAGGTATTGGTAAGTTTACCCCACTTAAATTTAATTAATAGTCTTATATATTACATTATAAATTTATTCAATCAATAATATTTGAAAACAAATTCAGTTATGGACCGTACAAACGATGCGCTGGGTGGGCATGGACCATATGGCTTTCCCCAAGGCAGCGGGATTTTCAGGCCGAATCTTTGAGCTAGCCGATAATGGTATGCGACAATCATAAGAGCTCGAATGTATTCATGAGTGTGTTCGAGAAGTCCCATATCAGGCAGCGGGTGATCGTGCTCGTGGAGGTGGTGGTGGTAGAAGAGGGGTGTCAGAGGGGCTGGTAGCCGAGGGAGTGGGGTCAGAGGGGCTGGTGACAAAGAGGGTAGGGCTAGATGGGCTGGTGACAGAGAGGGTGGAGCCAGATGGACTGGTGGCCGAGATAGTGGCGGTGGATGCCTCTGTCTAGTAGATATGTTTGACGAGCATGATACCGTTCTCGCTCCAGCCCAGCAGCATCCGTCGACTTCAGAGTTTCCGTCGACTTCAGAGCGCTCGATGACTTCTTACCGACCATCGACACTTGTATATACGCCAGCGTAGCTATATTCAGATCACATAGATTGGGTATCAGTAGAGGTATTAATGTCTGCGCAACCGCCAATTAGTGATCTACAGAGTGAGCAGCCAGTTCGATGATCTACAGGGTGGCAAGGGGCAGGAGTACGATGACGCATTCATGAATTTTGACATGTTTCAAAGCCTAGATGTAAGTGTTTAAAATTATTATTTTAATAAATTAAAATACTTCTACTGATTATTTAATAATTTTCCATATCTTAGGATCCAACTCCAGCTTCGCCTCCAGGGCCGGCTCAGGAGCCTGCTCAGGAGACTGCTGGGGAGCCATCTCAAGAGCCCTCTAAGGAGCCCGTCGACACGCATGTTTGATTTTTTTAATCAAAAGATAATGTATTAATTAAATCTAAATTAAAATTAATACTAATTGATTATATATTATTTTAAGTTTATCCTTCAACGCATGTGGACCCGTCTCCACAGGAGGACGATGTTGATGATTTTGACCCGACAGATCCAGACAAATTGGCATCGATCGTGCCAGTTAGAGGCGGTCAGGTGCACGCCATGGTTCGGACACCGTAGAAAGGCGGCAAAGAAAAAAGAGTGGCAGATGATCATGACTTGGAGCGTCCTGCAACTAGGAGGAGAGGGGATGTAGATGACATGTTGGTGGGGATCGCCTTAGGCCTAAGGTTACTCTAATGGCTCCCACATGTGGGACCCATTAGAGATTGTGTATATGTAAATAAATTATACAGTTTATGTTAATATTATATTTTTTTCATATTATTTTCTGCTTTGCATGTCCTGAACCGAGGGTCTCTCGGAAACAGTCGCTCTACCTACCAAGGTAGAGGTAAGGTATGCATACACTCTACCCTCCGCAGACCCCACGTTGTGGGATTTCACTGGGTATGTTGTTGTTTCACATTATTTTCTTAATGATAATTAGTTATCTTAGTCTTTATTATTATTTATTAATAACTCATGCGACATCCTAAATTAATTATGAAAGAAATCTCGACATATTCGAAATAAAGTAATGCCTTGACTAAATAATAAAACGCTTAAATCAAAACCTTATAAAATAAAACACTTAAACCTAACGATAACATATTTCCAAACAAAACTTACTTCAGGGCACTTAACAAACCCTAAAACGATGATCCAAATGTTTAGGTATACTTGATGTATTGAGCCTACATTATTGTTCGCAGAAAAAGATATCAGGTTATATATAAAATATTGATATTCCGGAGGAAATTCCTGCGCAATAGGACATAATTGTAGCCGTTACAGTTAAGTCCTATTGCGCAAGAATTTCCTGTGCAAAAGACATTTATGTAGCATAACGTTTTTTGGGGTTATTTTGGATCAAAAACCCAATTTTGGGGTCATTTAAGTTGCGGACTCGTGTTTAGATATGTATTTTTTGTTTAATTACAGTAAGCATGAAAAGGTAATTCTGGGAAAATATTTAGTCGTCGTTTCTGATTAAACAAACACTTCCGAAGGAAACCACAAAGGTTGTCACTCCTAAACAGAGGCCTTGCTTGTCTGTCCATTTGTTACTCATTTGATATTATAAGAAAGAAGAATGGGAAGGATCACTAATTTACTTTTGTTATTTGAATTCAACTTTGAGTTTCCACAGTGTAAGCAGAATATTATTACTAGTAAATAGAATAAATAGAAGGTAAGACCTAAGAGACAGTACCTAAACTTGAGCGGACAACGACTATGATCTTATAAAACTTGTTAGAATGGCATCACCACAAATATGACGTTTCTTTAAATCGGATTAGGTGTCAAATTAATTCAATTTCACCATACAAAATAATCCATGTTATCAAAAGAATGACGTATATTGTTACTGTATATCTACAGTCAACTAGTTTGTACTTTGTTTACCAAAAAAAACACGGTTGAATTTATAAGTGATATTAAAGATAGGTGGATCGATTCGCAAATAAGTTAAATAAATAATTAGCAATAAGTAAATGAATGAAATAATAAGTAAAAGACGTAGCATAAATTAGTGAAATCTTGATTGAAACTTGTCAATGAACTTGGTCGGTCCTTAGCAAAATTGCTTCGAGCCCGAGCCAATAATGTGAGCTTTTACAGATTTAATTATAATGAAATTGTGCAAGTAAACAAAAGTAATAATCAAATGCCCTTCCAACATGAAGGTTTGACTCCTTTTATAGCTAATAATATAAGACATTTATGCCCAAGAATCACTCCCTCATTAAATGCAATTAAATCATAGAAACAGTCACTTAATGAGCTAATAGTAACGGTTGGTGCCATATCCGGAACGAATAGGCGCTAAGCACATTCGATCTTCCACCTGATGTCAAAAGGTCCGGTCACCGTTTATTGTCACCTGGTTCGACCGTCAACCGACCTTATTATGACACCCGAACTTACCACCGACATAAATTGTTCCTTCCTTTCAATTTCCCATTCTCAAACTATGCCACATGTCATGTCGGTTTTCACCGTATACAAATAGTCCTCATACTTCCCGGATCAAAGTTTACTGAAGTGATGGGAAGTGAAAATGATTTTTTCGACATCTTTTCTTGCAAGCTTCCCTTTCAAATTACTTCGGAACAGGCGGAAAAACGACACGCTTCCAATTCCCAAAATCTAACACACGTCTTATCACTCTGTGATTTTTGACACGTGTCACCCTCTGATTGAACTGTCATTTCGGTTCATGAACCAAAGCATTTTATAATGATGATCGTGCCCCTATAAAACCCTATTTCCTTACTTTTCTCAAATTTTACCTTCTGGTAAATCTCTCTTAACCCTGCGGCACTCACCTGTCTTCAAATTTTCATGCCCACTTTAAATCTTCATAAATTCAAACCTTCATATCTTCATACCTTCATAACTTTAAATCTTCATCACCATGATAAAACCTTCCCGTTCTGCTTCCAAACAATCGTCTCCGACAACTTCTCTACCGCCGATTTTTTATCAAACCACTGGCGCCAGTGAACCCTCCGAAGTTTGGGCCACCGCCGACCCTAAAGCATACAATATGCTCCCTTCCACTTTTTATTTTGGGAGTAAGTTCGTTGTTTTCACCGCCTCTTCGAAATCTGACCGATGTGAAGAAGTTAGAAGTTGGCCAACCTCCATTAAAGCCACCAACCTTGATACAGTCTGAAATGACTGTGGTTGGACTACTCTTTCCGTATTATTATACCCGAACCAGACGAAGATATTACTACCTTCAAATTTGAGTATTCCAACGTATATACCTACCATTTCACCTTCAAGCTAGTTCCTCCCATTGACAACGTGATTCTTGAAATGTGCTGGACTTGCAATTTGTGTCTTGCACAAATTGGACCATATGTATGGAGGATCGTTACTTGCCTCCGGTTCCTGGCCAATTTGGTCAAGGATCCTTTTATTTTGGATCATTTGATCCGTTTATACGTTCCCCAATTCTTTCGTGGCGGGGTCGTCCAGCTCTAGAAGTGAGGAAAATTCCCCATCCTCACGAGCGTCGATGAAAATTGAGACCGAGGATAGATGGAACATTTTGTCACAGTCCTTACCGCAGAAATTATCCTGGCTAGGTACATGCCTTTCCCGGAGGAATGGAACATGCATCGTAAGTACTCAACCTTTTCTTCTTTCAATTCAAATAACTTGCCTTCTAATATTAAGCACGTATCCGCATAAGAAGCGCGTATCCGCATAAGAAGCGCGTATCCGCATAAGAAGCGAACATGGAAAGAACTTTCTAATAAACGATGGGTATCCCGAAACCACAGTTAGTATTTGTTGACACCCAATTTTGTCCCATCTTTTTGGATTTTATTTGCAATTTTTAATATTTTTGACACTTTAAAACAATTTTAAAATATAGGTATATATGTGTATATATATCATTATTATCATTTATTATTTGCATTTTTACTGTCATTTGCATTTTTATATCACAAGCATACTTTTGTCTTAATATTATATGTTATTTTATTTTCGCAAAACGGCGTTGCATTTTTTTTTTTTTAAGCATCAAGCATTTCACAAATATTATATTTTATCATATTATCATCTTTACAATTTATAATTTTTTGCAAAGCTTTTTTTTATTTTTTTATATATAATAAAACCCTTTTTATATTTTTAAACCCATAACCCATTTCATTTCCCCAAACAATTTCTACTCAACCCAAAACAATTCCTACCCAACCCAAACTAAAACCCATTTCGTCCCAAGCCCAATCCATCACCCATTTATTTCCCCAAACCCAAAACAATTCCAAACCCCCATCCAAGCCCATCCGAATCGGCCCACTCGCCCAACCCATTATCCCATTTTTATCTACCCCTTTAAACCTAAAACATTCATTCCACACACCCTCAAAAATTTCAGCCGCAACATTCTATATATCTCTCTCACTCTCTCTTCCATCTCACTCTCTCTCTCTCACTCACTCCATCACCAAGACGCACCCCCACACCGGCGACCCCACGCCCCCCGTCACCTCGCCCACACCCCACACCACCGGCCACCCTACCCCACCCACGGGACAACCTACACCCACATCACCACCACGACGCCGACACCGCCGCCGACACCAACCAGCCCCATACCCGCGACCTCACATCGCCGACCAACTCACCACCGCCAAGACACACCATCACCTTACACCCTTCACACCTCGCCGACACCACCAACCAACCCGTCGACCCCATACCCCCAAAATCCAAACCCATCTATAAATACCCCTTTTGTTTCTTAACTTTAATCGAAAAATACTCCTACTTGTTTCATAATTTTCAATCAGAAAATCATATTTCATTCTTCACATTTTTGGTCGTTTGGAGTTTGTTTTGTTTTGGTCGGGTAAAAATCCGGCCTGGGTCAATTCAGAGGCTAAATATCGAGAAAACCAGCAGACCGGAAAGCAAAAATCAACATTTCCGGGTCGGGTCACCGTATTCGGTCGAGTCACAATCCGGGTCGGGTCACCCCTTGTCGGACAAAAATCTCCAGGTTTATGTTTTTATTTTGTTGTTGATGTACACGAAATTTGGAGGAAATTGGTCGGTCACCGATTCGGCCTGGTCGACCAGTTCGGTTAATTCGACATTTTGTATGTTTATATTGTCTTGTTGGTTACCCAAAATTTGGAAAGAATTTGATCCGGATTGAAGTATCCGATTCGGGTCGGGTCGACCCGATTCGAATAGATTCCCAGATTTTTGTGTTTTAATATTTTTTGTTGTTGTTGGTTATCTGTAATTTGGAGAAAATCGATTCGGGTTGAAAATATCCGATTCGGGTCGGGTCACTGACCCGGGTCGGGTCACTGACCCGGGTCGGGTCGACCCGATTTGGTTAAATTTCCAGATTAATTGTGTTTTATTTTCTATTGTTGGCTATCTGAAAATAAAAAAAATGATTCTGGGTCGGGTCATCAATCCTGATTCGGGTCGGGTCTTGATCCCGATTCGGTCTGGTCACCGGATCAAGTAAATTTCATTTTTGCGTATTTTATATATATTGTTGTTGGCTATCTGAAAATACAAGAAAAATTGATTCGGTCGATTTACATTTTGGGTTGAGTTTCTTGATTCGGCCTGTCGTCACCGGTCTTGTAATAATTCCATTTTGGATTTTAATATTTTGTTGTTGGTTATCTGAAAAATACAAAAAAATGTTTGATTCCGTGTCGGTCAACCGAAATCCGGGCGGATCACTGTTCGATGTCGGGTCAAAATTTGAAGTCGGTCGGACATCTTAATTGAAAATTGTTGGTTTATTTTGGCATTTAAATATTCATACGGATATCTTGTATTTTGTCGCTTTATCATTTTAACTAATCTCGCATTTTGGCCGATGAAATTAAATTCGAGGCCGCGCTTTTTTTGTTTGTTTCTCTGCTTATCGTTTCTAAACATCCGTGCTACGGATATGTACCGCTTATCGCTTTGAATAAAATATCGCATTTAGGCCGATGAAATTAAATTGAGGCCGCGCTTTTTTGTTTCGTTTCTCTGTTTTCTGTTTTTCTGTTTTCAACGTCCGTGCAGCATTGACATGTTTATTGTTTTAACTAATACTACACTTAGGCCGATGAAATTGAATTGAGGCCGCGCTTTTTTCTTTCTTTCGCTTCTCTTTCGCTTTTTAAACATCCGTGCAATGGATTACCGCTTTGGTTTAGGTTCTTGTTTTTTTGAATAAATATTGCATTTAGTGCTTTTAAAGACCTTGTTTTTAACATCCGGCAGCGGATATTTATCGCTTTTTTCATTTACTAAACATCCCGCCTTCTCGAATTGCCTCTGTTTCTCGCTTATTGTTTCGCCCTCTGCTTTCTTCTGCATCTGAGTTCCAATTTTTAATTTTCTTGATTTGAACACGATACCACACCGCCGATGAAAAAATATCCGTCGATTTTTGAGGCCTCCACAGTTGTAAAGACGGAAAATAAAGCTTTTGGGCAAGGATGAAACTTAAATCTTTTTCACCCGAGAGACCAACATGTTCGATAGGCAAGGCAACTAAAATGACCAACGAGTCATATGTTCGCAACCACGACGTGATTGGAATGATCTTTTCAAAATTTAAGTCTGAGCCCTCCGTAATCAAAACATTTATTGTTTTGGAGGCGGAGCCCAAGCGATGAAGATTTAATTATGTCTAACCGCTTTATTCTTGACAGCTTGCAAAGATAAAGTCAAAGAAGGCAAATACCCCTCGAAGATTACTTATTTTTGTTGTTGTCTTTTACTTTCTTTAATTCAGCTTCATTTCATTCTGTATTGTAATATTATTGTACTCGTGAAATTATTGAAATGTTTAGAATAGGCAAACATAGAATTGATTAATAGGGTAGTCTAAAACTTGAAACCCATTGCTAGTTCATTTATTTTTAGGCTCGGTTAGTTTTAAAATTGTTAATCGCTAGTTTATCTATTTTTAGGCTCGTCGCCCATAAGAAATCACATTGCATACATCTTTATCAATTTTCATACGAATGCATATTCATAGTCTTTTTAGCTTTACATGTATATTATTGTCATACAAATGCATGCTTGTACAAATGCATAATTTCATTAAATACTTGCAACATTATTTTTATACTTGTAAAATATGCACTTTTAACATAATAATTAACCTGAGTTTGATCGGATAACCGCAAGTTAGCGGATCTTAAAGGATGCCTAACCCCTTCCCTTTAGGATAATAATGAACCCTTACCTAGAATCTCATTAGTTTTGTAGATCATAAAATTGGAGTTATTTTACAGCTTTTAGTTAGTATTTAGGTGCCCTAATTCACCTTAGAATAATTAGGTGGCGACTCCTCAAAGCAAGCATTTTATCCAATCCAGAGGGAATCGACGCCATCGCGTCGCGAAGCCCGCAGGTCAAAATCGGGTGCGACAGCATGGCGACTCCACTGGGGAAATTTCAGGTTCTTAACCATAGCAAACCCAGGTTAATTATTATTGCGCTTTATTTTTTGCTCATTATTTGATTTAATGCTTTGATATGTTTCATTTGTGAAATTTTGCATAATTGCTTTATTCTTTTATTGCTTTCCTTAAATTGGCATTCCGCTCATATTTCTTCCACTATGGAAAATTGACACTATCACACATTACACGCGAGGTGTGTTTTGCGCACCCGCAAACTTCTTTCAAATTTCCAAAATTTTAGGAGAGTTGGTATATGCGCGGAGTGTCCGGACCATCCGGTTGGCCGCGTAGCCTTCTCACTCGAGCAGTCCGCTCGGGAACCTTGAGTCCAGTAAGCCTAATCTTAGTAAATTTAGGATAGAGCTATACCCTTTTTATTTTTAATCATGCATACATTCACCATAGGTGGGTCGATCCTTGGCATCGACTCCACAATTAAGAAATCCACCAAAATTGTCGACGGGCCTCGCTCCCCCAACGACCATCAACATATTATTTGTAGCGTGATAATGATGGACTAATCCAAGCCTAATCATGACATGCCGATATTGGAAAATGTACATACATTTTGTCTTCATTTCCAACAAAAGCACTGTAGTTTGACAGCTTGGATTAATCTGTCATAATCTCTCATATTTGGCGTTTAGGCCCACCTCTGGCATAAGAGAGGCTCCATGCATGATAGGATGCATATTTAATTCCCGCACAGTTTGTTTGCTATTTTTCTTCTTTTATCTCTGTACATATTATTTAATGCAATAATTAGCTGCTTCAATTTTGTACATATCATACCATGTCGCTTGCGACTCTTGAACAGAAATTGTGTCACTGCTCGAGAATAAAACGTTCTTGAACATCAACTCTCGGACCTTGTGAAGCAATCAGGGGAGTCTTTGACTATACTATCACACATCCACATTTTATTATTCTTTCTGTGACTTTCCTCCTTTCACCTGGTGCTTTTATTTTTGCAGGTTGATCGTCCTTGCGAACAGTCGGGGGCGGTCATTCTAAAACATTATTCCTGGATATACTCCAGAAAAGAACAAAGCCAAAGGCTTTCACAAAGATGACCGAAAGATGTTTTGACTGGAAAAAGTCAGCCAACACCAGATTCAACGAGTCATCACTTTAATTTGTCTATACTTTTGTTTTGTTACATATTTGCAAATTCAGTTGATATGTTTAATTTTCGTTACATAATTTTTTTTATATCATACCATTTTTACAACATATCTTTACGAACTACGAGTGTCTGATTCTCACCATACGGTGTGATACGTAGGTAACCCTTCTCGGGTGCGACACCCCTAAAAAATCAAATAAAAAAAAATGAAAAATATGATTTCGGATTATCCATCTTTTTTTTTCATTACATCCTAATGGACAATCTTTTTTTCATTACATCCTATTGTGGATTATTATTTTTTTCATTGCATTCATCCTAATATGGACAATCACTTTTTTTATTGCATACAATTTTACTTGCTATCTTATTGTGGGTAAATTCTTTTTCAATCTTACATTTTTTATAACCTATCTTCACGAACTACGAGTGTCTGATTCTCACTGTTCGGTGTGATACGTAGGTAGCCCTTCTCGGGTTCGACAACACTAAAAAAAAAAAATCAAAAAAAAAAAAGAAAATGAAAAAAAAAGATGCACTTCCTTGTCCACCGTAGATAAGGACATATCTGGTTTATCAATTTTTTCATTCATCCTATAATGGACATTCATTTTTTTTTATTTACATGCATCCTATTGTGGATGATCATTTATTCATTGCATTCATTCTATTGTGGACAATTATTTTTACTTTACATTCGTCCCATAGTGGATAATCATCTGTTTTATACAATTTTTACTTTTACTATCCTAGTGTGGATGAATTTTTTTTTAAAAAAAAACATACATTTTATATATACTATCTGGACGAACTACGCACACCTGATTCTCGTCAAAGATGAGATACGTAGGCAACCCTATTCGGGTTCGGTACCCTTTATTCAAAAAAAAAAAAACAAAGTACAAAAATATTTTTAAGAATCATTGACTGACTTGGTTGATACCAACACAGTTAAGGGTGTGCATAGGAAAGAACAAGTGGAGAAGACTGACTTCGTGGTAAACCATTGATTCTTCTGGTACCTCTCATTCACGCCTGTGTTGACACTTAAAAATTGTTTTGCATGCTTCCAAGATATGAACAAAGCCAACCTCATCGTTTCACGTGCATTGTGTGGTGAGTTTTTAGAATAAGTTCAATTGCATTGCATTGTGATCTAGAACTTGGCTCGAATGTTTGTTGAGGCGAAATCCTGAGTAACACTTGGTATAGGAAATGATCGTAGGCTTTCTTTGATCCGTTTGAGCCTTTCCAGCGTACCAAATAACATTATCCGTCGTACTTCCCCTTTGAGCCTGAAGCCTATTTTTTTTAACAACCACATCTTATGCCTATACCCTTTCTGAGTGCGTACACGCACTATCCCTCTTTTGGCCCGACTTCCTTGAGCGCATCAGAAATATGCAATTTACTGAAAATGATCCGAGTTGAAGTTTGAAATATTCCCAAAAGAGGAAAAGAAAATCAAACAAAAGTACGACTTCACACAAAAAGAAGTCAAAAGCTCCGACAATATCAACAACAACAAAAAAAAAGAAAAGAGAGGAAATAACTCTGAAAAGGGGGAAAAAGCTCCAAACGAAATATTCAAAAGAAGTCGGTACAAAACAAGGTGGCAAAAAGAAGCAAATCGGCATCAAGGCACACAAATATCAAGCACGGACATATTCCAACGCTCAAGGAAGGATTAGTCACTCCTTACCCAAATAATATCCTTTCCTTTCCCCACGCCTACATTACAAACCCATAACAAGCCCTACATGATCCTATACCGAGGGTTCTCACATTAGTGGATACTCACATGACGGCCAAGCCTATGGTATCACAATTAAATGCATTGAACATCTTTCTGAGGGTGAGTGTACTTCTCTAGACGTCCCAAAATTCAAAATACTGAAATATATGTGAGGAAGGGACTTTCTTTCAGTGAGGGCATTTGAAACATGAGGATGCATATATGTCAAAATCTTGGCTTGAAACAAGTGTCGATACTCATGTATGTCTGAGGTAGCATCTGAAGCTATAGGAATTACCTTGAAGTCTGTCTCGATTTGACAGAAAGCAAATAACGGGAGCCCCTAAGCACAATACTAATTGTTGGTACCAACAGAAGTCAAGACGTGATTCTGTCTTTTTCATATTTTCACAAAAAAAAACAAAAAAAAAACAAAAAAAAAAAAAGCCTTGCAAAATATATTGCATCATTTTTCAAACACTAGTCACTCTCTTTTACAAAAAAAAATAAAAAAAATAGTCTACAAATACAAAATTCTTTTTGCTTGCATGAACTACGTTATGACCTGATTCCCTCGGCGGGATACGTAGGCAGCCACATCGGCTTCGGTCCCATTTTGGAAAAGTTCACAATCTCTTTTGCCGCATGAACTACGTTATGACCTGATTCCCTCGGCGGGATACGTAGGCAGCCACATCGGCTTCGGTCCCATTTTGGAAAAGTTCACAATCTCTTTTGCCGCATGAACTACGTTATGACCTGATTCCCTCGGCGGGATACGTAGGCAGCCACATCGGCTTCGGTCCCATTTTGGAAAAGTTCACAATCTCTTTTGCCGCATGAACTACGTTATGACCTGATTCCCTCGGCGGGATACGTAGGCGGCCACACCGGCTTCGGTCCCATTTTCAGAAAATCCTTACAAATCTCTTTTGCCGCATGAACTACGTTATGACCTGATTCCCTCGGCGGGATACGTAGGCGGCCACATCAGCTTCGGTCTCATTTTTAGAAAACCCTTACAAAATTCATTTTGCTTGCATGAACTACGTTATGACCTGATTCCCTCGGCGGGATACGTAGGCAGCCACATCGGCTTCGGTCCCATTTTGGAAAACTTCACAATCGTCATTTTACTTGCAGCGAACTACGTTATGACCTGATTTCCTTTATCTGATGCGTGGCGGCCTATACCGGCTTCGGTCACACCATTGGAAATTGTGTGTCCATTATCTTGCACACAACAAAATAGGCTCACATGATCGCCTTGATAGGACAAACAAGTTGCCCGCACAAACTCGATTTTGTCCAGTTTGAAGTTCAACATCTTCATATATACTAGAAACTGGGGCATATTTTAAGGGTTCACTGCAAGAATATGCCAATGGACCTGGAAAATTCCAGACAACTGAGTCTTCAATCTAAACCAATATGAGCTTGCAAGCGTCCAGGGCAAAAGCTACAACTCACAAATTTCTTTGAGTATGGTCTTCAGGTTGACAAAGGCAGAGAAGCCGCAACATGTGTGCTTAATTTGGCAAAGACGTCGCCTCACATTTTTGTCTGTGCAAGGACGACATTTCAATTCACAGTCCACAGGAGTTTGAATCGGCAGAAGATTAAACACAACGTGGAATCATATTACACCAAACTGACGGCAATGGACGTCATTTACATCTTTCACAGCATTACAACGACAAAGAACATCGCCCATACAATCGGCGTCAAGAACACGCCTATGCAACGGCGTCATCCGCACAACACGCGTCTACACAATGACGCGTTTACAACGCACCACGTCTATGCAACGACGTCATTTCAACCCATGCGGGTCACAAACGCATCACGTCAATACAACGACGTCAATCAGGCGCCCACCTCCTAATGCGGGTATTTTCATTTCAGTCAGGCGCCCACCTCCTAATGCGGGTATTTCAATTTGACCAGCGCCCACCTCTGTCACGGGTATTTCAATTTCGATCAGCGCCCACCTCCTAACGCGGGTATTTCAATTTGATCAGCGCCCACCTCCTAACGCTGGTATTTCAATTTGATCAGCGCCCACCTCCCAACGCGGGTATTTCAATTTGATCAGCGCCCACCTCCTAATGCGGGTATTTCAATTTGATCAGCGCCCACCTCCTAACGCGGTATTTCATCTTAATCGAGCACCCACCTCCTAACGCGGGTATTTCAATTTCACCAGCGCCCACCTCCTAACGCGGGTATTTCAATTTGATCAGCGCCCACCTCTAACGCGGGTATTTCAATTTGATCAGCGCCCACCTCTGTCTGGGTATTTAAATTTGATCAGCGCCCACCTCTGTCTGGGTATTTCAATTTGATCAGCGCCCACCTCCTAACGCGGGTATTTCAATTTGATCAGCGCCCACCTCCTAACGCGGTATTTCAATTTGATCAGCGCCCACCTCCTAATGCGGTATTTCAATTTGATCAGCGCCCACCTCCTAACGCGGGTATTTCAATTTGATCAGCGCCCACCTCCTAACGCGGTATTTCATTTCACCAGCGCCCACCTCCTAACGCGGGTATTTCAATTTGCCAGCGCCCACCTCCTAATGCGGGTATTTCAATTTCGCCAGCGCCCACCTCCTAATGCGGGTATTTCAATTTCAGTCAGGCGCCCACCTCCTAATGCGGGTATTTCAATTTCAGTCAGGCGCCCACCTCCTAATGCGGGTATTTCATCTTAATCAGGCGCCCACCTCCTAATGCGGGTATTTCATTTCAGTCAGGCACCCACCTCCTAATGCGGGTATTTCATTTTCAGTCAGGCGCCCACCTCCAAATGCGGGTATTTTAATTTCAGTTAGGCGCCCACCTCCTAATGCGGGTATTTCAATTTCAGTCAGGCGCCCACCTCTGTCTGGGTATTTCATTTCATCAGCGCCCACCTCCTAACGCGGGTATTTCAATTTGACCAGCGCCCACCTCCTAATGCGGGTATTTCATCTTAATCAGGCGCCCACCTCCTAATGCGGGTATTTCATTTCAGTCAGGCACCCACCTCCTAATGCGGGTATTTCATTTTCAGTCAGGCGCCCACCTCCAAATGCGGGTATTTTAATTTCAGTTAGGCGCCCACCTCCTAATGCGGGTATTTCAATTTCAGTCAGGCGCCCACCTCCTAATGCGGGTATTTCAATTTCAGTCAGGCACCCACCTTCCAATGCGGGTATTTTATTTTTTTCAGTAAGGCGCCCACCTTCTAATGCGAGTATCTTAATTTCAATCATGCCTATGCAACAACGTCATCTGCATCGGGGAAGTACTTCGAACATCGTTCAGCCCTTTCCCCAGTATCTCGCAACATCTGCAGCCGGTGTCATCATAAGTCGACATTGGATTTCTTCCCATTCAACTCTAATCTTTCCTCGATTCCCAATGATCAGGACAAAATTGGCTACTCAGTCAACTTCTTTGGCCGAAAACTCTTTCATCGTCTGCGGCCAAAGAGGGGCATCTGTTGACACCCAATTTTGTCCCATCTTTTTGGATTTTATTTGCAATTTTTAATATTTTTGACACTTTAAAACAATTTTAAAATATAGGTATATATGTGTATATATATCATTATTATCATTTATTATTTGCATTTTTACTGTCATTTGCATTTTTATATCACAAGCATACTTTTGTCTTAATATTATATGTTATTTTATTTTCGCAAAACGGCGTTGCATTTTTTTTTTTTTAAGCATCAAGCATTTCACAAATATTATATTTTATCATATTATCATCTTTACAATTTATAATTTTTTGCAAAGCTTTTTTTTATTTTTTTTATATATAATAAAACCCTTTTTATATTTTTAAACCCATAACCCATTTCATTTCCCCCAAGCAATTTCTACTCAACCCAAAACAATTCCTACCCAACCCAAACTAAAACCCATTTCGTCCAAGCCCAATCCATCACCCATTTATTTCCCCAAACCCAAAACAATTCCAAACCCCCATCCGAAGCCCATCCGAATCGGCCCACTCGTCCAACCCATTATCCCATTTTTATCTACCCTTTAAACCTAAAACATTCATTCCACACACCCTCAAAAATTTCAGCCGCAACATTCTATATATCTCTCTCACTCTCTCTTCCATCTCACTCTCTCTCTCTCACTCACTCCATCACCAAGACGCATTTCACACCGGCGACCCCACGTCGCCGGCCACCTCGCCAACACCCCACACCACCGGCCACCCTACCCCACCCACGCCGGGACAACCTACACCCACATCACCACCACGACGCCGACACCGTCGCCGACACCAACCAGCCCCATACCCGCTGACCACATCGCCGACCAACTCACCACCGCCGACACACCATCACCTTACACCCTTCACACCTCGCCGACACCACCAACCAACCCATATCTACACCACCTAAAATCCGAAAACCCATCTATAAATACCCCCTTTTGTTTCTTAACTTTAATCCAAAAATACTCCTACTTGTTTCATAATTTTCAATCCGAAAATCATATTTCATTCTTCACATTTTTGGTCGTTTGGAGGCTGTTTTGTTTTCGGGTCGGGTAAAAATCCGGGTCGGTCAATTCAGAGGCTAAATATCGTAAAACCAATGACCGGAAAGCAAAATCAACATTTCCGGGTCGGGTCACCGTTCGGCCGAGTCACAATCCGGGTGGGTCACCCTTGTCGGACAAAAATCTCCAGGTTTATGTTTTTATTTTGTTGTTGATGTACCTGAAATTTGGAGGAAATTCGCCTGGGTCACCGATTCGGTCGGTCATCGACCCGAAGTCTGGGTCGACCTTCGGTTAATTCAGGCATTTTGTATGTTTATATTGTCTTTGTTGGTTCCCTGAAAATTTGGAAAGAATTTGATCCGGATTGAAGTATCCGATTCGGGTCGGGTCGACCCGATTCGAATAGATTCCCAGATTTTTGTGTTTTAATATTTTTTGTTGTTGTTGGTTATCTGTAATTTGGAGAAAATCGATTCGGGTTGAAAATATCCGATTCGGGTCATCGACTGGGTCAGATCCTTGACTCGGTCATCAACGACGGTCAGTCATCGACCGGTCACCTTGACGGTCGGGTCGACCCGATTGGTTAAATTTCCAGATTAATTGTGTTTTATTTTCTATTGTTGGCTATCGAAAAAAATGATTCGGCCTGGTCCATCAATCTGATTCGGTCGGGTCTTGATCTGATTCGGTCGGTCACCGGATCAAGTAAATTTCATTTTGCGTATTTTATATATATTGTTGTTGGCTATCCGAAAATACAAGAAAAATTGATTCGGTCCGATTGCATTTTGGGTTGAGTTTTATTGATTCGGCCTGGCCACCCGGTCTTGTAATAATTCCATTTTGGATTTTAATATTTTGTTGTTGGTTATCTGAAAAATACAAAAAATGTTTGATTAGTGTCGGGTCAACGAAATCCAGTAGGATCCTTTGTTGATGTCGGGTCAAAATTCCAGAATTCGGGTCGGACATCTTAATTGAAAATTGTTGGTTTATTTTGGCATTTAAATATTCATACACGGATATCTTGTATTTTGCTGTTTTATCATTTTAACTAATACTGCATTTTGGCCGATGAAATTAAATTCGAGGCCGCGCTTTTTTTTTGTTTGTTTCTCTGTTTACTGTTCTAAACATCCGTGCCACGGATATGTACTGTTTACTGTTTTGAATAAAATACTGCATTTAGGCCGATGAAATTAAATTCGAGGCCGCGCTTTTTTTTTGTTTCGTTTCTCTGTTTTCTGTTTTCTGTTTTCAACGTCCGTGCAACGGATTACTGTTTTATTGTTTTAACTAATACTACACTTAGGCCGATGAAATTGAATTCGAGGCCGCGCTTTTTTTTTCTTTCTTTCGTTTCTCTTTTCTGTTTTTAAACATCCGTGCAATGGATTACTGTTTTGGTTTAGGTTACTGTTTTTTTTGAATAAATATTGCATTTAGCTTTGCCAAAGATCGCTTTTAACATCCGGCGTGGATATTTCTGCTTTTTTTCATTTACTAAACATCCCGCCTTCTCGGAATTGCCTCTGTTTTTCGCTTATTGTTTATCGCTTATCTGCTTTGCGTCTGCAGTTCCAATTTTTAATTTTTTGATTTGAACACGATACCACACCGGCCGATGAAAAAATATCCGTCGATTTTGAGGCCTCCACAGTTGTAAAGACGGAAAATAAAGCTTTTGGGCAAGGATGAAACTTAAATCTTTTTCACCCGAGAGACCAACATGTTCGATAGGCAAGGCAACTAAAATGACCAACGAGTCATATGTTCGCAACCACGACGTGATTGGAATGATCTTTTCAAAATTTAAGTCTGAGCCCTCCGTGAATCAAAACATTTATTGTTTTGGATGCGGATCCAAGCTATGTATATTTAATTATTTCTAACCGTTTATTCTTGATGACTTGCAAAGATAAAGTCAAAGAAGGCAAATACCCCTCGAAGATTACTTATTTTTGTTGTTGTCTTTTACTTTCTTTAATTCACTTCATTTCATTACGTATTGTAATATTATTGTACTCGTGAAATTATTGAAATGTTTAGAATAGGCAAACATAGAATTGATTAATAGGGTAGTCTAAAACTTGAAACCCATTGCTAGTTCATTTATTTTTAGGCTCGGTTAGTTTTAAAATTGTTAATCGCTAGTTTATCTATTTTTAGGCTCGTCGCCCATAAGAAATCACATTGCATACATCTTTATCAATTTTCATACGAATGCATATTCATAGTCTTTTTAGCTTTACATGTATATTATTGTCATACAAATGCATGCTTGTACAAATGCATAATTTCATTAAATACTTGCAACATTATTTTTATACTTGTAAAATATGCACTTTTAACATAATAATTAACCTGAGTTTGATCGGATAACCGCAAGTTAGCGGATCTTAAAGGATGCCTAACCCCTTCCCTTTAGGATAATAATGAACCCTTACCTAGAATCTCATTAGTTTTGTAGATCATAAAATTGGAGTTATTTTACAGCTTTTAGTTAGTATTTAGGTGCCCTAATTCACCTTAGAATAATTAGGTGGCGACTCCTCAAAGCAAGCATTTTATCCAATCCAGAGGGAATCGACGCCATCGTGTCGCGAAGCCCGCAGGTCAAAATGGGGTGCGACAGTATTCACCTAATTCCTTTTTTAACTTCAACAACAACCTTGTATGCTTTTTTACTTTTTCCATTTTTTGAACTTGCATGTCTACCGAAGGGCTCCTAGACCCCGAGGCCCAACCTCTCTGCTACTTCAATTATCTTTGATCCGGTAGTTGACCCAGCTGCATCAGTTCAACGTATAACCGAAGTCCCTAAAAAATTACCTCAAAAACCAAGTCCTCAAAGCCCCCGAAATCACCTTTGGTTGGCTCAAAGAGGAAAAGAGCCTCGGAAGCGGGTGACTCTTCCAGAAGTCAAGACACCGACATCTCACCAGAAGATGTTTGGGTAAGAAATGTTATCTCTATCACCACTCCGGCGGAGGATACTCATGACGAAGTTAGAGAAGAGAATGTTACCGAAGCTACCGAACCAATTTTGTTGCCAACTGATACCACATTTATTCCTCAACTACGCCACCGGTCACTGAGCTTGTCATCATCAAAGATGATCGTGAATCCACATATGAGGACTTGCTGGCTAAGAAACCCAAACCTTCCACTTCAACTCCTCCTCCATCATCACAACAGGCCCAAAGCTTCAGGCAAAAAGACTTTGAGCGACTCTTCGAGGAAGTCGGAACCTCCACTGACCCGATCGAGCGGGCGAACTCCTCCGAGTTTGCTCACATGGTCATACCTCAGAATTTGACCATGTCTAACCAAACTCCGAGGAACCATGCCAATTCCCGATCCAAACTTATGAGTGTTTTCCCAGCTCCAAGTGCAGACCCGAGAAAAGTGCGATTTGCCACTATTTCCTTCCCTGAGGATACCAACTTTTTATCCCGGCTAGTTGGAGTTGCCAATTACTTGAAGCCTCTGATATCGGAGTCCGATAGGGAAAAAATAAAAAATATTTTTTGGCAGTGCCTCTTCAACGAGGGTATGCATGCCTCCAACCGGGTACGTATCATTCTTGATTGCTTAAGTAGGTAGTTGAATTATCTTCTCACTTCAAACCTCCCCTTGGTTTTCAATTTTGCAGTTATCCATTTTAGTAGGTGAGGGATTCATCCGATGCATGGGTGAAAATGAGCACCTCGAAGGGCAGTTGGACGCCCAAGATAACAAGATCCAATACCTCAAAGGGCTTCTTTAACAAAAAGAGGCCCAACTGCAGCTAACTTGCCCATTGTCAGGGATGGGCTGGATCGGTCCAGGGCGACTACCTACGAGAAATGAACGACCTCAAGCTTGTTACCGAGGAAAATAGAATTTTTGACAAAGAGAATGAAAAACTCTTCCAAGATGTCGAAGTCTTCACTCAAGAGCTAGGGGAACAAGAAGAAGTTCGACACTACCAAGCTCAGCCAATGGAATTTTTTAATGCTGAACTCGACTGCCTTAATGCCGAGTATGCTGCAATGGATACTGATAAGGCCGCCGAACTTACTGCGCTGAAGATGGCTCTGGATTATGCCGCCCAACAAGCCCAAACCAATGAGGGGCTGAGAAATGAGCTTGAGGTTTCGAACTAAAGATATGCTAAGATTTTGGCTCAACTTGCTCAAGTCTCGGCTGAAGGAGACCAGGCTCTGGCTGACGTGGAGGCCGAAGTGGCCCGGACAGTACTAAAAATTGAGTACATAAAATAGAATGTATGGAGGTACACTTTGTAGCAGGCTCGTGACGGAATCCCAGAGATTGATGACAAGATTGATGAGGCCAAAGAGGTCGAGCTCCGAGCCTACCGCAAGTTGAATGGAGATAACTCCGAGGATGACACAAAGAACTCCAGATCCGAGTCCGGTTAAGATCTAGACTTTCATGCCTTTGTATTTATTTCCATTTTTTACATGTTTTTCTCCGGCTGTTTACTGGTCTTGTATATAAAATGCATGTCCCTTCTGGTCATGATTTTTCTATCTTTCAACATATGTTATTGCTTCCTTGTTTTTCAATAACTTAGCCACATAAAATCTCAACCCAATTCGGGCTAACTGCCCCTGGCTTCAGAGTCTTAGTTAAACAAACCATCACTTAGTTTATGTCGAGCCGAATGAAAGTTCCTTTCGGTCTTAAAGTGAATTATTTAAAATTTTACTCTTAGTTTGCTCTATACCTGGCAATTTCTTCCGGTTTTGGGTCATTCAATGACTAAATATAAGGACCCTTTTTATGCTTATGAATAAGACGTCTCCTATTTACCTCAGGCATGAAATTGGAACTTCATTTATTTCCAACAACTTAGACAATTTCAGGTGTCTTTAAAAATAGCTTGGGTTCACTTCGAACTGGTGCCTTAGAAATATACTTCACTTATTTTTGTTCTGGATGTATTTACGATGACAGTCTCCAGTTAAGGACCTTAACAAATTCATTAGCTCGTAAGCCCTTAACAAATCCATTAGCTCATAAGTCTAAAGGCTTTATCGATTACCTGGAAATAAGAGTATGTATGCAAATGAGTGTAATCGAGGCGAATCTCGGACAAAAGCATTTTTCCTTCAAATTTTGCATTAGTCAAACATCTGGGCAAGATTCATTCGATCTTTTTGCCTTTACATTTTTGTCGTAATATTAAAACTATTTAGGCAAGATTCATTCGTTCTTTTAACCCTTACAATAGTCCTAAAAACTAAAAAATCTTCTAACTTCAAATAACTTTGAGACTTTGAACCTGTTCGCCTTCAAACTTCTTTGTCGAGGGTATGTCAGTCCCCTAGTATTTGTATTCGAAGTTATGAGAATTCAAACACTACTTGCTTTTCAATATCGGACAGTCCCCAGTGTTTGTCTGGTCATCAGCTACTTAGTAACACGCTTTGCATCATTGCCTCATTAAAAACCTTTGTCAAAAAATCCTTTTTGGGATAAAAACTGTGCTAAGAAAAAAAGAGTGCAACACGTGTTTTCAGACCTAATTCTAACTTGTGCTTGGTCTTTAACTCATGACCCCAACTTTGCTCCTGCAAAAGTTAGTTCCATCGAAACAAAATGAAATTCAAGTAAAACACATACCTTCGCAGTAATACCGCTTCAAATGTGCAACGTTCTATTTGTTCGGCAATTTTTGACCATCTTCGGCTTCTAACTGGTACGAGCCTTTACCGGTTATTCCTGACACTTTGTAGGGACCTTTCTAATTCGGGCCCAATTTCCGTTCGTTGGAATTTTTAGTGTTGAGGGTTACCTTCTATAAAACCAAGTCCCCTACTTGAAAGTGCCTAAGATTAGCCCTTCGGTTGTAGTATCGACCCATCATTTGCTTTTGGGCCACTAACCGTAGCAATGCCAACTCACGGTGTTCATTCGTTAAGTCAAGCTTGACATCTATAGCTTCGTTGTTCGACTCTTCGATTGCAAGGCTAAACATTAAGCTCGGCTCACCAACTTCCACCGAAATTAGCACTTCTGCACCGTATACCAAAGAAAATGGTGTTTCACTAGTACTAGATTTTGACGTTGTTCTATAAGCCCACAACACCTACGGCAAAATATCTTTCCACTTGCGTTTTGACTCGTTCAGTCTTTTCCTCAGATTCTGAATAATTATTTTATTTGTTGACTCCGTTTGCCTATTTGCACTATGGTGGTGTGGAGTTGATAAAATATTCTTAATTTTCAACCCTTCGAGAAAGTCGTTCACCTTCTTTCCAATGAACTGTCACCCATTATCGCAAGTGATCTCCGTTGGTATGTCGAACCGGCAAATGATGTGGTCCTATATAAAATCAATCACTTATTTTTATTTAACTTTCTTGAAAGCTTTGGCTTCAACCTATTTAAAAAAATAATCATTTATAAACAAGATAAAATATACCTTTCTAGGTGTCCATGAGAGTGGCCCAACGATATCCATCCCCCATTTCCTGAATGGCCATGGTGATAAAACCTGATGCATCAATTCCGCCGATTGATGAATCATGGGTGCGTGCCTTTGGCATCTGTTACATTTTCGGATGAAGTTCTTTGTATCTTCCTCCATCTCAGACCAATAATACCTGAACCTAATTAATTTTTGAACCAGTTACTCTGCTCCTGAATGATTACCACAAGTCCACTCATAAACCTCGCGCATCATGTAATTGGTTTCGCTGGGTCCTAATCACCTTGTTAAAGGATCATAAAAAGACATTTGGTACAACTGACCAAACAAAATCTAGATGCTTTAGTATGAAGGGCCTCGACTCCTTCGGATCTGTAGGCAACTTTCTATCCCGAAGGTAGTCGATGTATTTATTGCGCCAATCTCAAGTCAAACTTGTCGTATTCACTTAGACATGATCACTATCAATCACAAAATTAAGCAGCTGCATAATCGTTCCTACATTGAACTCCTCCGCTTTTACGGATGACCCCAAATTAGCCAAGCCATCCACCTTATTGTTTTGCTCTCGAGACGCATGCTCCCTAGTCCATTCTTTGAACCAATGCAAGATTACTTGAATTTTATCTAAGTATTTTTGCATCCTTTCTTAATTTACTTCGAACACCTCGTTCACTTGATTAACAACCGAGAACGGATCACATTTTCTTCAATGACTTCAGCTCTCAGATTCCGTGCCAACTCAAGACCTGCAATCATAGCCTCATACTCGACTTCATTGTAAGTTAATCTCATAGTTCTTATTTAATGCCTAATAATATCTCTTGCAGGCGCCTTAAGCATTATCCCAAGCCTGGACCCTTTCATATTAGATGCTCCATCCGTGTACAAGGTCTAGACCCCCAAAGTTTTTTTCGAAGTTAATAAAAGTTCTATTTATACTTCGGGAATCATTCCGGGTGTAAAGTCTGCTACGATATCTGCCAAAATCTGAGACTTTATAGCGGTTCTTGATTTATACTCTATGTCATACCCACTAATATCTATTGTCCATTAGGCTAGCCAACCATAAATTTCTGATTTATGCATTACAATTTTTAGTGGAGAAGTTGTTACTACAGATATAGGATGACATTGAAAATATGGCCTCAATTTTCTAGCAGTCGTTATTAATGCTAATGCCAATTTTTCTAAATAAGGATACCCAGTCTCTGCACTAGCTAATGTTCTACTTACATTATAAATGGGAAATTGTGTATCTTTTTCTTCTCGAACCAAAACTGTGCTTACAACCACTTCAGATACTGTCAGGTACAGGAACAATTGCTCGTCTGCCTTCAGTTTTTATAGTAATAGCTGACTAGACAATTATTTCTTCAAATCCCTCAAAGTTTGCTGACACTCCGATGTCCACTCGAAGTCATTCTTTTTTTTCAACAAAAAGAAGAACCATTGACTTTTCTTCGAAGACTGAGAGATAAACCTCTTAAAGTGGCTATCCTCCTAGTGAGTCTCTGCACTGCTTTCATATTGTCAAGCACCTCCGGTATCTCTTCGATGGCTTTGATCTTATCCGGATTAATCTCTATTCCTCGGTTTAAAACAAATAAAACAAAGAACTTGCCCGAGCCAACTCCAAAAGCACACTTTTCAGGATTTAGCTTTATGTTGTACTTTCGGAGCATGTCAAATATTTCCTGCAAATGCTTTAAATGATTCTCTGCTTTCTGGGACTTAAATAACATATATTAATGTAACTTCCATTGTATTTCTTATTTGATCCTCGAACATGCGATTAACTAGGCATTGATATATTGCTCCGACATTTTTTAAACCAAATGACATTACATTATAACAATAGGTCCCGTACCTAGTTCTAAAAGAAGTTTTCTCTTGATCCTTCGGGTTCATTCGAATCTGATTGTACCCAGAGTAAGTGTCAAGAAAACTTAACATCTCATGCCTTGCCATAACATCAATCATTCGATCGATGTGCGGCAAAGGAAAAGAGACTTTGGGCATGCCTTGTTCAAATCTTTAAAATCCATACACATTCTCAACTTATTATCTTTTTTAGGTACGCCCACTACGTTATCTAGACAATCTGGGTAAGATACTTCCCAATTAGAACCTATATTTAAAAGCTTTGTTACCTCATTCTTGACGAACTTATGCTTGAATTCGACCATTGGCCTCCTCTTTTGCTTTACCAGGGAAAATGTCTAGTCCAAAATCAATTTGTCAGTCGTGATCTCTGATTAAATACATTTCATGTCTAAATAGGACCAGGCAAAATAATCAGAGTTAGCTTTTAGAAACTCAATTAATTTAAGTCTGAGCTCCAGAGATAATCCGGTGCCCAGGTATACCTTTCTATCCGGTAGATGCATGAACAAGATGACTTTCTCCAGTTCTCTACGGTTGACTTCATGGCATCTGAATCATCTGGTAGCACGAATGACCTCGGGACACAGAAGTAATCCTCTTTATCCTCGAAGCTTATCTTGTCCTCCTCTTATTTCTTTCGACTGAAGAGTCTGAGTCTTGTGATTGCTATTTAACTTTTTTGCCTTTATTTAAATCTTTCACTTATTTTGGTGCGTGCACCGCTTTCTCTACCACAAACATTTCCCTTGCTACCAGTTGCTCCCCGTGAATTTTCTTTATTTTCTCCAGGGTTGAGAACTTTAACATCATGTGCAACGTCGAAGGAACGACCCTCATGTCAAGCATCCAAAGCCTGCAAAACAGTGCTTTCTACCTCATCTTGCCTTCAATAATATAGAACTTCGTTTGCTAAATTGTTTTGGTTGCGTTGATCGGAAGAGTGACCTCCCCCCTCGTAGTCTCATTCGCCATGTTGAATCCATTGAGAACCCAGACCACCACTACAATTTGGCTCAACAACCTTAATTGCTCTATCACTTTCCACTGGATTATATTGGTTGAGCTACTAGGATCAATCAAAATACGCTTAATGCGAAATTTATTGATAAATACATAAATTACCAACGCATTATTATGAGGCTGAATGATGCCCTCTGCGTCTTCATCATTAGAAGAGATTGTTCCCTCTGGAATGTAGTCTATGGATTTTTTCTCACGAGTGACTGAGACTTTCGTCTTCTTTGCAGTCATGACAACTCCATTTAGAACGTCCATTCCCCCAATAATCATATTTATAATAAGTCGGGGTTCGACCGATTTTGTCTGTTTGTTTGCTTTCCTATTTCTATAGTTTCCCTTTGCCCGACCACTTAAGAACTTGCATAGGTGGCCATTTTTTAAATAACCGGGCCACTTCATCCCTTAACTGGAGACAATCCTCTGTTTTATGACCACGAGTTCCATAGAAATCACAAATCAAGTTTGGATCTCTTTGAGTCGGGTCTGTCTGAAGTGGTCTTGACCACCTTATTTTCTTTATATGACTAATGGACGAAACGAGCCTAGTTGTATCAATGTTGAAATTGTATTCGGATATCCTCTAGTCTTTCCACAAGATTTGAAGAAGATCCACCGATATCATTTTTGAATTGCAAACCCATACTAGTAGACCCTCGATCATTACGCCTATATCCTCTATTCGATGGAAAATTGCGATTGTTACAATCCCGATTTGATCTGAACTTCAACCTCTCCGGTTGACAGAAGGGTTGATATCTATCCTTTAAAGAATTTGGCTCCGACTGGACTACCCTCTTTGACTTATCAAAGTTTTTGTTCCGTCCTACGGACCTCGGTGGAAGTTCAAGCTGATCATCATCTACCATGATTTTGGATACCTGTTATGCACATCTGCCCATATTACCGCCGGGAATTCTAATAGGTTCTCCTTTAATTTGAATGAGACACTGAAGCTCCTAGGATTCAGCCCCTTGGTGAAAGCTTCAGCTGTCCATTCATCCGGTACTCGGGAAAGAAGCATCCGCTCCTTTTGAAACCTGATCACGAGTTCCCGCAATAACTCCGTATCCTTCGGAGCTATTTTGAAAATATCTTATTTCCTTGCTTGAACCTTTCGAGCTCCGTCATGTGCATTTATAAAAGCATCTGCAAGCATTTCAAATGAATTAATTGAATGTTCATGCAACATAAAATATCATGTTATTGCTCATTTGGAAAACGTTTCACCGAATTTCTTCAGTAACATAAATTCAATATCATTCGGGTGCATGTCGATGCCCTTTATTGTACAAGTATACGCCATCACATGCTCTTGTGGATCCGTTGTCCCATCGTACTTCGAAAGGTCAGACATTTTAAACCTCTTTGGTATTAACTTCGGTGCTGCACTTTGCGGAAATGACAATTGGATGTATCTCTTCGAGTTTGGCCCCTTCAAGATCGGAGGTGCCCTAGGAATCTGGTCTACCCATGATTTTTAGGTTTCCACATTCTTTTCATTGGTGTCAATTTGTTTAGTTAAGGCTTCAAGCATTTTCAGGACCTTTGAGGACTCATTAGTGTCCGAACCATTAGCATTCTCGTCGACTCGATCCTCTTCCCGGCCTGGTTCATAATTGCGGATGAGACGAGTTTCATCTACTGCACTGCTCCGCTGCTTTTCTTTTGAAACAGAGTTATAGCCTCCTGCTGCTCTTTTAACATATAAAAGATTTGAGCAAAATATATTTCTTCCTCCTCGTCGTCCGGTGTTTTCTGTCGTGACCTTTTGAATGACTAGGGTGAAATCACGGGATTGTTGTTATTCACCGAATCAATCTCGTTCGGTGAAGCAATGGGCGGAACGCCATTAACTTGATCAACTGGTGGCACACTATTGATCGGGTCGATAGGTGGAACGTCAGGAGGAATGTTGTTGTTGTTCTCATCGTGGTTGCTGATTTGAATGTCGCTAGCCATTCTGTAGTACTTAGAATTGACCTAAAATCATGAAATCTCGAAAGAAACAAAGTGAAATTTGAGTTTGAACAAATCATCACTATTATCCTTAGGCCCACGGTGGGCGCCAAACAGTTTACCCAAAAAAGATACAGTTGAATTTATAAGTGGTTTTAAGGATATGTGGATCGATTCACAAATAAGTTAAATAAATAATTAGCAATAAGTAAATGAGTGAAAGCAATAAGCAAAAGATGTAGCATGAATTAGTGAATTCTTGATTGAAACTTGTCAATGAACTTGGTCCGGTCCTTAGCAAAATTGCTTCGTACCCGAGCCAATATTGTGAGCTTTTACATATTTAATTATAATGAAATTGTGCAAGTAGACAAAATTAATAATCAGATTAAGAAAGAAGAGAAGTAGACTTGCGTACGGCCGTACTGGAGCCCTTCCAACATGAAGGTTGGACTCCTTTTATAGCTAATAATACAAGGCATTTATTCCCAAGAGTCACTCCCTCATTAAATGCAATTAAATGATAGAAACGGTCACTTAATGAGCGAATAGTAATGGCTGGCGCCATATCCGAAATGGATAGGCGCTAAGCACCTTCGATTTTTCACCCAATGTCAACAGGTCCGGTCACCGTTTAGTGTCACCTAGTTCGACCGTCAACCAGCCTTATTACGACACCCGAACTTACCACCGGCACACATTGTTCCTTTCTTTCGATTTCTATTCCCAAACCACGCGTGTTGATTTTCACCGTATACATACTTAATGTACTCCATTATATTCAATTTAAATTCTGAAACTATTAAATACTTATTTGTAATACTTTTTTACTAGCTTCTACATATATGAATTCTGTTACTAAAAAAATTAAATTTATGTTTGAATTCGCACTAAAATTAGATTATTAACTATATGTAAGGATTGGCCCAGCTTTGGGAAGTAAATACTCCTAGTGTTTATTTTCTTCAAAAAGTGTTTATTTTAGAAAGTTACGGTATTTGATTGAGCTTATAGGGAAAAAACTTTTTTCTAGTGTAGTAACACAAATTGCTTTTTCAGAAGATAAAAAAAATAGTTTTTTTTCGGAAGCACTTTCTTAAAATTGTCCAAACACCAAATACTACTCTAACATTAGTAAAAACACTTTTCAAATTGATTAGTTTCACATAATTATTACTCTCCAAAAATATTTTTTCGAAAAGCACTTAGAACAAAAAGCATTAAAAATAAATTAAAAACTTAGCCAAAACAGGGTATTATAAGTCCAAAATCTTAAGGCAATGATAATTGACCAAAACCTTTAAAAACTCATTGAGAGATATTTTTCTAATATAGAATGGAGGAAACTATATATTTAATTTAACAAAGATTGTGATGAAATGGAAGTATTCCTTCATTTTTAGAAGTTTCGAATTCAAAGACTTGATTACAGATCGTCCTTATTGGGGAGTACTTTTACCTTATAATGTAGAACTTTTCTGCTCAAACTTAACTATAATTAGACCCCAATACTAAAACCAAACACCAAGTGAAAATCGAGTACCTATGCAATGATAGACGGAGGGAACAAATACCTCTTATAAACTCTATTGAAATCCTGTTATAATACTCCAAATATGAGACATTATATGGCTGGTAAATGCTTATTAGCATGAGGTGTTAATAGCAAAATTACCCCTTAAGGTTAATTTTTTAGTCTAAATTTGTCTTTCTTCCATCTATGAAGCCGTAATTGCCCTTTCTTGTTAATTAATTTAGACTATAAATTTCAAAAGTCTTTCGTTTATGTTTTTATCAAACACAATCACATAAATTAAAACGGAGGGTAATAATATATATCAATTAATCATAATTAAGTGAAGTTTATATATGAAAGACATGTATCTTACATTTATTAATTTAAGTTTATAAAAATCGAGTGTGAATATATTTTCACTCTGTGTAACTTATGAATATCGTACTCGAAATCCGTTTTAAGGTTATTTAAGGCAAGGATTACGTGTAAAATGTTTTTTTAAGTAAAGCAATAAAGTCGTCGAGCTCTTGGGAAACTAGATTACCTTATAATTAGGTGCTCTCTCTTAAATTTCAAATCCACTCGTGCGCTACTTTTAGAATCGAAAACAAAATAAATCCCCTATTAATTCTAATCCTAATCCTAATCCGTCGAAAATCCGTTAAACAAGTTACCATCTATTTTTTGTTAACCAACTCTCCTCTCCTTCTCTCTATTATTATAATAAAATCCCTCATACCACTAGGCAGCCACTAGCATATCAAAATGGTTCTCCTAACACCTCCACCAACTCCGGCCATCAGCTCCACCGCTCCCACCACCACCACCACCACCAACATATCATCCAATGGGCTTGTTGTAACCTTAATGGGCTCAATGAATTCTTTATGGGCTTTATGCAAGAAAAAACCTAATAGCCGAGGTACCAAAACCAAAAAACTAGGCGATAATTCATCCCTAGCAAAGCCGATGATTTTTTTGGCCAAGATAAGCGGTAAAGCGGTTATTTTTAGACGTAAAAAAAAGGCAAAGAATGATGAAGAGGAGGAGGTTGAAGATGATGAGGATTTCGGCGATGGAGGGCTATGGCAAAGAGAGATTTTGATGGGCGATAAATGTCAACCGTTGGATTTCTCTGGCGTTATTTACTACGATAGATATGGGAAGCGTTTGCCGGAGTTACCGATGAAATCGCCACGGGCTAGTCCTTTTACCTAGTTATCTTTATGCATCGTCGAAATATGCAGATCTGAAATAATTAATTAATGGAGTGTAAGTGATAACATGACGCAGCTTTATCTTCTTTTTTAGGGCTCTTTATGTGATTAGGGAGTTAGGTTTATGTTTGGTTAGGAGTCAAAGCCGCACAAGAGGAGATGACTATCTTCTTGTTAATTAAGTTGTGTGAATTCTCCATTTAATTGAAGGCTATTGGATTTGTGGGAAAAAAATATTTCAGCTAGTTGAATTGATTTGTTATCTTAATGTACTTTTTAATAGTTCTATTTCAATTTTAATTAAGTTTCTTGATGGACATCTTAATTAGGAGTCAAAGCAGCACAAGAGCAGATGGACATGTTTGATTTCTCCGTCTCAATTTAAGTGTCTTAGTTTAACTTGATACGAAATTTAAAAAATAAATGAAGACTTTTAAATTCGTGGTCTTAAATTAAAGATGTGTGAGGTATTTTAAATCTTGTGATCTTAAACCTGTCTTGCAATTAATTTTTTTACTAAATATAGAAAGAAACACTCTTGTCTCAGTCCCAGTATGACTGACCATCCTCTCGGACCAGCTATTGATTATCGTCTTGATAAGCTATTGTCTCACCAACTAGCTAAACAGACACGAGCCCCTCGGGCGGATTCCTCGTTTTGCCCCTCGGCGTACGAGGTATTAGCAGCTGTTTTCAGCTATTGTTTTCATCCCAAGGGCAGATTCTTATGTGTTACTTACTCGTCCACCACTGAAAATAAGGTTTTCCGTCCGACTTGCATGTGTTAAGCATGCCGCCAACGTTCATCCTGTGCCAGGATCGAACTTTCCATGAGATTCATAGTTGCATAACTTATAGCTTCCTTGTTCGTAGACAAAGCGGATAAATAAAAAAGAAAAGTAAGACATTTAAACTGAGATGGATGGAGTAACTACGAAGAGAGTAAGAGTTGCGGATCATATTAGTTTTTTTTTGGGGGGGGGGGGGTTAAATGGATACTACTTATATATATTTATACACAAAAATTACATAGGATCCCGGGCATTAGTGAATCATAGGTCCACGAACGTTCCATCTCTTCTTCCCTAAACGAGGACGTAACCTTTCTTTTTGACCACTAATAGGCTTAACGACATTAGAAAAATATGAAATGAATGTTGAAATCTTCTTTATTTTTATCCTAAGCTAAGTTTCTTTTATGGACTAATAATTTTTTACCAATACTTTCTAGCAATAATTGGGTAACTTAAAAAATCTTAAGTTCAGAAAAAGAATTGATCTAAAACAAAACGTGAAGAGTACCGAGTGAGCCTTTATTAATTTTTGAGCTTTTTGCAAGTAAATATATTATGCTTAGCGTTACTTAAAAGTTAAAAATATATAATCCTATCTTTTATCTAAAAGTTAAAAATATATAATCCTATCTTTTATCTAAAAGTTAAAAATATATAATCCTATCTTTTATCTTCAAGAGTCCAATTAGTATGACTGTGGAGTCTGGAAATTCCACGTTTCATGTCAATTAGACGTTTCACTGAAACTAAAGTTGGAAAAGTAGTAGTAGTAGTTTGAAAATTTAGCAATAGCACAAAAATTCAGGGACTACGCGACATAATGTGTTTTCAGTTGAGCATTACGTTATGTTTATATCACGTATGAAGTTTTAAGTGGCCCATTCTTTTCGTTTAATTTGTTCCGGTAAAATTGAGGAAATCACTAATTTCCCATGGATTCCTTTTGTAGTTTTTGCCATATTTAAGATTTTACATTTGCAGTACAAATGTGTGTGTGTTTTTTTTTTTTTTTGGTTTAAATTTTTTAAAGTTGCATTGATTATGAAAGTTTCACTACCTTTCAGCTTAAGCAAAAAAATGCTTTCTTGGGGCTTGTTTAGATTGACTTATTTCAAGTGCTTTTAAATCAAAATACCTTTTAAGCACTTTTGTAGTCTTTGAGTAAAATAAAAAAATACTTTTAAACATTTGTTTTAAAGTCAAAATAACAAAAATAAGTCAAAAATCATAAGCTAAAATTCCTAGCTTGTGGCCTCATCCAAACTAACTCTTAATGTTGAAAGGCCGCGTTTGTTTCTTGAAAATTATATTGTTCCTATTACAGTATCATGCTTAAAAGATTTGTATGTAACGTTTTGTAAATTCGATCTTTGAATATCGTGGAGTCTGGATAGAAGATTATGATCACTATCAACTACATCACCAAGAGTTGAGTCCCTTTCAAAGTTCTCCGTGTGATATATCCCCGAATTCAATTATATTTATTCAAATAACAGAACCTTATCAAAAGAGATTTTTTATTCAAATAACCGAAATAAAACAGAAACGTAACTCAAGAGATGTACGGGAAATCGTATCATATATATGGCGTTAAAATTTCTTGGAGAAAAACATATAATTTAATTAGTCAACTTTGGTAGTACACTAGTACGTGGGCAAGAAGTTGATCCTACCCCCAAGAACCTTTATTTAAGAAACTATAATTATTAACTAGGAAAGTCTACTAATTAAGATAAATACTTCCTCCATCCCAATTTAAGTATTTTAGTTTGACTTGATACATAATTTAAAAAATAAAAGGAGACTTTTAAATTTTGTGGTCTTAAATTAAAGATGTGTGGGTCTTTTAAATCTTGTGATCTTAAACTTGCATTGTAAATTGAAAAACTTACTAAATATAAAAAGATGCACTTTTTCTGAAACATAGCAAAAAGAAAAACAAGACACTTCAATTGCGACGGAGGAAAGTACTTAACTTGTACAGTAGTATGTACTAAAGAAAAGTGACACTTTCATATGCGAATTTCAGAATTTCACTCTTGGATAAGTTACTGGTGTTTTGCAGGGCTGGTGAGCATGTGTGAATGTCGTGGTGTCCGTTGATACACATGAAGATCCTTGAGGATCACGCGCCCTACCGTGTATTACGACAGTTTGGGCATTTACATAATACCTGACTCGGTTGTTTGGGAGCACCATCACTATACGCTGGACGAGCGTGCGACCACCACTGCTACATACGGGGCCTTTATGCACACTCAGCTCGATCTTTGGGCTCAGAGGCTGCAGAGCACAATGGTGGTCGGACATACGACTCCGATCCAGTTTTACATGAAGTGGTATCGACTGATCGCATGCAGCTTGATTGGCAATCCCGATAGACGTGATTCAGATGACCGAGGATATGCAGCACTCGCGAAATAATATAAGGTGTTGGTAAGTTTATCGTACTTAAATTTAATTAGTTATCTTAATTATTACGTTAAAATTTTATTCAATTACTAATTTTTACAAATAAATGCATCTCGGACCATACAAACGATGCGCCAGTTGGGAGTACAACATATGGTTATCCCCGAGACATGGGGATTTGTTGTCCAGATCGTTCAGATAGTCGAGTCGGGTATCCAACAATCATAAAGAGGTCGGACGTGTGCATGATCCTATTACAGAGGGTCCATATCAGCCAGTAGATGATCGTGATCATGATTGTGGTCGTGGAGACAGTGGTGATAGAGACGGTGATAGCAAAAGTTGGGGATGTGGCAGAAAGGGTGGTGGCCGAAGAGATAGAGGTCGAGGTAGTGGTAGAGTAAGTGGCTGTAGAGGCCTTCTAAATGAGCCTGACGAGCATGCTCCCGATCCCGCTCCAGCACAGCAGCACCCGTCGACTTCAGACGTCCTGTCGACTTCAACCACCCGTCGACTTCTTACCGACCGTCGATACCTCTATATACATTGGCACAACTATTTTCATATATACTCGGGTCTTCATCCCAGCAGATCCAGAATGCGTACGTCGATGTATCTGATAACATAGATTAGATTCCTATGACGCACCAGTGCCTACGCAACGTCAGTTCATAATCTACAAGGTGAGCGATTAGTTCGTGATCTATAGGGTGGCAAGGAGCTGGAGTACTACTTCTCAGTCATGGACTTCGATAATTTTCTTAACCCGGGGATAAGTGTTTACAATATTTATTTTAAAAATTAAAATACTTATATTGATTATTTCATAATTTTTCATATCTTAGAATTCGTCGACAGCTCCAGCTTCATCTCTAGCTCCAACTCCAGCTCCATCTCCATCTCCATCTCCATCTCCATCCATTCAAGATCCCATGTATGATACTACTTCGGATCCTACACCAGACCCCTTTCAGAAGCCCTCTCAAGAGCCCGTCGACACACAAGTTTAATTTTTTACTTAAAAATAATATATTAAATCTAAATTAAAATTAATACTAATTATTTATATATTATTTCAGGTTCATCCTTCTGCGTCTGTGGTCTCATTTCCTTATAAGATTTTGACCGTACAATTCACACGTAATCCCAAGAAACACACATTATGGTAACTGGCGCAAGGAAGTAAATGAAGGATGATCATGTCTTAGAGCATCCTATTATTAAAAGGAGCAAGGGGGTGGGGTGTGGAGATGATGGTGAGGGTGGTGGGGGTCGTATGAGCCTTAGACCTAAGGTTACTCAAAGTATATATAATTAAGTTGTACATTTTAAGTACATATTATATTTTTTGTGTATTATTTTCTTATTGATAATTAGTTATCTTAGTCTTTATTATCGTTTATTACTAACTCGTGCGACATCCTAAATTACTTATGAACAAAATTTTGACATATTCGAAATAAAATAATGCCTTGACTAAACAATAAAACGCTTAAATCAATATCCTAAAAAGTAAAATACTTAAACCTAAATATCATTTTCCAAACAACTTACTTCTGTCAATTTACAACCCCTAAAATGACATTATGAACGTTTGAGTATCCTTGATTTATTAAGCCTACACTAATGTTTGTATAGAAAATATCAAGTTCTATATGAAATAAATATTGACATTCTGAAGTCTTGAGACATGACTAATCTTTGATCAAAATATAAAAAAAACGTGAATTTTAAACCTTTGAAATTATACTGTTGGAAAAATTGAAATACCCCTATTGCACAGGACTTAATCGAGCCATAAGATTAAGTCCTATTGCGCGGAAAATTCCTGCGCAAAAGGTACTTATATTACATTTTTTTTGTATTTTGGTGCACTTTCTCAATTTTTGGTTCATTTAAGTTTCGAACTCTTATTGATTCACCCCGGACTCTTATTGATTCACCCCGTTTAATAAGTTATATTTTAGATTTTTTTTTATTTTGATTCAAAATAAGTGGTGCTTTAGAATTTAAAGAAGAAACTGATTTCATTCTTTTAAAATTATTCTTATTTAAAGATAAAAAATTATTAAGAAGCTATTTTATTTATATATATATATATATTAATTAGAGATATGTTGGTAAAAATACTCATAATTATTATAACCAGATTGACATTTAATACATTTTCTACACCTGTAACTGAGCATCGGTAATCGCTAATCCCAAAATCATTTGATCCTCATTTTCCAAATATCCCTCTTGATAACCAATTGAACTACCCAAGCCCTCTTGATAACCAATTGAGCTGCCCAAGCCCTCTTGATAACCAATTGAGCTGTCCAAGCGGACTAAAATCATTTGATCCTCAATCGTTACACTCTAGATAATGATGTCTATCATTATCTTTTCTGATCATATCCAAATTATTCAATTTACAAAAATACAAACGCGCTATATGGTTAAATTCAATCAAGATACTTGGGAAATATCTCACGGCCGCACCCTAAGAAAAATGAAAACGTTACAAAGTTCGATCGACAAAAAAGGAAAATGTTACACTAAAATTAAACAAACAGGTACATGTGAGAAGCACAAACAAAAAAAGGCGAACGCAACAAACGCCGGTTTGAATGAAAATCTTAACAAACCAGTTGGTTGGCCGAGAGTTCGATTTCCCATCTTGTAGTCCCTTATCGATTTTTCGCCCGGTAAAAAAAACTGAGGTGTGAATTAAGCACCAGGAGCTGTATCCTTCACTTTACCATGAAGATAACCACCGTATTTTCTTGCGTAATCCTTCACATGGCTATCATCATCTACCATATTCCTGCTTCTCCTAAAGTATCTGTACACCCAAGAACCAGCAGCCCATGTCGACACGCCAAATCCACACACGGATAAAAATCCAGCAACGGCAACGAAGAGAGCAATTCCGATAGGTACCCATATGGGACTAGATATGATGATCAAAGGAGTGGAAAAAATTAAGCCAAGTATTATAGCCGTAAGAGAGAGGCCAGTGAGGAGGAGCAAGATTCCTCCAGAGATAACAAGTGTTAAGAAACCCATGAGTTGGGTGGAATTAGGGACATGAGGTTGTAGCAGTTTGCGGAGGAATGAAGGGACGTAGCTTGTGTGAATTGGTCTTAGCGATGCTCTACTTTGAGAATTGTTGAAGAAATTTGGTGGCCGAGCAGCCATTGCAAAGAGGAGGAGAGTAGTAAGACTGGACTTGTTTGGAGAATAGTGGAGATTGAGTTGGTTTAATTTGAGAGGAAAATAGGAGAAAAATGATATTAGAGTGACATGTGTATAGGGACATTGCTAATTTTCTGCATGTAACATGCATGGCAACACGTGGGGTGGGGTGGGGTGGATATAAGATGGTTTGAAGTTTATTAGCACTCCAAATTGATATGCTTGTTGGCGAAATTTTATTTGGTCTCGTTACTCTTTATGGCAGTCATCAGATTTGGAGCGTTGGATCAAGGATGCATTTTGGTATTAAACAAATTATTCAATTTAGTATTTATAAAATCATTTAATTTAACCAAATCAATCAATATCAATATATATAATAAATAGTGGCACAATCAGAATTTATATTAAAAGAATTTAAAAATATAATGAAATAAACACACGAAGAATTGAAAGGGATTCAACATCTACTATATATACATAAAAATAATTTTAACCTTATAAATACAGTGTAATTTTTTATCAAAGGGGTTCAGATGAAACCCTTGGAGCCTTACTGTCTATGCTCATGATAATAAAGCTAGGAATAGAAAATGTGATGTCCCACCTCTCTTTGGCCAAGAAACACATTTATCTTTTTTCTCCTTTTTTTTATATTTTTCTATTTTTTTCTCATTTATCTTATCTTATTCATTAAAAATAAAAGCCACAGTTATTATCATTTATCATCCCAACTTTTCATCTTCTAATTTATTGAGAACCAAAACTCATAAGCACGTACTGATTTCTGATATTCCCTATTAATGATCCCTTAAATTTCACATTAATTACAAAAAATAAAGGTCAAGAAAGTGTAAGTGACCCTAAAAATATATATAAAGGACAATCTTCTTATGTTCAAATGACTCATGAAATGCTCTCCAACATAATATTCCTAAATAATATATACACATTATAAAGGTTTCCAATATTTTCTTTAATATCCTTTTTGAAGAAAAGAGATGAAGGATGTTGCTATATGGATATTTTCTACGTGATCTCTTCATATTTCTGCAGTGTTAGAATTACATAATATATGTAGTCATCTTCTATACTAAATTGGTATTTGAGATCTACACATGTATTCATTGCTTTTTGTTAGGGGAATATTCTCTTCTCTGTTCAATGTTCACAAAAGAAGAATTAATTTGACTTTTGTATAAAAAGTTAATTGGTAGATTCGGATAGAATATAATTTTTATTTTCTTCGTTGAATATAGAATTACACCTATTATGCATTTTATATGAAGTTTTGTGTATATATATGCGTGTGTATTCACATAAAACTTCATATGAAATGCATAACGATCGAATAGAATTTTCATTTTCTTCGTTGAATTTAGAATTACACTTGTTATGCATTTCATATGAAGTTTTGTGTGAATATAATTTGACTTATCAATTCTTTTAATTGTAGTAATTAAGCTGATATTAGAGTAAATTATTAAAAAAATTAAATTATAAATAAAGATAATTATAAAATTTGAATAGTTAAATAAATTTATTTTTGAACGTAACTAAAGCTACATAAAAAAGTTATTAGTAAAATAATGTCAAATAATTTGGAATACCCCAAATTGAAATGGCATCATATGCAACATTAGCACATTAAGAAATATTTATCTGGATTACCGCAAGGCTAATAGTCTTCTTTTAAATTCTCTCTTTTTCCAGAAAACAATTGATTTTATAGTTGATTTTTTAAATTTCTTTCAATTCTTTTTTTTTTCTCGAATGTATATGTTAATAGGAATTCTATAGGTTTCTTTTTCTTTTTAAGGCATATATGAAACAATTCTAATGGTATTTTGAAATGTTAATAAGCAATTTTGTCAGTATTATTTTAATGCCATGAATTAACGAGAGAAATATTGATTTTGAGAAGTTGTTTGTTTTTCAGCATAGGGGCATTGTATGTGTCCAGTTTGGCAAGGGTCTTGATGTCTTTTAGTAGGCACAATCATTATGATCATTATGATATATGTTAAGAGTCTCACATCAGATATGTAATGAGAACATGGACTCATTAAATGGACTTGGATAATCCTCATCCTACAAGCTAGCTTTTGGGGTTGAGTTAGGTCCAAGACCATTCTTTACATGGTATCATAGTCAAACCTATCTCAATTCTATGTTAACTGATGTTGGGCTTAGCCCAAGATCCATTCTTTACATGGTATCAGAGTCAGGTCAATCTCAATTCTTTGTTCGTCGATGTTGGACCCTCAAATTATATTATCCACGCTCCAGTTAACAAGGTCTGGACGTGCGGGGGAGTGTTAAGAGTCCCACATCGGATATGAAATGAGAACATGAACTCCTTAAATGGACTTGGACAATCCTCACCTTACAAGCTAGCTTTTGGGGTTGAGTTAGGCCCAAGATCCATTCTTTACATGGTATCAGAGTCAGACCCATCCCAATTATATGTTCACCGATGTTGAGCTTAGGTCCAAGATCCATTCTTTACATTATCTGGTATATTTGGTTTTGTTGGTATTACAAGGATTTGCAAGAAACGGAAATTACAAGTAACTGCTTATGTAAGAATTGAAATTACAATTCAACTAGAAAACTGAAAATTACAATATAACAACAAAACTGAAATTACAATATTTGTTGAACAAGAAGACCGGAAATTGCTTTGATTTTTTGCTGAGTCGAGTGTGACACTCTTTCCTTAAGACAATATTGCCCCGTATGTATCCTTTATACGTCCCGGACAATTCGTCTCCCAAGATAAAACAACAATGGAACAATTGAGCAAAGGAAACTCAAGAGCTACCGTGAAGAATATTGAATAATGAAATGATGCTAGGAAGTTATAGGAAGAACTGATTTTCTGGTTGTATATTTTCATGTATATCAAGTGTGCCTCAACAATGGTGTAAGGGGTGTTTATATAGGCGAGGAAGGGACTATTTGACTGCCTCCATAACAGCCATTATTGGCCAAATAATGATCATTATGGAGGTAGTAAAGCCACCAAATTAAAGGAGAGAAATACCAACGGATGCCATTATAGGAGGTGTAATTCAGCCAAAATAAATGGCTGAATTGAGTGCTGGACGTTTCTGTTCGTGGTTCCGCCAAAATTCGAATTTCGGAAACTTGAGGACCAAACTGTACATCTTGAAACTTCAGGGACGACCCACGACCCGTGGACCCGTGGACCCGTGACCCGTGAACCCGTGAACCCGAGAACCCGAGAACCCGAAACCGGACTGGACGGGCGGGCGGCGGCGGTGCGCGTGTGGTCTTTCCTCGAACCGAAGCACATCTAGGTCCTCCCTCCTTTAAACACATGGGATACCCCTTGGGGTCCCAAACCCCAAACCAATTTCGAGTCTTATATATACAACAATTCTTTCTTCCTACTGATGAGGGAGAATTGAACACAACACCATACTTTCCATGCTTCAAACACCTCACTTCGTGGACCAATATCTTTTTCATTTCTCAATGAAATTTGACGATTCTTGGCCCTACGGTTTTCTACGTACTTAGTAGATCATGCATGTGTGAAGAACCGAATTCTCCAACATACGTAACACTAGTGTTTAAGCCGTTAAAGTTGGTCGGTCGCAACTCCCGCCAAAGGCAAATTTCCAACAATTCCCTCTTGAAAGAGATTTTGGCGCACTCACATGGTGCCTTTTTCATTTCCAGCAATATTTCAATGGACCGATGTTGCATAAGGAGAGGTAGCATCGACTTTGAACCTTCTATAGTTGAATACCATCGGACTTACTTCTTGCGGTGAACGTGATGTCTTGAACCGTCGGTGTTTAGTGTAAGCCAAGTCAATGGTACCAACACAACAAATTCCCTTACTCTCTTCTTCGTAATGTTTTGTCCGCTTTGGCCATGGACAACGTCTTGGATTCTTAAGTGCGTTCATTTTGAGGCGGCCCGTCCTCGCACTTAAATAGGTGGTCTCCTACAAGGTATCTGCTATACCCCACTTCACAAGTGTTAGGAACCATTAAAAGTTTCCCAAGAACCTAACCTCAACCGCTGAGGATCATTACAGTTTTGAAAACTTAACCTTTACCCATCTGCAGATAGCACTTAACGCCTATCGCGAACGGCTTTGGATTTGGTGTTTCTTTTGAAATCACTATCCGAAGTGCTCATACTTCCAATCAAGCGGTCAACTTAACCTTTACAACTTTGTTTTCCCATTGAACCAAATTACTGGGATCTCCAGTTCGTAAGGTTGGGTTACCACTGTATTGGTCCTTATATTTTGGGTTTTAAGCCCATTCCCTTAGACAGGCAAGCCATCTGATCCTTGAGTAGGCCCTTTGTCAATGGGGCTGCTATATTATCCTTTGACTTGATGTAATCAATTGATATTATACCCGTGGTGATCAGTTGCCTAACGGTCTTATGCCTCCGTCGAATATGACGAGACTTGCCGTTGTACATAGTATTCCGTGCCCTTCCTAGAGCCGATCGACCGCCGCAGCGGGATCATTACCGAAGGTACGGGTTTGTTCCAACACGGAACATTCTCTAAGAAGTCATGAAGCCACTCAGCTTCTTGTCCTGCTTTGTCTAAAGAGATAAACTCCGATTCCATTGTGGATCGGGCGATGCAAGTTTGCTTAGAGGATTTCCAAGACACAAATTTCACCACCAATTGTAAATATATACCCATTTGGTGGACTTGGTGTTCTCTATATCGGATATCCGGTTTGCATCACTGTACCGCTTCTAGTACAATTTGGATATCTCGAATAGTGCAGTCCGTAATTTACCGTGTATTTCAGGTATTGTAATACCCGATTCAACGCCTTCCAGTGATTATCACTCGGATTACGGGTGAACCTAGCCAACTTATTGATTGCGTAAGCAATATCAGGTCGGGTGCAGTTTGTTATATACATCAAACTACCGATCACTGTGCATATCGCTCATGGTATACAGTGCACCAAGATTTTTATCAAGCTTTTGATTTGTATCCATTGGTGACTTTATCGGTGAACTGTCTAACATCTCAAACTTTCTCAAAACATCCTCGATGTAGTGAGGCGAGATAAGACGATCCGTCGACGTCTTAGAGATTTTAATCCCTAAGATGACATCTGCGATACCCATATCCTTCATGTCGAAGCATTGTTTCAACATGTTCTTAGTCTCTAGGATTACTCTATGGCGCTTCTGTGATTAACATGTCGTCTACATACAGGCATATCATAACAAATGAGTCAGAGTTACCTTTCGTGTAAACACATTTATCACACTCATTAATGGCGAACCCTTTCGATAGTAGAGTACTATCAAATTTTTCGTGCCATTGTTTCGGGGCTTGTTTCAGCCCGTACAGAGATTTGACAAGTCTACAGACTTTCTTCTCTTGCCCTTGAACCACATACCCCTCGGGTTGGTCCATATAAATTTCTTCTTCTAAATCACCGTTTAGGAAGGCTGTCTTGACGTCCATTTGGTGTATCTCAAGGTCACGCAAAGCTGCGATCGCAATGAATACCCGTATGGATGTCATCCGGGATACCGGGGAGTAGGTATCAAAGTAGTCAAAGCCTTCTGTTTGCCGATAGCCCTTGACTACCAACCTGACTTTGTACTTGTCTATAGACCCATCTGCTTTGTATTTCCGTTTGAGTATCCACTTACACCCCAACGGTTTATTTCTCGGAGGAAGATCAACCAACTCCCACGTATGGTTATGCAGAATGGAGCATATTTCACTCTCAATAGCTTCTTTCCAGAGCGGTGCTTCTGGAGTTGACAACGCCTGAGCAATTGTCCTAGGTTCATCATTAACCATATAAGCTACAAAGTCAGGACCAAAGGATTTACCCTTCCTGGCCCTTTTACTTTGCCTTAGATCCATCTCTGGAGTCTCCAAATTCTGAGAATCTGGTACACTAGATTCCAGATGGTCAGCCACCTCAAAATTCGCTAGATCAGAACCATTCAAATCCGGCGATCAAGGACTCCCGGTTCTTGAGAGCTTTGTGCATAACTTCGTTTGCGAGAGGTTATGTCTTTCTCCTTTCTAGGAAAGGTACTTTCAAAGAATAGAGCATTCCTTGATTCCATTATTGTACCCTGGTGGATATCTGGAATATCTGACTTATGCACTAAGAAGCGATAAGCACTACTGTTATTTGCATATCCGATGAATATGCAATCTATAGTCTTAGGCCCAATCTTGACCTGATTTGGCTTGGGTACTTCAACCTTTTCCAGACAACCCCACACCTTAAAATATTTGTAGGTGGGTTTCTTTCCCTTCCATGATTCATATGGAGTTTTGTCCTTACCCTTATGTGGGACTCTGTTAAGAATCGTATTAGCGGTAAGGATGGCTTCTCCCCACATGTTTTGTGGAAGACCGGAATTGATAAGCAAGGCATTCATCATTTTCTTTAATGTGCGGTTTTTACGTTCCGCCACACCGTTTGATTGAGGTGAGTATGGAGCCGTCGTTTGATGAATAATGCCTTCTTGGGCACAGTATTCCTCAAAAGGCGCTACATATTCTCCCCCTCTATCGCTACGAATGGATTTAATCCATAGGCTCAGTTGGTTCTCAACTTCTGCTTTGTAACGTCGGAACGCTTCAAAGGCTTCATCCTTACTTTTCAACAAGTAAAGGTAACAATACCTTGTGCTATCGTTAATGAAAGTCACAAAGTACTTGTTCCCCCCTAGTTTGTGCAAACTTCAAATCACATATATCTGTGTGAATAAGTTCTAGAGGGGCGGTATTCCTTTCGACGGATCGAAAAGGAAGCTTGGTGAGTTTTGCCTCTACGCACACCTCACACTTATGTTGAGGGTTTACGTCGATAGATGGCAACAACTCCATCTTTACCAGCCTTTGAATAGACTTGTAGTTAACGTGTCCTAATCTATGATGCCATAAATTAGAAGACTCAAGCAAATAAGAAGAAGGTTCAACTTTATTTCCTTGACGCAATACAGACATGACATTCACTTTGTAGAGGCCTTCACAGACGAAGCCCCTCCCCACAATTGTGCAATTTTTAGTGAGTACAAACTTATTTGATTCAAACACTAGCCTAAAACCAGCATTAACCAATAAAGGTCCAGAAACTAGATTTCTTCTAATCTCTGGGACGTGCATCACTTCCTTCAGAGTGAGTTCCTTACCGGAAGTCATCTTCAGGACCACCTTTCCAACCCCTAGCACGTCCGAGGAAGCGTTGTTGCCCATGAACAGCTTCTTGTCGGAGACCGGAGTGTACGTGGAAAAGGCATCTTTGTTGGAACAGATGTGTCTTGTTGCACCTGTGTCCACCCACCACTGCATCGGATTCTCAACCAAGTTGGCTTCTAGCACCACGACCGAGAGATCCTCAATCATGTCATCCAGGAGCGTGTCTTTTACGACGTTAGCTTGAGCCTTGCCTTTCGACTTGGCTTTCTGTTGTTGCTCAGTCTTGAGCTTGCGGCATTCCTTGATCCTATGACCAGGTTTTCCATAGTGATGACAGTTACCTCTGAACGTCTCCGCTGCGGGGGCTTTGCCGTCTTTGTGGAACTTCCGCTTGTTGCTTGTTTTCCCTTTGGCCTCAGCTAGATTTGCCTTTACCTCAGAATGTTGTCTACCCTTTGGCAAGGTCTTCTTATTATCTTCCTGGATTTGCAGTTTGATAACAAGCTCTTCAAAGGTCATCTCCTTTGTCTTGAGTTTCAAGTAACTCATAAACTCATTCCATGAAGGAGGTAACTTTTCAATTAGTGATGCAACCAAAAACTGCTCGTTTGGCTTTAGTCCTTCCAAATCCAGGTGATGTAAAATCATTTGGAATTCCTGGACTTGGGACATCACTGTCTTGCTGTCCACCATTTGGAATTTTAGAAATTTCCCAACGATGAACTTCTTAGTACTCGCATCTTGTGCGTTGTACTTCTTTTGCAGTTTTTCCCACAGCTCTTTGGCAGTGCCAACGATAGAATAGACCGTGTAGAGAGGGTCTGCCAAGCAGTTCAGTAAATAGTTCTTGCACATGAAATCGCTATGATTCCACGCATCACGAACCATCTTCATGCCGTTAACTACATGGATACCAAGGCCCCCTTCACCCGTTTGAGCGGGCGAAGAGTCCATTTCATCTCCAGCTTGTGGAGAATCTTCCGTAAGGAACCGGGCCATGCCCATAACTGTTAAGTAGAACAACATCTTTTGCTGCCATCTTTTAAATTCTGATCCCATGAACTTTTCAAGGCGATCATGGTGGTGTGAAGAAGAGGGTGGAGCTCCAACAGTCGGGAAGGCAGCAATGTTACTGCCTTGAACAGGAGCCGCAGCAGCAGTAGTGAAGGCGGCGGAGTTACTGTCTTGGCCAGTAGCGGCAGTGGCGGGGAAGGCAGCAACGTTGCCTCGAGAGGCAGCAGCAGTAGCAGCAGCATCGGTCATATTTCCAGCCATGTTATTGCAGTTACCGTAAGCACAATATTGTCTTAAGTTGTTGGTATTACAAGGATTTGCAAGAAACGGAAATTACAAGTAACTGCTTATGTAAGAATTGAAATTACAATTCAACTAGAAAACTGAAAATTACAATATAACAACAAAACTGAAATTACAATATTTGTTGAACAAGAAGACCGGAAATTGCTTTGATTTTTTGCTGAGTCGAGTGTGGCACTCTTTCCTTAAGACAATATTGCCCCGTATGTATCATTTATACGTCCCGGACAATTCGTCTCCCAAGATAAAACAACAATGGAACAATTGAGCAAAGGAAACTCAAGAGCTACCGTGAAGAATATTGAATAATGAAATGATGCTAGGAAGTTATAGGAAGAACTGATTTTCTGGTTGTATATTTTCATGTATATCAAGTGTGCCTCAACAATGGTGTAAGGGGTGTTTATATAGGCGAGGAAGGGACTATTTGACTGCCTCCATAACAGCCATTATTGGCCAAATAATGATCATTATGGAGGTAGTAAAGCCACCAAATTAAAGGAGAGAAATACCAACGGATGCCATTATAGGAGGTGTAATTCAGCCAAAATAAATGGCTGAATTGAGTGCTGGACGTTTATGTTCGTGTCTGCCAAAATTCTGAATTTCTGGAAACTTCAGGGACCAAACTGTACATCTTGAAACTTCAGGGACGACCCACGACCCGTGGACCCGTGGACCCGTGACCCGTGAACCCGTGAACCCGAGAACCCGAGAACCCGAAACCGGACTGGACGGGCGGGCGGCGGCGGTGCGCGTGTGGTCTTTCCTCGAACCGAAGCACATCTAGGTCCTCCCTCCGTTAAACACATGGGATACCCCTTGGGGTCCCAAACCCCAAACCAATTTCGAGTCTTATATATACAACAATTCTTTCTTCCTACCGATGAGGGAGAATTGAACACAACACCATACTTTCCATGCTTCAAACACCTCACTTCGTGGACCAATATCTTTTTCATTTCTCAATGAAATTTGACGATTCTTGGCCCTACGGTTTTCTACGTACTTAGTAGATCATGCATGTGTGAAGAACCGAATTCTCCAACATACGTAACACTAGTGTTTAAGCCGTTAAAGTTGGTCGGTCGCAACTCCCGCCAAAGGCAAATTTCCAACAATTCCCTCTTGAAAGAGATTTTGGCGCACTCACATGGTGCCTTTTTCATTTCCAGCAATATTTCAGCGGACCGATGTTGCATAAGGAGAGGTAGCATCAACTTTGAACCTTCTATAGTTGAATACCATCGGACTTACTTACTGCGCGGTGAACGTGATGTCTTGAACCGTCAGTGTTTAGTGTAAGCCAAGTCAATGGTACCAACACAACAAATTCCCTTACTCTCTTCTTCGTAATGTTTTGTCCATTTTGGCCATGGACAACGTCTTGGATTCTTAAGTGCGTTCATTTTGAGGCGGCCCGTCCTCGCACTTAAATAGGTGGTCTCCTACAAGGTATCCTGCTATACCCCACTTCACAAGTGTTAGGAACCATTAAAAGTTTCCCAAGAACCTAACCTCAACTGTTGAGGATCATTACAGGTTTTGAAAACTTAACCTTTACCCATACTGCAGATAGCACTTAACGTCTATCGCGGGAACGGCTTTGGATTTGGTGTTTCTTTTCAGAAATCACTATCCGAAGTGCTCATACTTCCACTGAAGCGGTCAACTTAACCTTTACAACTTTGTTTTCCCATTGAACCAAATTACTGGGATCTCCAGTTCGTAAGGTTGGGTTACCACTGTATTGGTCCTTATATTTTGGGTTTTAAGCCCATTCCCTTAGACAGGCAAGCCATCTGATCCTTGAGTAGGCCCTTTGTCAATGGGGCTGCTATATTATCCTTTGACTTGATGTAATCAATTGATATTATACCCGTGGTGATCAGTTGCCTAACGGTCTTATGCCTCCGTCGAATATGACGAGACTTGCCGTTGTACATAGTATTCCGTGCCCTTCCTAGAGCCGACTGACTGTCGCAGTGGATCATTACCGAAGGTACGGGTTTGTTCCAACACGGAACATTCTCTAAGAAGTCATGAAGCCACTCAGCTTCTTGTCCTGCTTTGTCTAAAGAGATAAACTCCGATTCCATTGTGGATCGGGCGATGCAAGTTTGCTTAGAGGATTTCCAAGACACAGCCCCACCACCAATTGTAAATATATACCCACTGGTGGACTTGGTGTTCTCTATATCAGATATCCAGTTTGCATCACTGTACCCTTCTAGTACAGCTGGATATCTCGAATAGTGCAGCCCGTAATTTAACGTGTATTTCAGGTATTGTAATACCCGATTCAACGCCTTCCAGTGATTATCACTCGGATTACGGGTGAACCTAGCCAACTTATTGACTGCGTAAGCAATATCAGGTCGGGTGCAGTTTGTTATATACATCAAACTACCGATCACCTGTGCATATCGCTCATGGTATACAGGTGCACCAAGATTTTTATCAAGCTTTTGATTTGTATCCATTGGTGACTTTATCGGTGAACTGTCTAACATCTCAAACTTTCTCAAAACATCCTCGATGTAGTGAGACTGAGATAAGACCAGTCCGTCAGACGTCTTACAGATTTTAATCCCTAAGATGACATCTGCGATACCCATATCCTTCATGTCGAAGCATTGTTTCAACATGTTCTTAGTCTCTAGGATTACTCTAGGACTGCTTCCTGTGATTAACATGTCGTCTACATACAGGCATATCATAACAAATGAGTCAGAGTTACCTTTCGTGTAAACACATTTATCACACTCATTAATGGCGAATCCTTTCGATAGTAGAGTACTATCAAATTTTTCGTGCCATTGTTTCGGGGCTTGTTTCAGCCCGTACAGAGATTTGACAAGTCTACAGACTTTCTTCTCTTGCCCTTGAACCACATACCCCTCGGGTTGGTCCATATAAATTTCTTCTTCTAAATCACCGTTTAGGAAGGCTGTCTTGACGTCCATTTGGTGTATCTCAAGGTCACGCAAAGCTGCGATCGCAATGAATACCCGTATGGATGTCATCTGGGATACCGGGGAGTAGGTATCAAAGTAGTCAAAGCCTTCTGTTTGCCGATAGCCCTTGACTACCAACCTGACTTTGTACTTGTCTATAGACCCATCTGCTTTGTATTTCCGTTTGAGTATCCACTTACACCCCAACGGTTTATTTCTCGGAGGAAGATCAACCAACTCCCACGTATGGTTATGCAGAATGGAGCATATTTCACTCTCAATAGCTTCTTTCCAGAGCGGTGCTTCTGGAGTTGACAACGCCTGAGCAATTGTCCTAGGTTCATCATTAACCATATAAGCTACAAAGTCAGGACCAAAGGATTTATCCTTCCTGGCCCTTTTACTTTGCCTTAGATCCATCTCTGGAGTCTCCAAGTTCTGAGAATCTGGAACACTAGATTCCGGATGTTCAGCCACCTCGAGATTCGCTAGATCTGAACCATTCAGATCCGGGCAGTCAAGGACTCCCGGTTCTTGAGAGCTTTGTGCATAACTTCGTTTGCGAGAGGTTATGTCTTTCTCCTTTCTAGGAAAGGTACTTTCAAAGAATAGAGCATTCCTTGATTCCATTATTGTACCCTGGTGGATATCTGGAATATCTGACTTATGCACTAAGAAGCGATAAGCACTACTGTTATTTGCATATCCGATGAATATGCAATCTATAGTCTTAGGCCCAATCTTGACCTGATTTGGCTTGGGTACTTCAACCTTTTCTTGCCCCGTATGTATCATTTATACGTCCCGGACAATTCGTCTCCCAAGATAAAACAGCAATGGAACAATTGAGCAAAGGAAACTCAAGAGCTACCGTGAAGAATATTGAATAATGAAATGATGCTAGGAAGTTATAGGAAGAACTGATTTTCTGGTTGTATATTTTCATGTATATCAAGTGTGCCTCAACAATGGTGTAAGGGGTGTTTATGTAGGCGAGGAAGGGACTGTTTGACTGCCTCCATAACAGCCATTATTGGCCAAATAATGATCATTATGGAGGTAGTAAAGCCACCAAATTAAAGGAGAGAAATACCAACGGATGCCATTATAGGAGGTGTAATTCAGCCAAAATAAATGGCTGAATTGAGTGCTGGACGTTTATGTTCGTGTCTGCCAAAATTCTGAATTTCTGGAAACTTCAGGGACCAAACTGTACATCTTGAAACTTCAGGGACCAAACTATACATCTGAAAGAATTCTGGTCCAAATTGTACTTCTGGAAAAGTTCTCTGGCCCAAAAATATAATATCAGAAGGCCCACAGCCCACGACCCGTGGACCCAGAACCGGAACAGGACTGGACGGGCGGGCGGCGGCGGCGCGCGTGTGGTCTTTCCTCGAACCGAAGCACATCTAGGTCCTCCCTCCTTTAAACACATGGGATACCCCTTGGGGTCCCAAACCCCAAACCAATTTCGAGTCTTATATACACAACAATTCTTTCTTACTCTACCGATGAGGGAGAATTGAACACAACACTACACTTTCCATGCTTCAAACACCTCAATTCGTGGACCAATATCTCTTTCATTTCTCAATGAAATTTGACGATTCTTGGCCCTACGGTTATCTACGTACTTAGTAGATCATGCATGTGTGAAGAACCGAATTCTCCAACATATGTAACACTAGTGTTTAAGCCGTTAAAGTTGGTCGGTCGCAACTCCCGCCAAAGGCAAATTTCCAACAGGTTTTGCTTATAATATTTCATTAGTTAGTTGCCAAAACCTAAGGTAAAGTTTCAGAAAGATTCAAAAATGTTATATGCAATCACTATATCTTTTAGAAGTGTATTTTTTAATCAATTTTATCAAATGTGTTGTCTAAATAGTTATTGCATTTGCCATTCAACCTCTGCGTCATAAGTTTTTGTAAACTTCAATTAATTGAAAAATAAACAAAGCAATAACCACGCTGCCACTTGATTTAACAGAAGAGTTTAACTGAAATCAACTTAACAACCTATTTCAACTTCCAATAAAAGTAGACCTATTAATGGGAACATTTCAACCTGGTGCGGTGGTGTGAGTGTGTCGGTCCGGGGACTTGGGTTGACTTGGGTTTTCGATAACTGGTTGAGTTGCGGCGTGTGGTGGTGACACATCAGGCGTTGGTTGGTAGCGCCGGTGGGAGGTCGGAGTGGTTTCCGAATTGGACTGGTAGATATTAGGGTGATTTCTGATGGTGGAGATGGGGACTGGCATCGATGGAAATTGGTCAGAGTCACTGTCGGGGGCGGAAGTGATGGGTGGAAGGGACGGGGATTGTTGACCTGTGGCAGCGGTACGATAGAGTTCATAGAGTATGACTGGAGCGGTGTCGGACTCAAGCAAGGTGTAGTCTGTGTTACGAAATTTTTGAATATTTGCAAAAGGAAAGGTCATCTCGTCAAACGTAACATGACGAGAGACGTGAATTTGACGAGTGGACACATCATAACACAAATAGCCCCTATGGTTAGACGGGAATCCTATGAAGACACACAGAGTGGTTCGGGGTGCTAAGTTATGTGGTGCAGTAGAGGCAAGATTTGGGTAACACATGTAACCGAAAATCCAAAGGTGATCATAGGAGGGGATCTGACGGTATAAGATTTCAGTTGGAGTCATATTACGAAGAGTGCTAGTGGGTAAATTATTAAGGATGCATTCTACCATTTTGACTGCGTAGACCCAAAAAATTGAGGGAGAGAGGCATGAAAAAGTAGTGTACGAACCATGTTATTTATGGTGCGGATGATTCGATCGGCTTTGCCATTTTGAGGGGAGGTGTGAGGACACGAAAAATGGAAAATCATGCCATTATTGTTGTAGAATTTGTGAAACGTAGAGTTATTAAATTCACGACCATTATCACACTAAAATGATTTGATGGTTTTCACAAATTGTGTTTTGATAAATATACAAAATTCAAGAAATTTGGCAAACACTCCCGACTTAAATTTTAGTGGATAAATCTAAATAAAGTGAGAAAATCATCTAATGAGACTAGATAATATTTATGACCCAGTGAACTCGAGTTATGAGAAGTCCACAAATCGACATGAACAATATCAGAAGGGGAAAATATAACACTTAAAGATGATTTAAAGGGAAGACGAATATGTTTGCCTAAAGAATAAGAAACACAGTGCTATGGAAGTTTCTCATTATTACAATTAATAAAGTTGTTGTCTCTAAGAAAATTAAAAATTGGGGCTCATGGGTGTCCAAGCCTATTATGCCAAGTTAACGGAGAGATAGCGGCGAGAGATGTAGGAGAGCATAAGCTGGCAGCGGAGGTGGATGGGAATGGATATAGATCCCCCGTGCTATTGCATCTCGTAAGAGGTATCCCCGTATGAAGATCATTAACAGTAAAACCAAAAGGGTCAAAGTCAATAGAGACGAAATTATTACGAGTAAATTTCAAGACAGAAATTAAATTCTTAATGATGTTTGGAGCATATATGACATTATATAGGGAGAAGGATGGGTGAGGCGGTTTGGTATATATGTTGTACCATAGCCCTGAATTGAAATGCGATGGCCATTACCAACAGTGATATATTGAGGATACTTTAAACACAACAGTTTGGAAAGATTACCTGCAGAGCGGGTGAGGTGAGAAATGGCGCCCGTATCTATGTACCAATTTTCATATGGCTGCTGCAAGTTTAAACTGCTGAAGGACTGGCCCAAGTCAGTGGGGGCCAGACTAGTGGAGGGTTGTGGGTATTGGGCCTGCATAACATGGGCTTGCTGTTGCGGAAAGTGGGATGGCAGATACCCAGGCGCTGGGCTTAGTACGCCATGTTGATGATAAGGAAACTGGGCCGAAACAGTACCTGGATATGAAGACCAATTTCCGTGTTGAAAATTGTGTGTTGGGCCCGTCCAAGGTGGAAGGGTGTTGGGCTGGCCTGGATGCTGACTTGGCTGATGGTCGCGGTTGCCTTTCCCACGGCCTTTACCGCCTCGTCCACTGTCGCGGCCCCTGCCGTCGCGGTTGTTCTCTGGTAGTGGTGGTTGGCCGGCGGCAATGGAATTTTGCGCAGGCGTTTCAACTGCTAACGCCTTTTGGTTGTGCTCATCATGCTTTGAACGTCGGGTTTCTTCCAATAATAATTGTGAACGGGCCTTATTGAAACTAGGCAAGGGATCAGCTTGCTGAATCATTGTGGCTACAGTGTCATACTCACCTTTTGGTAGGCCTGCAACCAATTGTAGGACCATTTTCGGTTCGGAAATAGTCGTTCCCACGTTGGATAATTGGTCCACCGCTATTTTCAACTGCTTGCAATATTTGGACATATTAGAAAAAATTTCAAGACACGTATTATTGAATTGTTCTTCTAAGTAGACAGCACGTGTGTGCTTGTTGTCTTGAAAAATATCCTCTAACCTAATCCATAACTCACGAGTCGTGGGGCCGATTTTCATTATTGTAAGAAGCAAGTCCTTAGAAATAGTACCATAGATCCACTGTTTGATAATGGCGTCAAGACGGTGCCATGTCGGGTCATCAACCTCTATGGGGCGAGGGAAGGAGTCGTTAATGTAACCAAGCACGTTATAGACACATGCATGGATATGAAAAAAGTTTAACCCACAGCGAGTACTGACCATCTTCTTGATCAAGAACCACAGGAATGAAGTTCTTAATGTTGGTTACGGTGAGTGCTGGATGAACGGAGGGAGAAAATGATGATGTGGGTATGGTAGGGGTGACGTCGGAGGAGGTTAAGGCTGCTGTGGAAGTTATGGGAGGAGTCATTAAAGTGGATTAATTTAGGTGAAGAATGAAAGGGAAAACAAAATTGGTACTTTTCTGGAATTGAGCAAACAAAATTGTTGTTTGCTGAAGAAGACAGAATACATGCTTTTCGGGAATTGAGCAAACAATATCGTTGTTTGCTGGAATTGAAAGGCAGCCTTTTAGGTTGATTAAACCGAGAAGGGGAGAGGTATGTGGATAGAGAAAAATAGGGTTTAGGTTTTGGCTCTGATATCATGTAAGATTGTATTAATCTCCCTTGGTGAGTTTTTCTCATTAATACAAATATATATAGTGTGTCCAATGTGAAATCCTAATACAATAGTGATCTTATATCTATCATAATTATACAACACTAAATATGACTAAATATATGGACACGTTATACACGTTAATAATTAACAACTATATATATCATTGATAGAAGTGTTCTTTGAGAACTCTATAATCATGGAGTACGAAAGTAGTCGATGCATTATTTTGTTAATTTTTTGTTTTTGTTTGATTTTTTATATGTATATTTTCATCATATATTAGATTTTATTTTTTCTTATGCATGTCTTACATTACATATATTTTTTATTTTCTGTATAATAAATTTATCATTTCTTTTATATCAACTAAATTTAGAAAAAGATGTATTGTTACACATCGTAGTTTCGCGTTCCGTTGTGTCGTCAATTGGTACCGATGTCCCAGGAAGAGGTACGACCTTACGAAAGGATAATGAAGCTTTACAACTTGTTTATGAAAGTACCGGAGTGTATGGAAGTTAAGCGGATCGAAGAAAATACGTTTCGACGAAATCGGGAAATTTCCAGATTTGATAGACCGTCAAAATGGACTGCCCCACTGTCAAATGGCATGCAGAATGCCATGCCTCATATTTGGATTTGACGGTCCAGATTGATGGACCGTACAAAATTGTACGGACCTTCAAAAAGGACCATTCTTTTTGGCGGTACAATTTTTCTTTCGGGTTTACATTGGGTATTTCGATTTGGGACTTCATTTTTCTCAAGAACAGACCTTAGACTCTCCCCAAATCCTCTCCAAGGTATCATAACATTCTAAGATCAAATCAAAATCAAATCACGCAAATCAACGTGATAAACCCCATGGTTATCATAGTAATCATCTTCTCCCTATAGAATCGATTTCGAAAAACATTGAAAGCGAAGTAGCATCGGATGTTAGATAATGGCTTCTACAGGTGCTGGGTATTTTGACAACATCGGATGTTCTAGGACTTGAGAATTTCTCAGGTTGAGTCCACCAACATTCACTAGGACTGATCCAAATATTGACCCTCAAAACTTTATTGGTCAGATGTTGTGAGTATTGCAGGTGATGCATGCTTTGGAGATGGAGGCGGTAGAGTTGGCCTCTTTCAGGTTAAGAGATATGGTTGTTTTATGGTATGAGGCCTGGGAGCGGTCTCGAGGACCAGATGCACCTCCGGCTATGTGGGAGGAGTTTTCAGAAGCCTTCCTTAATTATTATTTTCCATTAGAAGTACGAGAGGCCAAAGTGGAGCAATTCTTAAACCTTACACAAAAAGGTAAGAGTGTAAGAAAATATAGTCTACATTTCAACTTTTTGGCTAGGTATGCTCCAAATATTGTGGACACAATGAGGGCTCAAGTTCATCGATTTGTAGCGGGCTTGGATCAACATCTGATTGGGGAGTGTACGACAGCCTCGTTGAATAGGGACATGAATATTACTAGAATACAAGCATATGCTCAGAGTGTCGAGGACCGCAAGTGGAAGCTTCGAGATGATAGAAGTACAGAGAGGGAATTGACCAAGAGAGCTAGGTCAACTAGGTCATTCATAGAGGCAGCGGGTACCTCCAGGCAAGCAATTTCCCAGACATCCGCCTCAATTTTCTAATAGTGCTCCATCTCAATTTTAAGAGCTGAGGTATGACAGGTATGCTCAGTCAGGACCCGAATAGAGTTTGAAAGCTTTTGGTTCTTAGAGGTAGGAAAGTTCATGACAGATGAGACCTTCATTGCCGCCATGTAGTCAGTGTGATAGAACATATGCGGGACAGTGTCATCAGGGTTCTGATGTATGTTATTCGTGTGGGAATCCTGGTTACTATATGCATTAGTGCCCAAGTAAAGGTAGAGGTGACACAGCTCAACTGACGGGATCGACTGCAGTATCTTCATTAAGTATACGTCCGTAGAGTGGTGGGCCACAAACCTCAGCAGGTAGGGGTAGAGGCTGGTAAAGAACATCTAGTTCAGGCGGTGCTCAGACCGCTTATGTGCTTTATTAGGTCGTCAGGATTTGGAGTCATCTCTGGATGTTATCACATGTATATTAGTTATTTTTAGTTATGATATCTATGTGTTGCTAGATCCGAGCTCTAATTTGTCTTATGTTATGCCCTTTGTTGCTAGGAAATTTGGATTTGAACTAGAGTTGTTGTCTAAGCCATACGAAGTAGCTACACCGGTTGGTGAGATAATTGTAGCAAGACAAATTTACAAGAATTATACCATGATTGTTTGTAATCATCCTACTTTGGTTGATCTTGCCGAGTTGCTTATGGTTGAGTTCGATATTATTATGGGAATGGAATGGTTGACCTCTTGTTATAGGAATGTTGATTGTTGGACAAAGCTTGTCACGTTCAATTTTCCAGGCGAGCCAACTCTTGAATGGAAAGGCAATTCTGCTACACCTAAAGGCAGGTTTATTTCCTACCTGAAGGCCATGAAAATAATTTCCAATGGATATATTTATCATTTGGTTCATGTCAGGAATATCGATGCAATGCCTCCGACCCTTCAGTCTGTCCCTGTAGTTAATGAGTTTCCCGATGTATTTTCGGATGAGCTTCCAGACATTCCTCTAGAACGGGAGATTGAGTTTACTATTGATGTACTTCCAGATACACAACTGATATATATCCCTCATTATCGAATGGCTTCGGTCGAGCTGAGGGAATTGAAGGATCGGTTGAAGGATTTATTGGAAAAAGGTTTTATCAGGCCTAGCACTTTGCCATGTGGCATGCCAGTATTGTTTGTTCGCAAGAATGATGGTTCCCTAAGGATGTGTATCGATTACAGACAATTGAATAAGGTAACTATCAAGAATAAGTATCCACTTCCGAGGATTGATGACTTATTTGATCAGTTGCAGGGTGCTAAGTATTTCTCAAAGATTGATTTAAGATCGGGATACCATTAGTTGAGGGTAAAGGAGAAGGATATTCTGAAGACATATGTTGGAACCAGGTATGGCCATTTCGAGTTTAGGGTGATGTCTTTTGGACTCACTAATGCGCTAGCGGCCTTCATGGATTTAATGAATCGGGTCTTCAAGCCATTCTTAAATATATTTATGATCATGTTTATTGACGATATTTTGGTGTACTCGCAGACTAAGGCAGATCATGCAGATCATTTTTGAGCAATTTTACAGATGCTCCGAAATCCTAAATGGTATGCCAAGTTTTCCAAATGCGAATTCTGGTTGAACTCTATTGCCTTTTGGGCCATATTGTCTCATCAAAAGGTATTAAGGCGGATCATCAAAAGATTGAGGCCGTAAAAAATTGGATGAGGCCCATAACTCCTATAGAAGTACGTATCTTCTTGGGTTTAGCAGGATATTATCGGAGATTAGTGGAGAGTTTTTATTCTATCTCTGCACCTATGACCAAGTTCACTCACAAGACAGCCAAGTTTTAGTGGTCAGATGCATGTGAGCGCAGTTTTCAAGAGTTGAAGGATGAGGTAACATCCACATATGTGTTAGCGCTTCCCGAAAGTACTAATGGGTATATGGTTTATTGTAATGCCTCCAGAGTCGGCCTAGGATGTGTTTTGATGCAGCACGGGAAGGTTATAGCATATGTTTCGAGGCAGTTAAGGAAGTATAAAGTAAACTATATGTCCCATGATCTTGAGTTAGCAGCGGTAATCTTTGCCCTGAAGATGTGACATCATTATTTATATGGAGTCCATGTTGACATATTCATAGACCATAAGAGTTTATAGTATATATTTCACAAGAAGGATTGAATTTAAGTCAAAGAAGGTGGATGGAATTATTAAAGGAATACGACGTTGATAATTTATACCACCCCGATAAGGAAAATGTCGCAGTTGATGCCTTAAGCCGCAAGTCCATGGGGAATTTGGATAGTATTTGAAGCCAACAAATTGGATATAACTGAAGAACTACGTCGCCTATCCAGTTTAAATGTGCGACTTTTGGACACGGATGACGGAAGAGCGGTGGTGTAGAATACCGCAAAATCATACTTGATAGTAGAGGTGAAAGCAAGACAGTTTGATGACCCCGAGTCGGTCCGGATGAAAGAGTGGATTCCCATGCAAAAGAAGCTGATGTTGGAACTTACAGGAGACGGAGTCCTCAGATATCAGGGTCGACTTTGTATACCAAGTGTAGGAGGGCTCCGGGAGTAAATTATGGTTGAGATCCACCAGTCCAGGTATTATATTCATCCTGGCTCAACAAAGATGTATCATAAATCTCCGATAGGTTTACTAGTGGAATGACATAAAGAAAGATATCACAACATTGGTAGCTCAATGCCCGAATTGTCAGCAAGTTAAGATCGAGCATCAAAAGACTGGGGGCTTGATTAAGAATATTGAAATTCCTACTTGGAAATAGGAAATTATTGGATTTTATCATCGGGTTTCCCCGTTCTTATCGGAAGTTTGATTCCATTTGGGTTATCGTCGATAGACTTATGAAATCAGCTCATTTTTTACCTTTTCGCACTACTTTTTTGATTGAGGATTACGCCAAGTTGTATATTAAGGAAATAGTTTGGTTGTATGGTGTTCTGGTCTCTATCATATCCGATAGGGGTGCTCAGTTTATGGCTCACTTTTGGAGGTCAATTCAGAAAGGTTTAAGCACCCAAGTGAACCTTAGCACAACCTTCTATCCACAGACCGACGGTCAAGCCAAGCACACAATTCAGACACTCAAAGACATGCTACGTGCTTGTGTGATAGATTTCAAAGATAGATGGGACAATTATTTACCCCTTATTGAGTTCGCTTACAATAATAGTTATCATTCCAGCATCAAGATGGCCCCGTATGAGACCTTGTATGGGTATAAGTGTAGATCTCTAATTGGCTAGTTTGAAGTGGCTGAAGTCGGGTTACTAGGTCCCGATCTCGTCCAACAAGCAATGAAGAGGGTAAACCTAATTCAATAACGCCTATTAACTGCCCAGAGTCGACAAAAATCTTATTCAAATGTTCGACGCCGCGATTTGGAATTCACAGTTAGCGATTGGGTATTCTTAAAGGTTTCTCTAATAAAAGGCATTTGCGATTCGGGAAAAGGGGAAAACGCAACCCCAGATATGTCGGGCCATATAAAATCATCCGCAGGATAGGCCGAGTGGCTTATGAGCTTAAACTACCCTCAGAATTAGAAGCAGTTCACCCCGTATTCTATGAGGGATGAGCCCTTCTACTCGTAATTTGTCGATATTGCGTAAGTGCATAGGAGATCCCTCTTATATCACTCCCGTGGAGGATGTGCAGATTTTTGAGGATTTATTATATGAAGAGACTCCTGTAGCTATTTTATATTGCCAAGTTCGGAAGCTAAGAACTAAGGAAGTTGCCTATGTTAAGGTGCTATGGAGAAATAACATTATAGAAGAGATGACTTGGGACATCGAGGAAGATATGAGATTCAGATATCCCTACTTGTTTCAGTCTTCAGGTTTATACTGACACTAGTGCGATACGGTCACCTTATTCTTACTTCATTTATCGACCTTAATTTGTATTCCTTGTTTAGGTGATAATGTGGGGACAATATGGCAGGTGCAACTCAGAGTACAATAAAGGATAGTTAAGGTGAGTTATGGCTAACCTTATTTGACTCTGGCTTATATAGACGGTCATGTGAGGCCAGGTTGATGTTGTTTTGTTATTGTGTTGCCCTGTGTGGTATTGGATATCTGTTTGGGCTATTTAGCACGTTTTGGATAGTCCTGTTTACAAAGAAAACTCTGTCGAAATTTTTTTCAGAACTCTTGAGGATTATAAAATATCTCCAACATTCACAGACGAATATTTATATGGTAGAAGGATGTTATGTCTCGTAGTTTCGTATTTCATCATGTCGTCAATTAGTACTGACGTGTCGGAAAGAGATGCGACCTTACAGAAGGGTAATGAAGGTTTATAACTTATTTATAGAGGTACTGGAGTGTATGGAAGTTAAACGGATCGAAGATAATATATTTTGACAAAATCGGTAAGTTTTCAGATTTGATGGTCCAAATTGATGGACCGTACAAAATTGTACAGACCATCAAAATAGACTGCCCCATCGTTAAATGGCTTGCAGAATTCCAGGCCTCAGATTTGGATCTGACGGTCCAAATTGATGGACCGTACAAAATTGTACGGACCTTCAAAATGGACCGTTCTTTTAGGCGGTGCAATTTTTTTCAGGTTTAAATTGGGTGTTTCGATTTGGGACTTCATTTTTCTTCAAGAACAGACCCTAGACTCTGCCCAAATCCTCTCTAAAGTATCATAACATTCTTAGATCAAATCATGCAAAATTAACGTGATAAACTTTGTGGTTATCGTAGTAATCATCTTCTCCCTATAGAATCGATTCCGAAAAACCTTGAAAGTGAAGTAGCTTTTTTTTAGTGGATTATTGTACGTAAAGGTAAGTTCTATCCTCCCCTACCTATATTTGTGATTAATAGATGTTTTTGGAATAAGCTGTGAAAGGATTTTTCATAAACAAAACTTGTAAACTTGTGGAATCATCGTGATATGACTTGTTATGCTATTTTACTTGAAGTATGAGTTAAAATGGATAATCAAACTCGTTGTATGTGTTATGGGATCAAGGAAAGTACGGTTTGGAGGATTATGGGATCAAATTATATAAGTTTTCCCTGTAAAAGAAGCCTAAGAATCTTATGAGTTGTTCGACGATATGCCTAAGTGAGCTTTTCTATAGATTATGGATTCGATATTAATATCAACCCTTTATATGATATAGATAATCATATGTAAGCAGTGCTAGGACTTGTAGAACCGTTTTAGCTTTATGGACAAGGTATGTAAGGTTATCCCCTTCTTTCAAAAGCATGAAATGCAAAGAGTTTATCAATTTCAAAGAAATGTCACAAGTTTCATTCTACTTGTATATTATAATCTCTTATCCAGAATTGTTCCTTTTTATTTCTATCTCATGGTCATTGGTGTTTGGTTACTGGTTTACCTTGTCATAAACCTTCTGAAAGAAGTGTATTATAGAGTTAATCGTCAGCGTCGACTAAAGGTCATTCCAAAATAAAGTCAAAGAGTTCTAAGTTCCAAAGAGGCCTTAAGTGCTATTATTATTATACATATATATGTTACTCACACCGCCGTTGCGAATAGTTGGTGGGCAGTTGTGCATGTACATTATACACATTCTGGCTATAATAGAAGGGCAAGCACTTATATGTGCATCGATACATACACCTCAGAGTATACCTAAGGGTAGTGACATATTATACACCTAGACCTATAACTGAGTGCAATTTATATAGTAAGGCCTATCCACACAGGTTTTATTTCAATTTCAGAGTTTCATTATTTGCCATACAGAGCCCGCATGTTATCAGAGTATCATATTGCTTTTATGTCTTTCTTTACAACTTACATTTTCATATTGTTATTAATGATTTACATACTGGTATATTTATTTCGTACTGACGTCTCTTTTTCTGGGGGCGATATGTGTTCATGCCGCAGGTTTTGATGGGGGCTCTCCTAGGCCACCATAGTAGGAGCTGTCGAGTTCAGCCATCAGTGAGTAAGCTTTGTCTTTCCTGAAGCTTCCTGGTCAGATATTGAGTATGTTTTGCAGAGTTATGTACATAGTTGGTAGGTCGGGGCCCTGTCCCGACCATATGACAGTACATGTATTCGTAGAGGCTCATAGACTTATCTGGTATGTACAATTGTTGATGTATAGCATTTTCGGCTAGATTGTCTTTTGTTGAATCGTGTTGCAACTTTGTCGGGTTGATCCCCTTGCGTCACCATCACAGGTTGAGTTTCATCCTTATCTTACAGAGTGTGGCCTTGTTGGCCTTCCTATTGTATTGTTGTTTGTGTTATGTCCTAGTAAGGCCTTGCCGGCCGGAAGTTCTACTCATATAGATGCTTGATCATCAGAGTGGTACGCTCGGGCAAGCATAGCATCGGGTGCCGGCCACACCCGCTAGTTTGGAGTGTGACATGTATGACCGCGTGAAGCGCGGTAGTTAACTAGTATGAGGTGTAAAATTAACTCATAGAAACATGATTCAACTAACTTATTTAATTACATTTGGTCGGATTAATTACCCGTCCATATAGTCCAAATTAACTTATGATATTCTTTTAGTTTGGTATGTTGTATATAGCCATAATGAATTATCTTTTTTATTAGCTTTGTTTACTACAAATTGTTAGAATATTATGTAAATCATATTATTATTATGTATTAATGTAGTATCATTTTATATATGGTAGGTAGTAAAATGTTAATTAGAAATATTATGTTAATTAGGTAGAAGATTATTAGGGATTGATTAGGAAGATTAGGCATGATTGACTCTTCCTAAATTACATGTATATGGTGTATATATTGTGCCCTTTTAAGGATGAATACATTGAGGAAAATACTTTCAAAGTCTTACATGGTATCAAGAGCTTAAGGAAAGATCCAAAATTAGTTTATTTTCTTCCAAATTTTTGGTCATCTTCCTTCCTAGAACCCTAGTTGGCCGAAAATTTCTTCATTTTTTTCTCTCTTACTCCATTATTGATTATCCTTTCATCACAATCAATTATGTCTGAAACCAAATCATCTTTTCACCCTGCCCTTGTTGTCTCAAACATCAAAACACATGTTTCCATCAAACTAGAAATGGAAACCATTCATTATGCGACTTGGGCGGAATTATTCAAAATATATTGTCGTGCTCATAAAGTTCTCCATCATATAATTCCTCCAAAAGATGGTAAAGGGAAAGACATAACAAATGATGCAAACAAGGAATTGTGGGATACACTTTATGCCACAGTCCTTGGTTGGATTTATGCAACAATCTCCACTAACTTGTTGCATACGATAATGAAACCGGATTCAACAGCCATGGCGGCGTGGGAACGCTTGCGCGATATTTTTTAAGATAACCAAAACTCTCGCGCTGTTACATTGGAACAGGAGTTCTCAACCATTGACATGGAGTACTTCCCTAATGTTTCTACATATTGTCAACGACTCAAAGTGTTGGCCGATCAATTAAGAAACGTTGGTTCACCAATTACTAATAATCGGTTAGTCTTGCAATTGGTCGTCGGTCTCACCGACGCGTATAACGGCGTGGGAACTCTAATCCGTCAAAGTAATCATCTACCACAATTTTATCAAGCAAGGTTCATGCTTGTACTTGAAGAGTCGGACTTGGTGAAAAAGGCCTCAACTACTTCAAATTCTGTCATGCTTGCCACTCCTTCGAATTATGGTAATTTTTTTTACTCTTCTCAACAAAATAAGGGACAAAAATGACGTCATAACAATAAAAAAATAAGGGTGGAAATCGCGGAAATAACAAAGGTGGAGGCCACCGAAATTTCGGTGGCGGCGGTAATGGCGACAACACCAACTCCGGCGATGGGCCGATGGCGGCGAAGACGGCGGCATGGGTGGCGGGCGATGGCGGCGGCCAACGGTGGCGATGGCCTTGGGCTCTACTACCCGGCCACCCAACAGTAATTGGGCCAGCAGCCCCAAAGGCCCATCGGCCGCACAAAGAAACAAAGGGCTACTTTGCACCAACTTGGCAGCAGCAGCAACAGGCCCATTTCGCTGGGTCTGTTAACACAGGCAGTAGCAGTGGGCCTCAGCCGACCTAGTGGCATGAGGCCCATTCAACAAGGGTCCACCCCACAGAAATTGAGTCTGCCATGAACACTCTTGGACATAATCCACCGGATTCAAATTGGTATATGGACTCCGGAGTGACGTCCCATATGACGTTCTCCCAAGGTAATCTCTCGTCCTATTTTAATTTGAGCAATGATAATAGAATAATTGTCGGAAATGGTCATTCAATTCCAATAAAAGGTTATGGTTCTAGCAAATTGTCACCACCAAACTCACCCCTAATTTTAAAGAATGTCATTCATGCTCCCAAATTAATCAAAAACTTAGTTTCTGTTAGAAAGTTTATAATTGATAATTGGGTATATGTCCGATTTGACCCCTTTGGCTTTTTCGTGCATGATTTTCAGACGGGGAAGCTTCTCATGAGATGTGATAGCAAGGGGGAGCTCTATCCAATAAATCCGTCAACACAACAATCCAAGTTTCCTTCTATTTTTGCAGCCTTGGCACCATCTTTATGGCACCAACGTTTGGGACATCCGGGAGAGGTTGTTTTGCCTTCTCTTAAATAAAATAATTTTATTTCTTGTACCCAAACACGGACTCTAAATAAGTGTCATTCTTGCACACTTGGTAAACATGTTAAGTTGCCATTTATTTCCTCTACTTCATGCACTATTTTGCCATTTGATAATTTACATGTGATATTTGGACATCACCTGTTTTGAGTTCTTCTGGTCATATATATTATTTGATTATACTTGATGACTAGTCTAATTATTTGTGGACATTCCCTTTGTCAAAAAAATCACAAGTGTTTTCCACTTTTCTCACTTTTAGAGCATTCATCCGAACTCAATTTGAACGTGATATCAAAAATATTCAATGTCACAATGGGGGGGGGGGGAGTTTGACAATAAACAGTTTTGGGATTTTTTCAAAATAAATGGTCTTCAGTTTCGTCTGTCTTGTCCTCATACTTCATCACAAAATGGAAAGACGGAACGCAAAATTAGAACCATTAACAATATTGTTAGAACGTCTCTTTCTCATGCTTCACTTCCCCCTATATTTTGGCATCATGCACTCCAAATGGCCACTTACCTGTTGAATGTCCTTCCTCATAAAAACCTATCATACCAAGCTCCCCTTAAAATGCTTTACTTACGAGAGCCCACATATCATCACTTAAGAGTGTTTGGTTGTCTTTGCTACCCCCTCTTTCCATCCACCACAATCACAAAACTCCAAGCCCGGTCTACTCCATGTGTTTTCTTGGGATATCCTACTCATCATCGCGTTTACCAATGTTACGACATTTCTTCCAAAAGAATCTTTATAAGTCGTCATATAATCTTTGATGAAACAATTTTTTCATTTACTAAGATATATGCCACTGGGACTCATAACTATAATTTTTTGGATGATGATAAACTTTCATATCTAACATATTTTTTCACAGCTCGGTACCTATTGATAGTGTTGAACACTGTAATTCAGGCCCATTGGGCCAACGATCGATGGCCCAACTGACTAACATTTCAATACAGCAGCTTGGGCCTTCAGTTCCGAGACCCAGTCCCACTACCGCACAATCTGGCCGGTCCAGTGGATTGGGCCAGTCCACCACTACGGGCCAAATTCCAACTCCAGCAATGCAGCCCACTGGACCCTCGGTTTCTCCCTCCTCTGTCAGTGGCGTCCAGTCCACTGGCCCAACAAACCGTCCGGTCACCCACAGTCAACATGGAATTGTCAACCCCAATGCCAAATATAGTCTTCATACCCAGGTCTCGAAATCACTTTTGCCTCGTAATCCAGTGTCTTCTCTAAAAGACCCGAATTGGAAAATGGCCATGGATGATGAATATCATGCTCTAATTACAAATAGGACATGAGATTTAGTACCTCATCCATATAATGCTAATATAATTCAATCTATGTGGATTTTCAGCCATAAAGAAAAATCTTATGGAACTTTTGAGCGGCATAAAGCCCGTCTTGTAGGTGATGGGAAGACACAGCAGGTTGGTGTAGATTGCGAAGAAACATTCAGTCCAGTGGTCAAACCTGCAACTATCAGAACAGTTCTCAGCATGTCTCTCTCAAAAGGATGGCCACTTCATCAATTGGATGCCAAAAATGCCTTCCTCTATGGACACATTAATGAGACTGTATACATGCACCAACCGTTGGGATACAGGGATCCTAAATATCCCAACCATGTGTGTTTGCTCAACAAATTATTATATTGCCTCAAGCAGGCCCCAGGGCTTGGTATAAGCGGTTTGCAAATTTTGTGTCACACATGGGTTTGTCGCACAGCCGTTCAGATAATTCCCTGTTTATCTATCGTCAGGGTAATCATACTGCTTATCTTATTCTATATGTGGATGATATTATTCTAACACCATCTTCAGACTCTCTTAGCAAAAATATCATGTCACAACTTAGTTCTGAATTCGCTATGAAAGATCTTGGCCCACTACACTACTTTCTAGGAATTGTTGTGACACGACATACATGTGGATTATTTCACTCCCAGAAGAAGTATGCATCAGAAATCGTAGAACGAGCTAAGATGTCTTTCTGCAAACCTTCGGCAACTCCGGTCGACACAAAGTTAAAATTGAGTGTCATCTCTAGCGAACCTTTTGTTGATCCGACGTTATACCGCAGGCTAGCAGGAGCTTTACAATATCTCACATTCACCAGGCCAGATATTACCTATGCAGTGCAATAAGTGTGTCTATTCATGCATGCATGCTCTAAAACGCATTGTGTGATATATTCAGGGCACTCTGGAGTATGGATTACATCTATACTCGTCCTCTGTTTCCAAACTTGTTACTTACACTGATGCAGATTGGGCAGGATGTCCGGATACAAGACGATTCACCTCCGGGTATTGCGTCTTCCTTGGTGACAACTTAATCGCATGGTCCTCAAAAAGGCAGGCCACGGTATCACGCTCAATTGCTGAAGCAGAATATCGTGTTGTAGTCAATGTTGTATCTGACTCATGTTGGATTCGGAACCTGTTACTTGAACTTCATTGCCCTATTCCGACTGCAACAATAGTATACTGTGATAATATTAGTGCAATCTATCTCTCAGGGAATCCCATCCACCATCAACGCACTAAACATATTGAGTTAGATATTCATTTTGTACGCGAGAAGGTGGCTCGCGGACAAGTTCGGGTGCTACATGTCCCAACGCGTCATCAAATCGCAGATATCTTCACAAAAGGACTTCCGCTAATATTATTTGAAGATTTTAGGTACAGTCTCAGCATTCACCGCCCTCCAACTTCGACTGCAGGGGAGTGTTAGAATATTATGTAAATCATATTATTATGTATTAATGTAGTATCATTTTATATATGGTAGGTAGTAAAATGTTAATTAGGAATATTATGTTAGTTAGGTAGAAGATTATTAGGGATTGATTAGGAAGATTAGGACTCTTCCTAAATTACATGTATATGGTGTATATATTGTGCCCTTTAAGGATTAATACATTGAGAAAAATACTTTCAAAGTCTTACCCAAATAATAAAGTAACCAACATAGAAAGTAAAATTTGGTAAGAGTTAGGTGAATTGGGTTAACCCAATCTTGACCAAGTTTATCTCAACTCAAATAATTTGTAGATAGGTTAATGACAAACCCATTTATTAACTTAGTTTATTTGATCGCCCAAATTTAATACAACTCACCTAATTGACTCCGGTACATAAGAGTAACAAGTTAAAATGATACTAATAAGGATCGATCAATTAACTATAATTAAGTGATAAAAAGCTATGTATAAAATATCTCTTGCATTTAATTTGTGATGAAAATACTGTTTGCCAGTAATTATTTTTTTTTGTTATTTGATTTAGTACTAGTCGTATCGCTTATCAATGACATTATAAATAACACGCTTTCTATTTCATTTTACCAAATGATATTTGATTCAATATAACATATTTCCTATTCCATTTTATACGATGATATATATTTGATTCAATATGCGATATACTTTCTTTGTTTTGCCTAAATAATCGGATGATCTAACATATTGCAGAGTTTACGGAAAGAAAAGGACCTCATTGAACACAAACTTATTGAATAGTTTAATTGTAAGGGAAATACCTTGGATCCTTGATCAAACTCAAAAGCTTAAACACATGGTCTCATTGAGCTCGTGAATGGACAAATTTCACCCTTGGAGATGGTGCAATATCGTGGAAATCAGCTAACCAGACAATCATTGCTAGATCAACTATGGAGTCAGAGTTTGTAGCTTTGGAACTAGCTGGTTCTGAGGCTGAGTGGCTAAGAAATTTCTTAGCGAATATCCCTCTAACAGAGGATGTGATGCCTCCTGTGTTTTCGCACTGTGATTGTCAAGCGGCAATAGCTATTGCGAAGAATAAATCTTATAATTGTAAGAGCAGACACATGAAATTGAAACATGATGTCATTAAACAACTGTTGAGAGATGGAATAAATAATACCCCAAACTGACATCCGTTTTTTGAATTTTGTATAACATTTTCCCTCTTTTTGTTTAATGTTGTGTGGGTCAAACCGAAAAATGTAGTGTCATTTTTGCAATCACACAGTACAATGTGGGGAAAATGCACATATATTCCCTCATTGAATGATAAAATTATTCTGAATTTAGTTTCTTCTTGACCATCGATCTTCTTGATCTTCCTGATCTCCAAATGATAGAATGACGATCTGGACAAACTTGATATGGAATTTTTGGTGGAGTGACTTCTGAGAAACTGCATATGTGACCCACAATTCAATAGTCAATGGAACATAATCATAATATTTTGTTATTATTTCCTTTAATTCCACAACAAAAATTGATTGAAGTAATATGAAAATAAGTAACTTGAATTGTTAGTAGATTTCAAATGACAAATCTCAATGCTCTAATTTTTAGAAGTGCTCTTACTTAAAGAGAAAATACATAAAGAAAGACAACAAAATTAATATAGATTTTAACTATGAATAGTTACTAAGTGGTATCCAGATATGCTGTCAAATTGACGAGTAACAAACTCATTCTATTCTTGATACCTTTTTGCCTGAAATGAAAATCCTATCCTTCACCACTTCTCTATATAGCTGTATATCCTTATTTACTCATGTTAACATCACAACTGGCAAAACGTAACCAATTGGATTTCAGTTATATACCTCTAAAATAAAAAAAATTATATCATTAATAATGTAATTCAACCTATTACAACAGTTAAATTACTACCAATTTTAGAATTTAACTTATATACACTGATAGTGTAAATAATTTTTTTATATTATCATGGTATTTTTACCTTTTATAGTAGGTAACTTGGTATTGTCAAAATTACATATTCACATTTTATGAAGGATTACTTGTAGATACAATTTGGTCCGGCCTTTTCCAGACCCGCGCATAGCAGAAGCTTAGTGCACCGGACTGCCATTTTTACTTGTAGATACAATTTGGATTAAAAAATCTTTACATAATCGGTGCATATAAGTTAAACTCTCATTTTATTAGGTTATAATTGCAATCACCTTATACATAACGTGATTGGATAAATAATTTTTACACTGGAAGTAGATTAAACTTTAAACTCTAGGCCCCTTCATTTACTGTTTTAGACTTTTAGGCTAATTTTACGACTTTCTAGCTTAAACCATTGCCACAAACAAGATATTCTGCATCCCCTGCTTCTAGAACCTAGAGGAAATTAAAGTATGGAATTACCATTTAAAAATTGTTTGGACCACATATTATAGTACATGGAGCAGGTAAGGGACTCGGGTCCAGCAATAAAAGAACCATAATTATGTTTAGTATTACGAAACTTATTCTTACCTCACTGCATCAATTTCAATCTGTGAGAAGTCCATGTTGGTTGAACTATCTTGAAAAGATATGGTTCTTGTCCTTGTGACCATCAATTGTGTTGGTTGCTTGATGGCTAGAACTTTGCAATTCAAATTGATTGCATTCTTGTTGTGTGTCATGGCCAACCTATGCAACAAATAAAAGGAACACTTATTTTAGTTGTTAACATAAATTTAACAACTAATAATGAACTAGTAGAGTCTATTACACACACACACACACCATTCAATAGACATCATCATACGCTAATAATGAACTTTAAACAATGGACAAATCCTTATCCAATATATATTTTAAGAGAAGGAAGTAGTAGTAGAATTAAGGTTGAATGTTCCATAAAAAATAATGCTAGTACTTCCCAGCGTGGATGTAACATGCTATGGTAATTTTCTTTGTAACTACATCCAAGTCAGGCTGGCGGCTGCTAATCCTTGCTAGTAACATAGCTCGGTTAGATTTAAACATATAAAAACATCAAATGCAGTTATCAACCGTGATTCTCTGTTCAATATAGACTCATGAGGGCAAAAGAAAGGTCGGCAGCGGAGAATTCTAGCCCCAAAACTAAGAAAAAGTGGCTGATTGTGGGTCTTTGATGCCATGAATTTCTTATCCTTCCTCAATAATACAGTTGATCAATTCAATTCACAAACAACTATTGACAAAAGATTGCAAAAGTAAAGGGCAGATGAACCATGAAAGGTTATTTTCCAAGAAAGAGAAGAGGGGTGTGAAATTAACCTGTAAAGAAAGCTGTGATCATGAAGTCCAGCAACAAGAGTGGAAGCACCAATTTCTGTAACCATGGCAGCAATCTTTCCACCATCTTGGTCACCTTGTGTCACCACAATCTCTGTCTTGGTCTGTAATACAACCCTTCTTTCATATATTGGATCAGTAACATAGAAACAAAAGGAAATCACAGGAAAATTGTGATTGATGAACTCGAAAATAGCATACATTGAAAAAATTGTTGCAGTTGTCTTGGAAGGAGAGAGCCAATTGGAAACCTTTGAGACGTAAAAGCCTCAGCTTCTTCTTGCTCCTTGATCTTGTGATAGAAAATACGTGGAGAAGAATGATAATATCTCCGTATCGCAGGAGATTGTGAAGAGTCCATTGGAGCGCAGTTCTTGCTATGTCCACATCTTCCACAACTACCACTATTTTCCTCGCATCCATATTCAACTCTTTCTCTGTTTTCTTGGATATATAAAAATTGAGCTTGTATCAACTTTTTGGGCCAATCATAAGTTTCTTGGTGAGCTACAGACAGAGTTATGGTAAGTAGTTACACGGAACTCTCTGAATCGATATTTACCTGCAGTCTTTCTGCTTACAATTACACAAGGAAGTTTCGTTAATTACATAGAAATATAACTAGTATCCAGGCTAATATTTGAATCAATTTTGTGACGTGTGATACAACTTACAAGGAGGGGACCCACCTTTGATGAAAACAATATTTGAATCAAAATGTCTAAATTGTTTGTTAGAATAATCTTAATTGATTTGGTAAACCTTATGTGCCCTGCCTTTGGTTCTCGAAAAGGAAAAATTAGCTCAAGAGAATAGCATTAGACGCTAGGGCCACAAATACAATTGTCTAGCTTAGAAGCAGTGTTTTAAGAGTTGGGGACGCGAGAAGAGCCGTTTTACGCAGCACGAGATGAGGCATAAGTCTCTAGATACTTAGAAGCAGTGTTTTAAGAGTTGGGGACGCGAGGAGAGCCGTTTTACGCAACACGAGATGAGGCGTAAGTCTCGAGAAACGGGGTGTAAGTCTCATAGATCTACGAGGCGTATGTTTCATGTATCTTCAATTTTATAATTTTAATACTAAAAAGGTAAAAGTAAAATTTTCATTAAAATTCTGCAAATAAATCACCAATAATTCAAAGAAATTATTATAATTATTATATGAGAAAGGTAACACCGTAACAACACAAAATAATTACCGTAATAGCCTTGATAATTTTTAAAATAAATCTTCATCCACTTCGTTATTAATCTCCACATCTATTAGTTATTTTCCCTCAACTAATACTTACACTGATTTTTATTAATATATTTCAAAGAAGGAGAATAATGAAAAGTGTAATAACAATGACAAAAAAATAAAAAAAGTTGTTTCAGCAACATAGTGCTATGAAATCTCTATCCTATCAATGTTAAACATAAATATTTAAAAAAATTATTTATGGCAGTGTTATTTATATATTTTAGAAAAAATCACTACAATATGATAACATAAAGTATAAATATCATTACATTAATAATAAAAATTATAATCTGTAGTAAAAATATTTTTAATTTTAAAAAAATTAAATTTAACGCCAGGGGCATGCGCTTTTACGATCGGGACTTACACCCTATGAATCTATGTCTTTTATTCCCCCAGAGGTTTTTGATAGACCCTACCCCGAAAACGCCTTTGAAAACTCGGCTTGGAAGTTTAAATGAAAACAAGGTATTTTAATCATGAACTTATGATATCTTCAAGGTCGCATAATGCATGATTTAACTAGGCGCAGTCAGTACAATTTTACCATGCAATTTAGCTATTAAAAAAACCTTGGAGTGCTTTACTATAAGAGGTCAAGTTGAAGGTATCCATCAATTTACACACGTTGTAATTAGATGTAAGTCATCCTTTTCAACTTTGCCCTATTCACACACATTTGTTCCAGTACCATAATGCTATCGAGGGGCCACTGGCCAGGCCGCCAGGGAGAAGACCCGCAACATGGGTAATAATGTGGGAAAGCGTCATCAGGCATCATCCGTCTTTTTTAATACTGGAGTGACGACAGAATAGGCAACATGATCAGACAACTATTCTTCTATGACTCTCACTCGTTTGTCATCTTTTTGCTTCTCTTTGTTTCTATTCTTACTTTATTGGTTTGTGTCCCACGTCCGCCCATTACTAATATTGTAGTGAACACTCACTTTGAGGAGTTAGTAAGATAGGTGACTTCCTTTTGCTCTATGGAAAGAGAAGCTAGTAGAAGTCACCATAGTCTAAAAGAAATAAAACCAATTTTCACAATGGGGACAAGTTCTCTTAAGTTAACAAGATGGAATCAAGAAGATGCAGAGGGGAAAAGAGACAAGTTTAGCTGTCGAAACAGAATTGTCAATATATGAGGAACTTTAAGGGAATCATTTTACTGCAAGCACTATGGTATTCCTGAATACTTTCTGTAAGAGTTAGGTAATATGGATAGATTAGGGAGGGGGGGGAGGGCACTAACATATTATACCAGCATACTAACATTGACATGTTTCAGATAGGAACCTCGGCAGCTTTTAGCAACACAGAAGACCATAAGCACCGTGACAAAGAGAACACTGGGTCCATCTACTTATTACCACATAAAGAACCGTCATAGTTAATAATTCAGCATCAGCTATTAAGCACCTTTATTCCTTTGGACAATAGCCCAATGTACAGAATTAGGTTACACCAGCACTCCCCCATAAGATCAATCCAACCTGTGATAAAATTGCAATAGTGCCAGCATCTTTTACCCTCCATTGCGCCAAGCTAATTACCAAACATAGCTCAACTGTTCGTAAGTTGTAACCAACATAAACTATTCTCAGTTTCTGGAAATGTACCAATCGTATCCAGCAAGGTAGTTGCTGACCATACAGAATCCTACTGCAGTTGCGACTCTAGCTTATGACCCAATCAAGTTAACACTGCCAAAAGCACGATACTGTACAAAACACTTCTTTATTCACAAAGTTCATGAAAGATTTTATGCAAAGCAGCTTGTCTGGCTACTTGCAGAGCAAAGGTGGTTATGTATCAGGTAACCAGCTGTGACTGATTACATCTACAATCACCCGACTCCCAGGTCATAGCTCATCTTTAAATAGTTCTTGCCCTCGGTGTCCAGCAGCAAAATCTACCCTTCTGTCCTTTATTTATTATATACTAACTATAATGTCAAGTTAAACCTGACTAGAAGTTTACAATAACTAGATAATGCTGGGTGATGTCTACTTCCTGAACACCTTTCACGGGTACACATAGAAGCTCTTTTCAAGTGACACGACCCCAAACCGTTCTTCCTTGGCCGCGGCCACCACGTGCATTGTCATATCCTCTTCCACGATATGAGCGTTGAGATGCCCCTGACATGCGAGCTCCCTGACCACGGCCCCGTTGGTTTTTATGAATCTCACCAAATGTCTGGAAAACACATTAAGAAGTCTCTTCAGGAATAAAATTAAAGAGATTCTAAAGCAGAGATTTTTATCCCCCACCCCACCCCACCCCACCCCCACACGCACAATCCACCCCCTCTTTGAGATAAGTAAAGCAAATAATTAATTACCTCAGCGTCTTTTCTCCTTTGTTCAGAGAACTTCACTTTTCGAGATTCACAATCAAGTGTATGACAAGAAAGAGTATCAAAGAAGTCGTCCTTACAATAAACAGGCTGTAGAACAAAAAGTTGATAACAGCAAATTGAGGGATATATACTGAGAAAATAATGGGTAAGGCAAATATAAACTTTTTCCACCTGCAGCTTACCTTGTAATCATGTTTTGAACTTCCATCCCCAGTTTCATCCTCTGCATCACTGTCATCCATCTCTTTCTCATCCCCAATTCCATCATCTGATTCAGCTTTGTTACTTCTGCCTAGAAAATCCCATACCTCTTTCTTATTGAATTTTTCATTCATTGCCTCAAAATCGAAATCCTCGGAGAATCTTTTAACCACATGGGAATTCTGGAAAAATATTAAAGTATGCTCTGAGTACAAAGAATTGTGTTAGTTAACAAACAGACAAGGAGTTAATATTGATACTTGAGAACATCTGTTTCCATTAGAAGGAGACCACTCTTGTTATTCCCAATGATTCAGAAGGAGAAGGCAAAGTTTGCTAAGTTATTACTGTGTCAAAATGGGATTAGAAAAGAGGCTTGCATTCCTTGCAGCTTGTTTAAAACCAGCCAACACAATTATCATCACTCAAAACTCCCCAAACTATTTAATGCTCGAAACAATTTTCGTGCTGTTGGAAATGCAATTTTATGGATACATCGACTTACAAATTGTAATGCTCAAAGGTTTGCATCCAAGGGCAAGGCATATTTCTGGGTCATTAATTAAATGACACGCCGGCTCATGTCTAGAAGAGGAAGGTAGCAGAGATGTGGATGTTGAGGTGGATGTGCGGGCATACGAGGAGAGATATGATTTGGAATGAAGTGATTCGGGACAAGGTGGGAGTGGCCCCTGTAGTGGACAAGATGCGGGAAGGAAGGTTGAGATGGTTCGGTCATGTGCAGAGGAGATGCGCAGATGCTCCAGTGAGGAGGTGTGAGAGGTTGGCAGTGATGTGCCTGAGGCGAGGGAGGGGTAGGCCAAAGAAGTTCTGGGGAGAGTTGATTTGGCAGGATATGACGCAACTTCAACTTATCGAGGACATGACCCTTGATAGGAGGGTGTGGAGGTCAAGTATCAGGGTAGAGGGCCAATAGGTTTCCGTGAGGATTTCTTTTCCGTAGTAGGAGTATTATTATCTTTGTACATTAGCTTATTTTTTGAGATCTCTATTACGACTCAATTGTTTCTTTTACTTCATTTATCTTATTATATTGTTGTTATTACTACCTATTATTATTGGTCTTTGCATCTTTTCTTAAGCCAAGGGTCTATTGGAAAAAACCTCCAGACCTTCACAAGGTAGGGGTAAGGTCTACGTACACTCTACCCTCCCCAGACCTCACCTGGTGGAATTATACTGGGTATGTTGTAATTAAATGACACGCCTCATGGTCATGGATATTTAGCTCTTTTCTAATTTTTCTAAAAAAAAAATAAAAATTCAGAACATATTAATTGCAATTCCAAGTTCCATGTGTCTAAAGTACGCATTGTCAATTACAGCTTGTTTGGATGGTTGTTTAGTCATCAGACGGCAAGAAAAAGAGTGATAATGCAAACTTTACCATGATAACGGAACTAGAAGGCAAACTTTGTCAGTTAATGGTGAAGGAAATTTTGGAAAATGAGTAGTACGTAGAATTTTGCAAATACACGAAATAAACACAATTCAAGAATCACAAGACTTCAATGCCTCAATGTAAGTAACGAACTAGTACATTGAGAAGGAAATATAGCTAAAAGGAATTGAGAAGGATGTCATGTCCACACAAGAATTTCAAAGAGATCAAATGCTAAAAGAACAGTTACCTTAGCTCCACGTCCCCGAAATTGACTTCCTACATTGCGATGATTGCGTTGGGGAACACCATTTGGCTGGAATGATGTGGAAAATAAGTTAAAGAATGTGGTAGGGCATAATAAGAAGAATACATTTACTCAGTAGAGAATTTACAGAATCAAAAGAACAAAACCAAAATTTGGCAGTCATCAGAAGAAAGGGGCGAGTGAATTACTAGTAGAAAGTCTTCGCGCTATTGAATTTATCAGAGAAAAAAACAATTCCAAAGGAATATCGCAACAAAAGCATGAAGGTGATTAGAATTATAAGCACCAAAAGTCTAAAAAGCAACGGAAAACTAGCCAACTGGATTACCACTTTTCCTCTGTCCATGCCCATATTACTCTGATGAGAATGTAGAGCAGCTCCAATAAGCTGGAAGGGCAAGAAAAGTAGAAATCACTTCCTTTACTTTCTGGTTAACGGTAAGATATGACATAGTTCAATACTTAATTTAACCAAGATACATAAAAGACAAAAGTATATATGGATCTCATGCTCTAACTAATTAGAGTTACCCCATTTCCTCTTCCTGATGCATGTTTCCTGTAACTTTGATGTGTATATACGGCACCTCCATTTGGCTGAAACAAATTATAAGGAGCTAAAGGGCATATATCAGAATCGACGCAGAATCGAAACTTCCCTTATTCGGCTTAGGGCCTTGTGGGGGTAAGGAACCAAATGTAAGGAGTTTGTCTAGGCACACAAATAAGTGAATTAGATTACCGCATTTCCACTGTGGGTGTGGCCTCTACCATTGTGATGAGTGAATAATGTTTCTCGATGTGCCTGAATGAACATAAAACAGCCCATAAGGTAAACACCAACACTATTTTAAAGCTCAAATGAGAATAAAAACTACAAGTAATGCAGAAAATTACCCCATCTCTTCCCTGAGCGAAGTGACTTCTATTGTGATGAGATGATGTAGATCCACGTATCTAGAGAGAAGGAAAGGACGGTGTCAGCACACAAAAGCATACATGAATCTCCATGTTATTGTATCAACTAGAAAAGTCATGAAATTCAGTAGCAGACAAGCGAGAAACTGAAAATACATAACGTTGCAAACAGAAAAAGCTGGAGGAAATTAATGTAATCATTAAAAGAACAATTATATTTAAGTACATCACAGAAGTTGTTTAGTAATATCCCTCTATCCCAATTTATGTGGTACACTTTCCCAGAGAATGTCGCCTTTCTATAGCTAGAAACAATTTAACTTTAAATTCTCATTTTATCCCTTAGTGAGATGATTACTAGCCACACAAATGAATAAGGCTTGTTTTAGAACATATTTCAAAAAAATTCCAACCATTCTTAAAACAACAACGACAACAACATACCCAGTATAATCCCACCACGTGGGGTCTGGGGAGGGTAGAGTGTACGCAGACCTTACTCCTACCTTGTGAAGGTAGGGACCTTTCTTTCTTAAAACAACAATATACCCAGTGAAATCCACAACGCGGGGTCTGGCCACATAAATCGGACCGAGGGAGTAAATAGGAAACATGACATCGGCTTACGATGATATCCATGTGCATTTATATAAAGGGTTCCAGCAAAAGTATTTTGGATTGGTAAATGTGAAAGTTCACTTTGCATGAATATGATTAACAATATGATTCTCATAACGTTGGTGGATGTTAGTTTAGGGTCTCTTTATTTCTTTTTTCTCTAATGCAGTTTAAAAGTAACTGCAACAATGTCAAGCTGGTTACTTCTGATACAGACTAAAGAATTAAATTACTCAATAACAAGGAAAAGTGTAACCACGCACACAAACATCAAACATAGAAAATGAAAGATATCATCAGAACACAGCAACAGTAGGTTTCCAATTTCAATTATCTAAGCTAAAACATCAGCTGTTTACAATTCATGGACACATCAGAATATAGGAGAGAAGGAACTGAAGTGAGAATGAGAGAGACCAAACTTCCGTACCACTTTAGTTGTCGATTTTGGTAATGAATCCAGGGTTTCTTCTGTACTCCCCAATGGCAGAGGTTCTGATACTGATGCTTGAACAGTGTGTACATCAAAGTTTGGGGTTTGCAATGACTGAGATGATGAGGAATTTTTCACTCCTGACTGTACCTCTGGTGTCAAGAGGGATTGTCTTGACAGATTGCTGAGAGATGCACCTTTTGTGTCTACAATAGATGACACAGTTTGCGAGATTGTTGAGAAAGAATCTGAAGTGCTAATGATGGAACTTGCTTCTTTCGATACTGAAGCCAGAATAGCATTGGCATTAAGTTCTGCTTCCAGAGAAGACAATGTTCTTGGGGCAGAATCCACTGCTACAGTTGGAAGAGCACGGGATGCATTATGTGGCATTGGAATAGATGATAAATTAAAAACCGGTTTAGCAGGCTGCCCAGGATTGGATTGTCCAGATGGAGACGGCACGGCAGGAAGTAAATTCGGGGAAGTGTTACTAATAGGCAGCAGCAATGGATGATGTTGTGCAGCCAAACTAGATCCTCCGGCTAATGCTTTCACATTTTGGTGTTGCACTTGCTGCTGAATGGGAAGGGATGCAACCAAACTCTGTGGTGGTGGAGGAACACGTTGCTGTTGAAAATGAGAAACTCCTCCTGAGGACCCAACTAATCCTGGCCAATAATTAGGCACAGCAGGCCCATTGATATTTACAGGCGGAGGAGGAAGTGACGAGCCCCAAAGGCTAGAACTTGGTGGAAACGGATTGGGGGGCAGATTCACTAGGAAAGGTGCAACAGGGACCATGGACGGTGCACTGGTACTAACATCTGCTACTTGTGCAGCACCAGGAGATGTCATGCCCATGGTTGATGGTGGTGGGTTAGGAAAATGATTCTGATAAATTAACATTGACAAAGTCAGTTAAATCTGTATGACGCAACAGAAGGATAATCCACCATATTAAAATCAGCATACCTGTATTATGGCAGGATCATCAGGAACAACTGAAGTACTTTCAGGGGATGGTGAAGATATAACCTGCAGATCCTGTGAGATGAGGCAAAAGAAAAGGAGATAATCCAGAATGAGTTCATATTTACAGCAGAAACAAAAATCCTCAGACGAATGGGTCTAACTCTAACATTATTTCAGCTGTACTTCATCAGACATACACTACACAACATTCCAGGAGAAGTCAAATGTAAGACCACTTCTCCAAATGAAAAGAGCATCCCCTTTTCCTTCCACGTGGATTCTTTCTTATTACAAGCCATAAAATTGATATTCCTTCAATTAAGGAAAGCAGGATCCATCTAGACATTCTTAGACTTTTGATGTCAAACTTTTAATACCACTTCAAAACCACTGGATCTGACAACCTGGAAGATTTCTACATTGTCTAATATTTTGAGGCTTTAAGGGGTTCATACCTGGTGAATACGAGGATAACAGTAGAACTTATATGTCTTTATCAGTGGCGGACTCTTATCAATTTATCCAGCTAGTCTTGAACATAGGCTGAACATGAAGCTACTGGGATTGGGCATCCTCACTGACGCTATTTAGTCAGCCGGGATAAGAATTCTCACTATTGAATCTGTCGATCCTACCCATGGTCATAGATGTTTTTAGCTAGTAGAAACAGTTGGATGTGAAGATACAAGCAGAATCAACATGTTACGTAGTTATTGACTATTATCACATGCATCCTAATGATTAACCGCCAAATTGATTCTGGAAGAGTACAATTTTTAAAAAGTAACAGGAACACCCATGTAAGACACTAAACAAGATAATTCAACTACCCTTGCATGGTAGCTATCTGAAGCTGTCGTGAAGATGCACGCAGAGTCGGCATGTTACGTAGTTATTGACTATTATCACATGCACTCTAATGATTAACCGCCAAATTGACTCAGGAGGAGTACAATTAAAAAAGGTAACAGGAACGACCATGAAAGACACTGAACAAGAAATAATTCAACTACTCTTGCATGGTAGCTATCTGTAGGTGTCGTGAAAAGCTCAATATGAAGAAAACACGACTGTCAGAATGGAAAGTTGGTTTCTGTTTTACTGTGAGCTGGTGTCACTCTTGCATATGATTTCTATCTTCTATGCATTCTTGCATCTATCACGAATGAATGCATGAGATGATGTACTTCTTCCACAAAAGTAGAAGGATAGGAGACATGGAAGAAGAATGAAGATGAATAACCATCTTCACTTATTAATACACTAAAAACAAAGATCCTAGTTGCTTAACCAAACTTCAAAAAGCATCTGAAGAGCTGGATGGGAAAAACTAGGGTACTAGCTTTAGACTGTATTCACAAAGACAGACAGGCTGAACCAATCGGAATTAAATAAAAGGAACAGTGGCGAAATTTGTTAGAATAACCAAAGCAATACTTCTCAATCGCCCCTACCCCTCAAAAGGACATACCCCCAGCCACTACCAAAAGAAACATGTTCAAGGACCCTGATCACTTGGTCAGTGATGGCGATCAGTTTCTTGAAGTTTTAATTACAACAATCCAGTTCCGATTAAAATACCAAACACACAAAGTAAGCAGGTAAAGACGGAAGTAAGCTCACCTTTATGTCACTACCTCGGAAGAAAATGTACTCATAAATTTTGTCGCTGGGAGATATCTGAGGTCCATCCTTCTTTCGTCCTTCTGTGCCATAAGATTTCACTGGACCACGAACAGATGACTCATGTGTCATTAATGTACATGATAAGAAGCTAAGAGTTCAAGATGAAACAAGTAAACTATACCACCAAATATCTGAACATTATTAATTTAGCCAAACAACTCAATAATTGTCAATACAAAAAAGCAATAAGAGAAGGGCAGGCCATAAAACTCAGGAACCAGAAAAGTCCGTTACATTTGTTATGACACGAGGAGACACTAACCACAAGATTCGCTAGAAAATACTTGTTGAAGTAATTATCTGTTTTTGAACAAATTCTTCTTGAAATTCAGATCGAACCTTTTTTTTTATAAAGTACCTTAGCTCTATTTATTGGTTTGAGCAAGATACGACTAATTTAAACTGAATAGTTAAAATGAACAATTCATAAAAAGAAATCCTTCTGTGGGATTAATTATATCAACTGGAAAGTGGAAAAATGGACTTAAACATGTTTCCATCTGTGCACCTACTCAAGAGACCAGCTGATATTACAGTAAATTAAATTTACAGGGATTCAGCTTCTATTTACTTTATTACGGCACCACAAATAGGATGTTTGATTCACCGACACCTAGACATCGAAAAAGTTCATTTATTCTTCACCAAGATGGCGCAATAAAATCCTTTGCTATCATTTTTTTTTCTATAATCGAAAGAGTTTATTATTACTTCATCAAGATGATGTGACAAAATCCTTTGGTATTTTTGTCTTCCCTCTGACCATTCTATCTTTTTTCCAGTTCTTACAATTTCTTTCTATTTTCTCAGATGCACTTTTCCCTTGTTTTTGTTCCTTCCTTAACACTACAGAGATATCTCAAAGCCTGACAACATATGACAGTCTTTCAGAAAGTTGCTTTCTTTTTTCTTTTCTTCATAATTCCCTTTGGATAGATCTACATTTTCTTTTTCCTCACAAACATCATACTCTAAGCATCAGATATTTGATAACAACCTAAATACGCATGATCATGATGATAAAGTTTATCCAAACTATTCACTTTTATTCCATTTTTGTTCCCGCTTAAGCATTCTTTTGATAAGTCAAAATATCAATTTCACTTCACAGTTAATAGAACATGTCAAAGGTTTCCAATTCTTAGCTTTGTTCACCAAAAACTCCGAAAACATAAACATGCACATCAACACACTTACAGAGTCACAAACAAAATGCAAAAAGACGCGTGTTTTTCTGAGCTTTTTGTATGAATTAAACTTTAACTAGCAACGATCGAAACAAGAAATCAAAGGATGACACAAACTGAAAACAGCATTACAAAAGATCAAAAGAAAAAGAACAGCAACAGCCACGATTACGCATCAATCCCAAACAAGTTGGGGCAAAAAACAAATGAAACCAATCTTCTTATCTTTCCGTGTGCACACTTGCTCCTCCGTTTTCATTTTCCTCCCTGACACGTTCTTTTCTTCTTTTTTAATCATTAACCCTAACACATTCATTCACAAAGTGTTATTCCTTTTTTTCTTGAGTTAATGATCAAAAACACACCTGAACTATCACTTTTTCGCAAATTTCACACCCCAACTATCACATGTTCCCTTTTCCTACCAGAACTATCACCATCTATGTATTAAAACATACCTCAACTATTAGTTATTCTCTTTTCCTACCTGAATGATTCGCAAAAAAGTATAGTTCAGGTGTGTTTTTTACCCTCATCATTAAACTCTAAACAGCAGAAATTAATAACAACATAAATAAGCATGATCATGATAACACTGTTTATTCAAGTTGTATAATTCAATTCTCAGCTCATACAACATCCAAAAGGTTTCAAATTTTTTTGCTTCGTTCACCTAAAACTCTGATAACACAAACATGCGCACCAAAACCCTCACATATTCACAAACTACTCCCTCCGTCCCAATTATGTAATACCTTTCGCTTTTCGAGAGTCAATTTAACTGAAATTTGAAGATAAATTGCATTAAATTAACTCAATATTTTAAGATAAAAAATTATATATATTTGAAAACAACATAAAAAGTACTATAAGTTGCACCTTCTCATATCAATTTGGTGAAAAAATACATCCAAGAGTATTGATCAAAGTTCATGCAGTTTAAATCTCGGAAAGTGAAAACAAAGGGAGTAACAATTATATACTCCATTCGTGTCCCAATTTATATGACACATTTCATTTTAGTCAATCCCAAAAAGAATGACACATTTACTTATTTGGCAACAATTTAACTTTAAAATTTACATTTTACGCTTAATGAGATAATTTATAACCACACAGATATCATTAGCTTGTTTTAAAATTAGAACGGAGGGAGTAATATTTTTCAGCGGATTTTACTAATAAAAACTACGCTACATAGTGCGATCAAAACAGAAACAACATCACAAATAAGAGTGTGCATTGAGTGTATACCATTACGAAGACCGATGGTGGATTCATGAGCATCGAGATGGAATAGAAATCCTTCATAGCGAATATCAGACTTTGTAATCAAGCAAATGAGACTCCCAATGTAGGAGTCGGCTGCCTTAGAGGCGGCCGTTGCCATTGCCAAATCGGAACTGTTGTTGTTGAAAACTGAAACCCTAATGAAATTTATAGTGCGGAGAAACCGAAAAAAAGAGAGAGATAGTATAGATTAGGATAATCTGGAAGAGGAAGAATATACATAAGAAACCGTTTTTGGTTTATTGATGTCACCTGGCAAAAGAGTTGAGGCTCGACGCTGCTTCTTCTTTCTTAACAGTGGAGTTAATCACATCACAAGTGTCTTTTCCTTTTCCCTTTCCCTTTAATACACTACTTTGTTCTTTGCTTGTGCTTCTCATTCACAATATAATTAACGATTTTGGGCAAGTAATTTCAAATTATTTGGGACGGTTATTAAAAATAATTATTTTAAATTATTTATTATTTTAGAAATTTAAATATAATTAATTATTTTTTTCTATTTTATTTTTAGTAGTGTAAATAGAGTAAATATTTAATGAAAAAATATTATAAATTAGATATAAATAAGAATAAAATAAATTAAATAAATAATTTAAGACGGAAAGATTATTTATTTTTTCATATTCTGTATTGATATCCGCTTCAAAAGCTAATTAATTTGGATTGTCATGGCCACCTATTAAGGCAATTTCACTCTTGTGGCTCGCATCTTTAAATCTCTTATTTAAATCTCTTATTGAGATTTAAAAAATATTTATTTTTGTTATCATAACCTTAGTGATTGGATTCGAAGTAATACTTGAATGTCTATATTTTTCATTGATGCCAAAATAAGAGAATTTGAGCCTCTTGTTATTTAGTTTGCGAACAAATTGTAATAGAATTATATTTTAAAATTAATTTGATGAACCACTTAATATGTGGTATTATTTCAAATACCAATAAATTTAATACTCACTCCATCTCTCGTTTATAATATTTTTTTAGGTTAAGTTCACTATTATGGAATAAAGATTGGGGTATGAAGGAAAATATTTTTAAAAGTGTTTTGCAAAAAATATTTTTTAGAAGAAATGTTGTCTCACAATAGAATACTCTCAAAGTTTAAAAACCATTTCAAATAGATTTACGGAGAAAAACATAAGTGAATTTTTTTTTCTTTTAATGAAAAATACTTTCAAGGAAATAATGTTAATGGACTTTTCGTCGTACCAACTATCAAGCACACCCTTTATTGTTTCATCAAAATAAAAATTTTAGACCTAAAACCCCTTAAAAAGAACTACTCTGATGTTAACAAAAGTTATGTTTTACGCAGCTAAAGATATTCAAAACTAAAAATCAATGCGATTAATAAGTGTAAGCATGCAACTATTTAAATTCTAAATATTTTACTCCCTCATTTCCACAATAAGTGGTTATTTAGGCATTCATTAATTATATTTTCTTTTTCTAGGTATTAATTAGGGGTAAATCAATAAAAATACTATTCATTTTTTTAGAATAGAGCAATTTCTTAAGACGTGTGCATAAGTTAAAATAATCACTTACTATGGAACGGAAGGAGTAATTATTATTATTCAATAAAATAAGTGGGTTTCTTACTTATTTTTTAGTGTTTGATAAGTGTTAACACTCAAAAGTGTTTAGCCGAATCAAGTGACAGCCGAATGTGGAAAAGGATTCTAAATCGGTAACTGAGCAGAATCATAGCCGAATCTGTTAGTCCCTACCCACGGCTAGAAAAGCATCATCGGCTATTACAATAGTCTGGCCGAGTCATAATTCCGAGGAACGGCTGAGACCCACACATACTAGGACGCCTCGAAGACCAAGTCAAAGGACCTTCTAGAAAATGTAGTAATCAGCACAGTCTGAAGGGAGTGTCGTCGATCGTGCTAGAGGTCCAGGCGAAAAAATCGGCACCACCTCCTCATAGTTGGCTAGTGGATTTCGTGGGTAGTTCGATGGCTAACATAGGGGGTCACGTTTATTTTTCTTGTACTATAAATGTAAAATCACTTGTACAGAATAACATAACACAATCAATCAAAAAACTGATTTTTACATATATTCATTCTATCTTTATCGTCTTTATTGTACTCTAGCTGTATTTATGTTTCTTACCACTTAGTTTACTCAATCATCATCCTAACGCTTTCTAGAGTAGTTGGGGAACCCATTGCTGGAAGTTAGAGTTCCGCTTTCGGTCGAAATCGCTCAGTTAAGGAATTAATTTGTCATCCGATTTCGTCAACCGATAAAATGGCAAACACTTAGGAGGGAAACAATAAGGAAGAAAAAAAATATTCTAAGGGCATTTGTATGTAATCTAGCAAAACACTATGGGGATTGGATGAAGTGGGGAGTGGGGGTTCGGAGGGTGGGATGGTCGAGGAGTGGGGGTTGGGACGTTGGGTGGGTGGGGAGGAGACAATGAACTTTGAATGTTACTTGTGTAACTTGTTTTTCCTGCTTCCATTAATGAAGTCATTTTCCTCATTGTTTAGGAACTTATTTTCCTAGAGAAAATATTTTCCAAAAATTTTGGCCAACCAAACATGAGAAAATTGGAAAATATTTTCCTCCATACCAAAAACACCCATATTGTAAAATACTCCCTCCGGATCAAAAAGAGTGCTCACTTAGATTTTTTTTCTTGAGTCAAAAAGAGTGTCCATTTATCAAATCAAGAAAAGAATTAACCTTATTTTTTCATATTTACCCCTATTGAGTACTATATTGAGTACTATGTGATCAAATCTCAATACATATTTAATTAAGAGCAGTTCATTCAAATTACTTCTTTTTATCTATGAGTTAGTATTTTCTTAAGGGGTATGCAAATGGCTAAGTGAACACTCTTTTTGATCCGGATGGAGTAATCCAATTAGATTAATGTGTATAATATACTTGGTAGTAACAAATTTACTTTCCCCATGTTCTAAAAGTCAAACATATTACTCCAAGATATTTACCAGTATTTTCAGAGTCGTTTTCGGGGCAAGTCCCAGGGCGGGGCGTATCAAAAATGTTCTAGGGCGCAATAAGATGTAGATCCATAGGGTGTATATCCTAGAATTTGGAGCATAAGTTTCGAGCGTGAAAGCGTAAGCCCCTGGCGTAAAAGTGTATGCCCCGAACGTTAAATTTGATTTTTTAAAAAATTAAACATTTTTTTGCTATAGATTATAATTTTTATTGTTGGTGTAATGATATTTATACTTTATGTTATCATGTTTTCATGTTGTAGTGATTTTTTCTAAAATATATATTAGTAATACTGCCATAAATAAGTTTTAAAAATGTTTATGTCTGAAATTAGTAGGATAGAGATTTCATAGCACTATATTGTTGAAGCAACTTTTTCCATTTTTTGTCGTTGCTATTATACTTTTCATCATTCTCCTTGTTTGAAATATATAAATAAAAATCAGTGCAAATATTAGTTGAGGGTGGAAAGTACTAATGGATGTGGAGATTAATGACGAAGTGTATGAAAATTAGACTATTACGTAGTATCATTTTTTTGTGTTGTTACCTTTCTCATATAATAATTATAATAATTTCTTTATATTATTGGTGATTATTTGAATTTATTTACAAAATTTAAAAAAAAACATTTGCGTATTTTTTAGTATTAAAATTATAAAATTGAAAATACATGAGACATACGCCCCGTAAATACATGAGACATACGCCCCGTAAATCCATGGGACTTACGCCCCATGTCTCGAGGCTTACACCTCGCCCCGTGCTGCGTAAAACGCCTCGCCTCGCGCCACCGCCTCTTAAAACACTGATATTTACTGTAATTGATTAAGATTTGTTAATTATTTTTCTCGTACATTGTTTTGGTATTTCAAATGTGTTAAAGAAAAGTTTCTACTATATATGTACAATTACTGACCAAACGAGACTAATTAGGAAGAGTTATGGAATGTAAAACGATAGGCATTCTGTGTAGTGATTCCACTATTACAAACAACTTTTGTTACAACATGTTATGTTTTCTTCCTCATTATGAGTGACAATTTTTTAACCACGTATGTTCTTAACTCTTTAAACATACCTCTAATTTCCTCTCCTTTAAACAAATGAGGGAAGTCATTCAATGCCTATATTGAAATCACTGATATTAAACTTACATTACGATTCAAGCAACCAGCTCGTAATTATTGAACTGTTCTTTTAGTAACACAACGAAAAAAAGTTAGACCACTCGAGATATATAATTTTCCTTCTCATAGGTGTGTTGTTGAATTTTTTTTTTTAAATAGAAAAATATCTTCCACCACTCCCTAAAAAATTAAGAAAAAGAAGGAAGAATGACATGCACAAGTATATTACCTCTCTGGCCTCTACAAATAAATTGTTAGATTGATGTTTCATGGGGGGGGGGGGGTTTGTACAGGCATTTTTTGTTGGGCATGATAGTGGAGGTTGAAGAGGCTCAACTCTGCTATTTAGATCTTAGAACAGGTGTGATTCGGAACATCAAATTGCCATTTAAGTTAAATATGCTATCACGAATTTCCCATCTAGCTACTTTATTTTCCCTACTAGACGTATTGACAAGTTTTGCTAATCAAGACTTCATGTATAATTTGTTTTTATCATAACATGCATCTGCTTCACAGTTAGCCTAAACATGTCAATTGATTCTACACAAGAATTGCATGATTTCTGCCATTTGTTTTCTTCTAAATCATAAATGTCCAAATAATTGTTTCCTCATACATGAAACTTCTATGCCAATGCTCAACACCAAGCTTATGTTGTAGCTGACCTCATCCTGAAGGTAAGATTGGAATAATTTTCCTTAGGGATTCCTTTCATTAATCACAATATATATAGTTGTACAGAGGTTGATTCCTAATACAATAAGAATCCTAAGTTACCTTAAAGATACACCTATCATAATTACAAAATATACTGTGAATATTCGGAGAATATTCGCTAATACTCCCCCTCAGTCGGAGCGGGAGGAGGCAGGACGCTAAGGCTGGATCGGAAGTCGGTGAATAGCTGTCGCGGTAGTCCCTTTGTGAAAATATCTGCATACTGATAGGAGGAAGACACATGTAATATTTTGACCTGGCCAAGGGCGATCTTCTCACTCATAAAGTGAATATCCATCTCGATATGCTTGATCCGTTGATGTTGGACTGGATTGTGAGACAGATAGATGGCAGATATGTTGTCACAGTAGACGATAAACGCCTTTCGCAATGGACACTGGAGCTCCAAAAGAAGATTTCGGAGCCAACAGATCTCAGCAACGACATTGGCAACTCCGCGATACTCTATTTCAGCACTTGACCGGGATAGCGTGGCTTGCCGCTTGGCGGACCATGAAATAAGATTATCCCCTAGAAATACACAATAGCCCGAGGTGGAGCGACGTGTGTCCGGGCATCCTGCCCAATCGACATCCGTGTAGGAGAGCAATTTGGTCGGTGCAGAGGGGTAAAGATGTAGTCCATATTCAAGTGTGCCCTTAATGTATCTGATAATACGTTTGGGGGCAGCAAAGTGGGATTCTCGCGGGACGTGCATAAACAGACACCTGCTGAACGTCGTATGCAATCACCGGCAAGACTCCGGTATAGGGTGGGATCAGACACTGGGGCACCGTCAGTAGCACTAAGCTTGGATTTCGAGTCAACCGGGGTTAACACATCTTTATAATTTGTCATCTTAGCCCTGTACACTATCTCTGCCGCATATTTATGCTGACTCTGGAACATAGTAGCTGCAGATCTGGTCACGAATATACCCAAGAAATAACTCAGCTTGCCCAAATCAGTCATAACAAATTCAGTTTTGAGTAGGCCAATGATTTCATTCTTCAAACCGTCAGAGGAGGTAGTAAGGACAATGTCATCCACATATAATAGCAAATAAGCATGTTGCTACCGCGATGAAAAATGAAGAGAGAGTTGTCACACCTGCTACATATAAACCTAATCTGCATAATATACCAGCGATCATACCACGTGCGGGGTGCCTGTTTCAAGCCATAAAGTGACTTCCGGGGACGACATACATACTGAGGGACTGCAGGATGAACAAAACCCGGTGGCTGATGCATGTACATAGTTTCTTTCAAATTCTCGTGAAGAAATACATTCTTGACATCAAGCTGATGAATCGGCCAATGCTTGTCCATAGCAATATTGAGAACAGTACGAATAGTAGCCGGTTTAACAACTGAACTGAATGTCTCACTGCAATCAATTCCCTCATGCTGATTAGTGACATTGACAACAAGTCTGGCCTTATACCACTCCAAGTCACCACTGTCTCTGAACTTGTGGTGAAATAGCCACATACATCGGATTACATTCACCCCATCCGGTCTAGGTACCAAATCCCAAGTGTGTTGCTTAGTCAAAGTATTAAATTTCTCGCACATAGCCGCATTCCAATTTGGGTCCAGTTTGGCTAGTTTCGGGTTTTTGGGAATCGGTGATATGGTTTGTGTTGAGAGGTTAAAATGGACCTTGGGTTTGAAAATCCCGTGTTGGGCATGAGTCTTCATGCGGTGGATAGGCAGCAGTGGTGGGTCTATGTTTTGTGGCTGCTGGCTTGCGGGTTCTGGAGGCAACAATGGTTCTGGTTGGGTAGGTGACACAGGTGGGTCGATCAGTGGAGTGATCGACCAAGAGTTGGGAGGTGTCTGGTCGGAGACGATGCCGGACATAGGTGGTGACGGAGCTACTGGTGCAGGCACCGTTGGAACAGTGAGCTGACGATGGCACAATGACTGGATAGCAAGGGACATACTCGGCTTATCGAGAAAAGTGTAATCCGTGTTTTGAAATTTTTGGAGATTTGAAAACGGGAAGGTCATCTCGTCAAATGTGACGTGACGTGAGACAATAATTTTACGAGTGGCTATGTCATAGCACAGGTAACCCGATGAGTAGGTAAGAAACCAACAAAGATACAGAGCGTGGTGCGATAGGCTAGTTTGTGAGGTGCAGTGGAGGCCAAGTTAGGGTAGCATAAGCAACCAAAAATGCGGAGATAGTCATAGGATGGGAACCTACAGTATAAGATTTCGGTTGGGGTCATGTTTTGGAGAGTGCTGGTTGGTAAAATATTAAGGAGGTATTCTACCATTTTGACAGCATAGACCCAAAATGGCGATGGAAGACATGCATGAAACAATAAAGTACGAACCATGTTATTGATGGTGCGTATAATTCGTTCAGCCTTTCCGTTTTGGGATGAAGTGTAGGGACAGGAAAAACGGAAAGCCATGCCTTGTTTAGAGCAGAAATTATGAAACGCCGAATTATTAAATTCACGTCCATTATCACATTGGAAAGACTTTATGGATTTTTAAACTGTGTTTTAATGAATTTTTGAAATTCGGGGAACTTGGCAAAAACTTCATATTTGAACTTTAGTGGGTAAATCCAGACGAAGTGTGAAAAATCATCTAAGAACACTAGATAAAATTTGTGACACAATGAACTAACAACCGGAGATGTACACAAATCAACAAGAACAATATCAAATGGAGAAAAAGTAACACTATTGGATAACATAAATGGAAGACGAGTATGCTTGCCAAGCGGGCAAGAAAAACAGTGTTGGGGCAAGTTTCCCATTATTACATTGAATACACTTATTAGTTCTAAGAAAATTAAAGGCAGGATCTCCTTGGTGTCCGAGTCTGTTATGCCAAGATGACGGAGAGATAGCAGCAAGGGAGATGGTTGAATGTGTTCTGACAGCGAAAGATTGAGTGAAGGGGTAGAGGTCTCCCACACTATTGCAGCGCGTAAGAATTTTCCCCGTATTGACACCCTTCACAGAAAAACCAAAAGGGTCAAATTCGACAGACACATAATTATTGTGAGTTAATTTTCTAACAGAGATTAAGTTTTTAATGATGTTAGGGGTGTAGAGGACATGGTTTAGGGAGAAAGGTGGGTGGTGATGTTTTGTATGTGTGTTACCGTAACCTTCAATTGGAATGCGGTGACCATTGCCAACAGTAATAAATTGAGGACACTTTAACTGATGCATTTGAGATAAATTACCTGACGACCGGGTGAGATGAGACATGACTCCGGTGTCCATGTACCAATTATCATCGGGCTGTTGAAGGTTCAGTATGTTGAAGGCCTGGCCCAAATCAGTGGGGCCAGACTGCTGGCTTGCGGATGCTGAGTGGCCGAAGACAGGTGGGCCTGCTGTGTGGAATGGTGGGCCTGCCTGTTGGTTAGGGCGTGGCCCAAAACACCTGGTGACCATGCTTGCTGGAACTGGGCCCCTGAAGTTGGGTAGGGGCATGCAAGCGAGGCTCAGTTCTCGGTATTGGGCCATTGTTGCTGCCCAACCCACTGAAAATAGAGAGCAGGGGTTAGGCCTGGATGCTGGTTTCGATTGCCCTTGCCGCGACCCTTCCCTTTGTTGTTGTTACCGTGGCCTCTGCCCCCACGCCCTCCGTCACGGGACTGCTGCTGCTAGCGGTTTTGCTGTGGTGGCTGGGTGGTGTTGGCCATCGGCGGTGTCATGCCGTCAACAACTAATGCCTTGTGATTGTGCTCCTCTTGTTTAGCACGGCGAGTCTCTTCCAACAAAAGTTGCGAACGTGCTTTGTTGAAACTTGGTAGGGGGTAGGCATGTTGAATCATCGTTGCAAGTGTATCATATTCACCTTTCGGTAAACCAACAATTAGTTGAAATACCATCTTGGTTTCTGAAATAGATGTCCCTACGTTGGAAAGTTGGTCGGTTATGAGTTTCAGTTGTTTACAGTATTCGGACATGTTGTTAAAATTCTCGAGACGCATATTGTTGAACTACTCTTCCAAATACACGGCCCGAGTATTTTTATTAACCTGAAAAATTTCTTCTAACCGTACCCAAAGTTCACTTGCCGTAGCACCTGTTTTCATGATAATACACAACAAGTCTTTAGAGATGGTGTCGTAGATCCACTGTTTGACGATGGCGTCAAGGCGACGCCAGGTCGAGTCTGCAACATCGGTTGGACGAGGAACAGAATCATCAATATGGTCGAGCACATTATACGCACATGCATGAATATATAACAGTTCTATCCACATGGAATATTGACAGTCTTCTTGGTCAAGAATTATAGGGATAAAATTCTTGATGTTGGTAACGGCGAATGCCGAATGATAAGAAGACGATGAACGTTGAGGGGGGTTGTCAAAAGTATCAGTGGAAGAACCAGAATTGGTGGGGGAAGTAGGGCCAGACATGGTGGCAATGGTGTTGCCGTCGGCCGAGAGGAAGGGAAAATAGAATTTGGGTGGTGGTCGGCCGAGAGGAAGGGAAAAGAGTAGGGATTAGGGTTTGGCTCTTGATACCATGTAAGATTGGAATAATTTACCTTAGGGATTCATTTCATTAATCACAATATATATAGTTGTACAGATGTTGATTTCTAATACAATATGACTCCTAAGTTACCTTAAATATACACCTATCATAATTATAAAATATACTGTGCTGAAAAAGAATCAAATAGGCTATTTATGTGATATATTGTTGTTATCTTTTGCCAGTGCTCAACATCAAGCTTGGTGGTCTATTCTTTCTGGCACTTCTCTCAGTTGCTCTGTGTTGTTTCCTTAAGAAGATAAAGAAGAAAACTTCTCGGAAAATTGATATCATAAAAGTGGATGAACATATATATGAAGGTCCATGAAGACATCGTAACCCTTTCAGATGGAACAAAAGTTGTCATGTCACAAATCCATAATAATTACCTGCTAAATTTCATCATTTTCAACTAAATCCATGTCAGGTGAATTAATACAAGATCGAATCATTTTTAGTTGGCAATGAAAGAAATAATCCCCTTGATTATTTTCATTGATTGAATAGATATATATACAAGTTACAAACCTTCTCCTACCATAATTCTAACTCTACAATATGGTAAGTGTATATCCTAATTATGGTAAGTGTATAATCTAATCTAGGTAACAAATATACTACAATATACAAACAATATACTTTCCTTAATACTAAAGATTTGCCAACTGTTTTGGCTACGTATTGGACTTCTTTGAAATTTCTTTAGAAATAGTACTCTTTGAAGTGAGAGGCCCAGTTAGACTCTTCTTCTTGGGCGATGTTTAACACACCCTTGATCATAGCGGGCGGTCTTCGAACGCTGAGACTGTCCCTAAAATCTTCAAAGAGAACCGCCGGTAGACCCTTTGTAAAAATGTCAGCAATTTGATAACGAGACGGGATATGGCATACGCGAACTTGACCCTTTGCAACCTTTTCACGGACAAAGTGAATGTCCATTTCGATATGCTTGGTGCGCTGGTGTTGAACTGGGTTACCTGAAAGGTAGATGGCACTAATGTTATCGCAATATACCAAGGTTGCCTTCTGAATGGGACAATGAAGCTCCAAAAGCAAATTACGTAGCCAACATGATTCTGAGACCACATTCGCTACCCCTCGATATTCTGCCTATGCACTTGAGCGTGATAGAGTTGCCTGACGCTTTGCTGACCATGAGACCAAGTTGTTGCCGAGGAACATACAATAGCCAAAAGTTGACCGTCTAGTGTCGGGACAACCACCCCAATCAGCATCTGTGTAAGAGACAAGTGTGGATGTAGAGGAAGGGTACAAGTGCAACCCATAGTCTAGTGTCCCCTGAATATACCGAATGATGCGTTTGATTGCATTCATGTGCTCAACTCTGTGATCATGCATGAATAAACACACCTGCTGAACCGCATATGTAATATCCGGTCTGGTAAAGGTAAGATACTGGAGGGCCCCTGCAAGACTGCGATAGCGGGTGGAGTCCTCGTATGGTGCACCTGCTGCGGCGCTTAGCTTTGGGTTTGCATCAACTGGCGTGGAAGTGGACTTACAGGATGACATCCCAGCCCTCTCGATGATCTCAGCCGCATACTTCCGTTGAGACAGAAACAAACCACCTGAATGACGTTTGACGGCAATCCCCAAAAAATAACTCAACGGCCCTAAGTCCTTCATAGCAAATTCAGAACTGAGCATGGCCATGATAGACTGACGCAAAGCATCGGAGGAGGCAGTCAAAATGATATCATCCACATATAATGTAATATAGGCCAATGACGAACCACGGCGGTAGATGAACAAAGAATTGTCGACTGCGGTGTGAACCCAATAGTCGAAACAAAATCAGACAAATCGTGTATACCAGGCACGTGGCATCGCTAAGCCCATATAATGACTTCTTCAACAAGCGGACATGATGAGGGCGGTTGGGATCCTCAAGCCCAACGGTGATGCATATAAACTGTTTCCTTGAGATCACCATGTAGAAATGCATTCTTGACATCCAACTGATGGATTGGCCAAGTCTTTGAAAGAGCCAAGCTAAGCACAGTGCGAATGGTAGCCGGTTTGACCACCGGACTAAACGTCTCACCACAATCAATTCCAACCTGCTGAGTCTTACCATCACCAACAAGTCGCGCATTATGTCGAGCAAATGACCCATCTGAATTCTCCTTATGAGCAAAAATCCACATAGACCTGATAATATTAATACCATATGGACGGGGCACCAACTCCCACGTCTTATTATCAATAAGAGCATTATATTCATCAGTCATAGCAATTTTCCAATTAGGGTCATTTAATGCGGACACAGGATTGCGGGGCAAGGGGGATTTAGAGACATCAGAATGTAAATTAAAATGTCTTTTAGGTGTAAAAATACCCCGCTGACTACGAGTGACCGGTCTATGACTCGAGGAAGAAGTGATGGAATTTTGGGAATTTTCTGGGCTCGGGACGGACTGGCCAGCAGGCAGTGGGCCTGCTGGCCCAAATCGGTACAAGCTGGAAGCTGATTCTGGGGCACTGCCCGAATTGGGCTGGGTTTCTGGACCAGTTCCAGAATTGGGCTGGACTGGCCCAATAGCTGGAACTGTTCCAGTGGCTGGAACAACAGGGGGCGACGGTACTGTGGGACCAGCGGGCAGTGGGCCCGCTGGAGGATTTTGGGCACGGGAGTTGTTCGAAAAATTCCGAATAATATACGGGGATATTTGGTCATCCAAAAAATTATACGACTTAGGCTCGGGAGTATGAACTTTCGTAAAAGGGAATTGGGTTTCATCAAAAATGACATGTCGATTTATAATGATTTTCTTGGAGGATAAATCAAAACACTTATAACCCCGATGATTTGACGGATAACCCAAAAATACACACGGAGTAGACCGAGCCTGAAGTTTGTTAATTGTGGTGGATGGGAATAACGGATAACACAAGCACCCAAAAATCCGAAGATGAGAATAAGACGGGTTCTTATTATATAAGATTTTGAGAGGGGAAGAATATGTCAGACCTTTAGACGGAATTATGTTAAGAAGGTAAGTGGCCATTTGTAGAGCATGATGCCAAAAATACGGAGGTATGGAGGCATGGATTAGGAGAGTTCGGACAATGTTATTTATGGAACGAATTTTGCGTTCGGCTTTCCCATTTTGTGAAGATGTATGAGGACATGAAAATCAAAAATTTATCCCATGAGTAGCACAAAATTCTCGAAACTCCCTATTGTCATACTCCTTCCCATTATCACATTGAATATTTTTTATTTCTCTTTCGAATTGAGTACGAACGAACGCTCTAAATTTTATGAAGACGGAAAACACTTGTGATTTATTCGCAATTGGAAACGTCCACAAAAATCTAGAATAATCATCTAAGAAGAGAACATAATATCGATGACCCATTGAACTAAGAACAGGAGATGTCCATAAGTCGCTATGAATAATGTCAAATGGCATAGAAGTATGAGAATTGGAGTCTACAAATGGCAACTTAAAATTTTTTCCTAATGAACAAGACTGACAAATTGGAGTACGACTCGTACCCTTACAAGAAATAAAGCTATTTTTATCTAAAACTGATAAAATAGAAGATCAGGATGACCCAAACGAGCATGCCACATGGAAGGAGAGATGGTCGCAAACGCCGATGGCAAGGTGGACTCGAAGGATCGAACCGGGCATGATAGGATATAGATCCCCTACTATCACACCTCATGAGATGACTCCGCCTTGAAATCCTTCACAGAGAAACCGAAAGGATCAAATTCAACAAGCAGCAATTGTCATTTGTGAACTTTCGGACGGACACTAAATTTTTAATCAATTTAGGAGCATGTAAAGTATTTTTCAAGAGAAGTGGTGGATTGGGAGGAGACAACGTTTTACGACCATACCCTAGAATTGGAATTGAGCGCCATTACCAACAATTATTCCCAGGGGTGCTCAAATTGTAATAAGATAAGAGAGTACCTGATTCGGAAGTCATGTGAGTAGTGGCCCCGGTGTCCATGTACCAATTTGGGTCCGGTTGAGTTAATCCCAACGTGTGCATCGCGGCCTCGATATCGGTCTGAGGAGGACCTGCTGCATGATGGGGTTGCGGAGGGCGGGGCCCAAGGACTCCTGGCCGTCTTTGGACCAGGCCGTGAATCGCTACCATCGCTTCTTTGTTGGGCCATCGGCGATGGGCGCATCGCCGCCATTAGGCCTGGATTGTTGGCCACCACCGGCGCCGGTATTTCCTCGCTTTGGTATGGGGCTGGCGGCCCACGGCCCATCGCCATCGCTCATCGCCATGGGCCCCACCGGCTGGGCCCATGGGGGTGGTGGGCCATCGTTCATTGGATGGGACCCACCGACGCTTTGCCGACTCATGGAACCTCCACCATTACCACCGCGTTTGCCTCGCGGTTTTGTTATTATTCTTGCCGCCACCATTATTATGGTTTTGGCCCGAATTATTAACAAAATCGACGGATTAGGAAGGACGTCATCATGACTATCGGACTTGCTCAGAGCGCCTTTTAGCCAAACCGGCTTCTTCCAACGTAAGCATGGAGCGGGCTTGATGGAAGTCGGGAAGAGGGTTGCTTTGGCGAAGGAGAGTGCCAACACCATTATAGGCCTCAGAAAGACCAAAGAACCAATTGTAGAACTAGACGATTATTTGTTACTTGGTGCGCCAACGTTACGAGTTGATCCGCCAATTCCTTTAGTTTCTTGCAATATGCGAAGCGTTGAAATACGTCCATTCGAGCGAGAGAGAATTCTGCCGAGTGTGACGATCACGGGAATGTTGGTTGTCTTGGAATATGTCACGCAATCTATTCCATGCAGCCATCGCTGCAGTGGTATCGGGCTCCATAATCGTCTGTAGAAGGTCCACTTTGAAATAGTGGCGTATATCCACCGAAGAACGGTAGCATCAAGTGTAATCCATACCTCATTATCCTCCGCAGGAAGGGTCTAGCGGGAGGAATTATGTGATGAAGAACTTGGTAAGAGATAGCGTGAATTTTAAACAACTCCGCCATTAATGCATATTGAGCGTTTTCATCTCAAGGACAATTGGGACACCGAGCTTGATATTGGAAACCGTGAGGCGGGGTGAAAATTGTTCTTAGACATATTTGAAAGAACAACGAAGGAGGATAAATTTAAGAGAGGTTTTTTTTTTTTGAGAGCGGAAGGCGAGATATTTGGAGAGAAAAACCCGAGGGAGGGGGTTCTCGGCCAAATAGGAGGCAAAAGTTTGAGAGAAGAAAACTTTTGTTTAGACCTAGTCTCTTGATACCATGAAAGAAATAATCCCCTTGATTATTTTCATTGATTGAATAGATATATATACAAGTTACAAACCTTCTCCTACCATAATTCTAACTCTACAATATGGTAAGTGTATATCCTAATTATGGTAAGTGTATAACCTAATCTAGGTAACAAATATACTACAATATACAAACAATATACTTTCCTTAATACTAAAGATTTGCCAACTGTTTTGGCTACCAAAGAATCGGACTTCTTTGGGCTCTTGGGTAGCTGTCTTTGGGCTGCCGAGAGGCCCAGTTGGGCCTGCTGCTGCTGGACGCTGTTTGCTGCCTGCTGGGCTGCCGAGAGGCCCAGTTGGGCCTGCTGCTGCTGGACGCTGTTTAACAGGCAACAATGAGGGCACTCATTCACAACCAAATTATGGCTTCCTAAGATCAATCAAAATCATAGTGTAAAGGCCAGAAACAGAAATAAAACTGCAGAATTGGAACATAACAGAGGAGAAGTAAATCAGAGAGATTCTGATCTTGAATGTCTATTTTTCTTTACAAGTTAGGAATATTTTCAGCAAGATACTGCTACGACCCTGGTATAATTCTTTTCAAATTGTATAAATTTTTTAAAGATTTGTATAATCTTTTCAAATTGTTCAAAAACTCAAAAACTACTAAAACCGATTTTTGAGGATTTTTTAAAAGACTGAGTTCGAAAATTTTCATTTGCAAAAAGACTAAAGAAACCTTGTTTCTAAATTTCAAAGATGTTTAGTGGTATTACTCTTTTTACTTTTTTACCGAAATTAGTTTCCTTTTAAGACCACTAATATTGTTCACATTTTAAAAGTTATGAAAATATAGTTGTTGAAGAATTATCTTTCGGTATCGTCGATAAATTCTGTTTGTATTTAGTTATATATTGCTTAATCTTACGGACGAAGTTGAAATTGTTATCTGACACGCTTGCTACTTACTAAATTTCTGACCAAAAAAGGAAATATCAACCAAAATTTCTGTAAGGTGAGGAGCCATGTTAGCAAAAAATCGAGATAGAAGAGAAGGGATACATTGTATATCAGTCAACCAATAATAGTCTATGAATATAGATATTTTTATATATTAATATATAATATATACAAACTATATATATCTTATACATAATGATATATATTTGACTAGTGAATATAATTATTTTTACCGACATTTTAAATCAAGGGCGGAGTCAGATAGAGGCCCGAGGGTTCATTCAAACCCCATTCGACGAAAATTTACATTGTATATACAAGGTTAAATTTTTTCTATATGTATAGTAGATATTAAACCCCTTGACTTATTCATGTGTTTATTTTTTATATTTTCAAACCACTTAATGAAAATTAACTCACCCAGAAAAGAATGCATGGCCCAATACTATAGCACAAGAAAGGAACTGCCAGTTACCATTTTGGACTTGCCACATGTTTGGTCATTTCTTGATAAAGTAGCAAAGCCATGGGCTCAAAGCCCATGTTTTATTCATAGGCCGGTAGTCTTCTTAAATTGGTTTTCTTATGCCACACTGTGGTCCACAAAACTTGGGCAATTGGCATCTACGAGGTTGTTCTTCTCATAGGTGTTGACTTTTTGAAGTTCCATTGCTGCAAGTTGTGAAGCTGATAAATACTGAACTTTATTTATACTACTGTAAAGTGTAAACCAAACAACATAGCACAGGACTCCTATAATCTATCAATCCCTACGTAAAAAATAAAAATAAAAAGGATTTAACTTATATACATTAATAGTAAAACTTTTTATATTATTAATATATTGTAAGAGATGATCTGTCTTATTTTATAGATTATTAATATTAGTTTTATAGTACTAGGTTACTAATCTGAATTTAATGTGGATAATTACATGTACTGTTACATATACTTGTCATCCTTACTAAAAAAGATGGTACCAAATAGTTGTCATTTTAAAAAATCAAGATATAATTAATTACTAGTTCTATTAGTTTTCACCTTTATCCTTACTAAATAAATGTGGATAGAGATTAATGTGGTGAAAAAGAGTGTAGTATTAATTGAGATAAAAAAAATAATAAGGATAGTTTGATCAAATTTACACTTTTAATTAATATTTATTAAGGGGCCTGACAAAAATATGACAAGTAAAGTGAACCCGAGGGAGTATATTTGTTTACAAACAATGAAATTGAAGATTGCCCATTATTTAATCCTTATGTAATTACACAGCCTCCTCTAAAATGCAGTATAGCCCCGGCCCCCAAGGCTCATCCGTGCTATTATTATGTATAGTACAAGACTTTAGCTCAAACCTATTATGCAATAATACTTTACCTAAGCATTACTCCCTTCATTTATCAGAGTAGTAGGAGAGCTACTTTAAACATTATATTAGAGTAAACTGCGAAGAGTAACAGTGAAAAAGGAGATATATTATAATTAATAGCTTATTTTGACAAACTTTTAAAATCAACTTATTTTTAAAAGTGTTTTTTCAAAAGTGCTTTTTAAAAAAGTATTTTTGGTGAAAAGTTATTTGCGTTTGATCAATTAATTTTAAAAATATTTTTGAACAACAATTAATATTTGACCAAGCTTTTAAAAAGTACTTATAATTATATTTTTTGCAAAAGTGCTTTTGGGCAAAAGCTATTTGTTTTAGCTTCTGGAAAAAAAAATTTGGTACTCCTCAGAAACACTTATTTTCTTCCAAAAGTTTGGCCAAAACATCATTTTTTAAAAGCACTAATTGGAAAAAATAAGTACTTTCGGAAAAAAAAATAAGCTTGATCAAACATGTTATAAGTCTATATATACCTAATGATAAAATAAGAACATCAAATTATCCTAACATTTCACCTATATATGCCTAGTGATAAAATAAGAACATCAAATTATCCTAACATTTCACCGAGGATTGTGATAGATAGATAAAAAAAAATCACCCTTAATCAGATTTTGGGTTCGAGTGCTTTCCTCTTTAACGAACCTTACTTGTTGCCACTCCAAATCAGTCCGGGCCCAAAAGCGGGTATCAAATGTCAAACAGAAAACAACATCCTAACTGTTAGACAGTGTATATTCCCGTGATATACATAGTGTATATTCCCGTGATATACATAGTGTATATTCCCGTGATATACATAGTGTATATCACGGGACTTTGGTTCGTTTTAAGATTGTAATTAGTGTAGAATATTTATATTACTTAGCATTGTACACTTACCATAATTATAGAAGTCTTGTACTACTAGAATAGGATTTTAGGAGTAGAATAGGAAAATGATTTTTCTTTCAATTAATGAAAATAATCAAGGGATTATTTCTTTCATGGTATCAGAAGTCTATGACTAAATTGCTTCCGCTCTTCTCCAAAATTTCTCTCATTTTTTCGTGCCCCTTCTCGGCCAAAAACTGCATCGATTTCCATGCCCATTCCTCGGATTTCGTGTTAAATTTTACCTCATCTCTTCCAAAAATTTCTACAAAATCACCTATTGTTCTTTCATTATGTTGACGACAAAGAGCACGCTTTATCTTGCCCGTGTTGTTTCTAACATCAAGAATCACATACCTCTCATTCTTGAAATAGAAAACGTCAAATACGCGATGTGGGCCGAGTTGTTTAAAATTCATGCTCGCTCTCATCAAGTCATCCATCACATAATCCCCGCGGCTCCTGAGGATACGGAGGTGCCTCAATGTGAGGATGATCCTAAGATATGGACAACGCTTGATGCCACCGTCCTTCAGTGGATTTATTCCACTATCTCTACTGACATATTGCAGACGATTATTGAGCCAGACGCTACGGCAATGACTGCTTGAGATAGGCTGCGTGACATATTCCAAGATAATCAGAATTCCAGAGCTGTTACTCTTTAGCAGGACTTTTCCCACGTCACCATGGAAAATTTTCCGAATGTTTCAGCGTATTGCAAAAGGTTGAAGGAATTGGCGGACCAACTCCGCAACGTTGGTGTGCCCGTTAGTAAATATCGTATGGTTCTACAGATGGTTGATGGCCTCTTTGAGGCATTTAGTGGCGTTGGGACCCTACTTCGTCAAAGTAACCCTCTCCCAACGTTCTATCAAGCCCGCTCCATGCTTACTTTGGAAGAAGCCGGATTGGCTAAGAAGGCGGCTACCGGGGCAAGTCCCGTGGTCATGATGACGTCCTCCACAAATTCTCTAGGGTGTGTTGATAATTCGGGCCAAAACTGTGCTCACCGTGGCGGCAAGAATACTAGGAAAAATAATGGAAGAAACTGCGGTGGTAACGTCAGTAGTACCAGCGGCAGTAGGCCCCACCCCATCAATAGTGGGCCTCAACCCCACTGGTCCCAGTCTTGGGCCACCTGGCCGTGGGCCTGGACCAATAGGCAATGGCCCAACAATCTCGGCTTTTCAGCGCCTCCAGCCTACGGTAATCGGGCCTAATTTCAGCATTCTTTTCGGCCCAGCTACTCTAGTCCAGTCTCGATCCAGCGATCCAGTGGAGTACCAGGTCAGCAGGGAGGCAGGCCTGGGCCCCACCAGGCCCATCATGCAGCGGGCCCCACTTCTACCGACATCAAAGCCGCGATGCACACGCTTGGAATAAATCCTGCGGACCCAAATTGGTACATGGACATCGGCGCCACTACTCACATGACATCCGATTCAGGTACTCTCTCGTCTTATTTCAATTTGAGCAACATTTGTGGTATAATTGTTGGTAATGGTAATTCAATTCCAATTCGTGGTTATGGTCATAAAACATTGTATCCCCCTCATCCACCCCTTATCTTAAAAAATACCCTTCACGTTCCAAAATTGATTAAAAATTTGGTGTCTGTCCGAAAATTCACCACTGATAATTCTGTTTCCATAGAATTTGATCCATTTGGATTCTCTGTGAAGGATTTCAAAACGGGGAGTCCTCTCACGAGGTGTGATAATATGGGAGATCTTTATCCTATCACGCCATGTTCCGGTCCATCGAGTCAAGCCTTGCCGTCAGCGTTTGCAGCCCTTGCTCCTTCCTTATGGCATGCTCGTCTAGGTCATCCGGGATCGTCTATTTTTTCTTCCTTAGAGAATTTTTTTTTATTTCTTGTAAGGGTGAGCGTAGCACTCCGAATTGTCAATCTTGTTCTTTAGGGAAAATAGTTAAGTTTCCATTTGTAAACTCAAATTCTAATACTTTAATGCCATTTGATATTATTCATAGTGATCTATGGACGTCTCATGTTCTTAGTTCTTTGGGTCATCGGTATTATGTTCTCTTTTTGGATGATTATTCTAAATTTTTGTGGACTTTTCCAATAGCAAAAAAAATCTCAAGTTTTTTCCATCTTCTTAAAATTTAGAGCATTCATTAGAACCCAATTTGAACGTGAAATTAACAAACTTCAGGCTCGTTCTACCCCCCTGTGTGTTCTTGGGTTATCCTGTCCAATCATCGTGGTTATAAATGTTTTGATTTATCTTCTGATAAAATCATCATTAGTCACCATGTAATTTTTGATAAATCCCAATTCCATTTGCTAAGGTTAGTACTCCCGTGCCTAGTTCATATAATTTTTTGAATGATGGTATTTCCCCGAAACATATTCATTATTTTTCGGACGTGTCCCGCACCCCAACTCCGCCAGCGGGCCCACTGCCCGCTGGTCCTCCCCAAACAGCGTCGTCTTCAAATCTGGGTCCAGCAATTAGGCCATCCATTCTACCCAGTTCTGGTCCAGTTCAGGGTACTGTTTCTGGGTCCAGTGTTGGCCTAGTTCCCGTGCCCAACTCCAGCTTCAGTTCTCGATTTGGGCCAGCATGCCCACTGCCTGCTGGACTGTCTGTCCTAAGTCCCGAAAATTCCCAAAATCTACCCGCCTCTGCTCCGAGTCATAGACCAGTCACTCGTAGTCAACGGGGGATTTTTAAACCAAAAGTACATTTTAATTTACATTCTAATGTTCTTAAATCACCCTTACCCCGTAATCTTGTGTCTACATTAAATGACCCGAATTGGAAAATTGCTATAACCGATGAATATAATGCTCTTATTGATAATAAGACGTGGGAGTTGGTGCCCCGTCCATATGGTATTAATATTATTATGTCTGTGTGAATTTTTGCTCATAAGAAAAATTCAGATGGTTAATTTGCTAGACATAAGACGCGACTTGTGGGTGATGGTAAGACTCAGCAGGTTGGTGTGGATGGTGGTGAGACGTTTAGTCCGGTGGTCAAGCCGGCTACCATTCGCACTATGCTTAGCTTAGCTCTTTCGAAAGCATGGCCTATTCATCAGTTAGATGTAAAGAATGCTTTCCTCCATGATGATCTCAAGAAAACAGTCTATATGCATCATCCTTTGGAGTTTAGGGATCCCAAACATCCTCATTATGTTTGTTTGTTGAAGAAGTCCTTATATGGGCTTAAGCAGTCTTCACGGGCCTAGTATACGCGGTTTGCCAACTATGTTTCGACTATTGAGTTTACTCACAACAGGTCGGATAATTTCTTGTTCATCTATCGTCGTGGTTCGTCCTTGACCTATATTCTATTATATGTGGATGATATTATTCTGACTGCCTCTTCCGATGCCTTACGCCAGTCTATCATGACAATGCTCAGCTCTGAGTTTGCTATGAAAGACTTGGAGCCCTTGAGTTATTTTTTGGGGACTGCTGTCACTCATCATGCAGGTGGGTTATTCTTATCTCAACGAAAGTATGCAACTGAGATCATTGAGAGGGATGAGATGGCATCCTGTAAGTCCACTTCCACTCCCGTTGATACTAAGCTCAAGCTTAGTGCTGCGGCCGGCGCACCATACGAGGATCAGACCCGATATCACAGTCTTGTAGGGCCCCTTCAGTAACTTACATTCACGAGACCAGATATTATGTATGTTGTACAGCAGGTGTATTTGTTTATGCATGATCCCAGAGTTGAGCACATGAATGCGCTCAAACGCATCATTTAATATATTCAGGGTACACTTGACTATGTCTTGCATTTATATCCTTCTTTGACGTCAGCACTTGTCTCGTATACATATGATGATTGGGATGGCTGTCCAGACACCAGACGGTCTACGTCTGGATATTGTATGTTTCTTGGTAATAACTTGGTCTCATGGTCTGCCAAGCGTCAATCAACTTCATCACGCTCTAGTGCAGAGGCCGAGTATCGATGGGTAACCAATGTGGTGTCTAAATCATGTTGGTTACGTAATCTTCTTTTAGAGCTTCATTGTCCTATTCAGAAAGCTACCTTGGTTTATTGTGATAATATTAGTGCCATCTATCTGTTTGGGAATCCGGTTCAGCACCAGCGCATTAAACATATCGAGATGGACATTCATTTTGTTCGCGAAAAGGTAGCTCGTGGACAAGTACGCGTATGTCATGTCCCTTCCAGGTATCAAATTGCAAACATATTTACAAAAGGGTCTTCCCTCGGTCCTTTTTGAAGATTTTAGGGACAGTCTCAGCGTTCGAAGACCTCCCGCTATGACTGCGGGGGGGGGGGGGGGGGAAGGGTGTTAGACAGTGTATATTCCCGTGATACACATAGTGTATATCACGGGACTTTGGTCCATTTTAGGATTGTCGTTAGTGTAGAATATTTGTATTACTTAGCATTGTACACTTACGATAATTATAGAAGTCTTGTACTACTAGAATAGAGTTTTAGGAGTAGAATAGGAAAATGATTTTTCTTTCAATTAATGAAAATAATCAAGGGATTATTTCTTTCACTAACCTGCATCACAAGAAAGCAATAGTCCGTCTCTGCAATCTGCATGGAAGACAGTCCAAAATCCAATGATGTTAAGCTGGCCCTCTTCAAAACCATAACCCCATTTCAATTCGCAACACTTCATTAACCATAAAATATTCAAATTCTCGTAACCCACAAAATAAATCCACAAACCTATACTCATTAATTCTGTTTATAAACGTTGGCACCAATAAAAACAGATAACACAGAAACAGCAACAACAACATCAAAATACTATTTAAGTCCCCATAAATTCGTTCAAGTGACAAAGGTTGAAGGACTTGTGACAGTACTTAGGTTGAAGTAATGTGTCATGCGAATTAAATCATATATTTAAGTGAAGAAATATAAAAAGACGAATTCATTGTTTCGAGTTTCTAAAGCTGTAATTGGTCCTAAAAATGATTTTTCAATCAACAATAATATATCTAGTGAAATCTCACAAAGTTGGATCTGGGGAGGGTAGAGTGTACGTAGACTATAGCTGGCCAGTGGGCCGGGCTCGGGTCTGGTGGGGTCAGGCGGGATCGGGTTTGGCGGGACTTTTCGAAGTCCCGTCCCGATCTCGATCCCGTCGGAATCGGGTCGGGGCGGGGTCGGGATCGGGGCGGGTTTCAGCGCGTTTTCCTTTTTTTTTTAATAACATATGTATAAAAAAAACTCAATAAACAAGACAAGATAGTGTAATAAAAACATTCCAAGGCTGTTTTTGTGCCTCTTATATTATTTAATAGACATGATTTTTTTGTAATACAAATACAATTGTCTAAATTGCAACTTTGTGGTGTTGTTCAAAAGTTGCAAATTACATAATAAAATTGAAATTAAAAACATTACATTCTCAAAAAAATCTGTTCTAATTGCTTGATAATTTTATGTGGTTCTTCGGTTGAAATTGGTATTTGTTGGTCAAATTGATCCATGTCGCTTCCACCACCTTCGGATAAGATTTCGTTATAGTTTTCGTCTTCTTCTTCATTGATCTCCGGTTGACCGCACATTCTCCGCTCCGCTCGTATCCAATCTCTGAATAATACTGCAATTTCCAAGCTGTCTCCGGCTAATGAGTGTCTGTGGTCTCCTATTTGATATCTGCCGGCAGAAAAAGTGCTTTCAGACGCAGTTGATGACACTTGAATGTTCAAAACATCTCGGGCCATCATTGAAAGTGTCAGAAAGGTCTTCTCATTCCCCCTCCAGTATTTCAGCAAGTCTTCATGTCCATCTTCATTGATAACTTCTTGATACGGTACAGAACCCTGCAAAACAAAAATATCAAACTCGTTAATTTGGTTAGTAGCAGTACGACCGCACATTCTATTTCTGAGGCTTTCAATACTAGCCACAGAAACAACATGTCTTTTGTGAGGTTGTGTTGAAGATGAAGAAGATGGTATGGAAGCCGGTAGGTTACTAGCACTTTCTTGTTGGTAAAACCTATATTTTTTTTTGCATTGGTCTTCTACGCTAGACAACATTTCTTCTTTAATTTGTTCAATAGGTGGTGGGTGATTTAGATTTTTTGGACTTGGAGGTGGTAGTACTTCTATACAGTCGTAAATAGTTTCAATAAGTGATTTAGTGCCGTCTATTTTAATAGTCGGATTTAATACAACACCAATAATATAAATAGTGGGAATATGAATAAAATATTTTTTTATTTTGATAAACATTTTTTTAATAGCTGCCATATAAGCTGGTTTTTCCATATATTTACTAAGTAATAAAAATATTAGAGTTATATAAAATAACATAGTTGAAATAGTAGGATAATATATATCAAAAAATTCTTTTGTTGCTTGAAAAAATTTCTCTAAAAATATAATAAGTTCAGAAATTTTTACCCAATCACTATCTACAACCATATCAGCTGGATTTTGATTATGAGAGTTAAAAAATAAAGTTATAGGTTTTCTATAGTCATAAGCAACAAATAGTTGCTCGTATAAAGAAATCCACCTAGTGGATACTTCTTCTGGAATTTTTCTATAAGGTAGTCCACAATCATGACAAGTTTTTTTATATTCTTTTCTTCGTTGTACTCTATTACTTTTAAAAATAAAGTTTATAGCAAATTGTATTTTACTAAGAATGTCTTGAAAAAGTGATAGACCATCCTTTACAATTAAGTTATATATATGGCACGCACATTTTATATGAAAATGATCTGGAAAAGATGGAGTTAAACTATTTTTTAAAATTGTAATAGCGTAATTGTTAGAAGAAACGTTATCTAATGTAATAGTCATAATTTTATTAGTTATTCCGTAATAATGGCACACTTGATAAATATTTTCTGCAATAAAAGTACCAGCGTGCCTATCATCTATATATCTATATGCTAAGATACGTTTTTGCATAGACCATTTATAATCTATCCAATGACAAGTTACCATTAAATAATCATGGCCGTTAGTACTACGACCTATATCAGACGTGATAGATACTTTGCCATTAAAATGATATAATGAATAACGTAAATATTGTAGATATTCATGTGCGATTTTAAATACATCTCTCTTAACAGTTGATCTAGGAAAACCGTTAAAAGCAGGATTATATATATCTCTAATGTAATGAATAAAACCGGGAGATGAAGAAAATGAAAAAGGCAAACCCTCCATAGTAACTAATTTTGATATTGCTTCCCTATCTCTATGTTTATTGTATTTAGGGCCTACAATTCCCCCCGTCATAGGGTAAATTTGACCCTGTACTTGGTCCGGGACAATATCAGTATGTGAACCTTGTCCCGATGGAGCGGGCGTTTGCGCACCCGGTTTTGAAGCATGGTATTGGGCATACCTAGCTGGATGAGCACTTACTACGTGTCTAATTAAACCCCCCGTCCCACCTTGACCTTTTCCAGTTTTAAATTTTAAAACATTTTTACAAATTTTACATCTAGCTACTTGATTCTCTACGTCCCTATCAAAAAATATCCATGCATCTGATTTTAATGGTCGGTTTGCTGGACCTCGTCTCATACTAGGGGGAATAAGAGGCATTTTAGTTGAAGGTGCACTAGTGGGTGTGTTGTCATCAACATTAGTGGGTGTGTTGTCATCAACATTAGTGGGTGTATCATCTAGATCATCGTCTAAATTAAAGTCTTCTTGAGTTCCAGAAAATAGCTCCTCTTCTAAATATAATGGTATTGTAGGAAAATGTTGAGTATCAACAAAATCATCCTGTGTAGGAATAGGATAACTAGAAGAAGTATCCTTGTCCTAGTTGGCCATACTAGAAGAAGCACCCTTACCCTTAAACATACCTCTTAATCATTCCATTTTAATTATGATAATAAATAATTAAAGATAATAAAATTAAGTACGCTAAATAAAATAAATATACAATAATAATTTAATGAATGAACGAATGTACCAAACACCGACGTAACGTCGACGTGTAATCGAGATGTTGAAAATTGAAACTTTGCTCGATGGAAGATCCTCAAGCTAGTTGCCAACTTCACTCCCAATTCCCAAATGAATAAATAAAATTGAATATTTAGTAAACAATGTAGACTTGTAGAGAGATATATTGAGAGATTAGAGAGATTGTAGGAAAATTTGTGAGAAAGATGAAGAGAAAATGAGTTATTTATAGTTGAAAAATTGGGTTAAAGTGTAAATATAATAACTTATGGGTTAAAAATAAATATTAAGGGTAGGGGGGAGGCCAAAAATGGCCGTTGCCCAATGGTCAAAATCTAAAATGGCCGTTGGTGCAACAGTTATATTTGCAAAGTGGGGACTTACAGGCGGGATCGGGGCGGGCTCGGGATTGGCGGGCCTGGGGCGGGCTCGGGACGAGACATTGTCCCATCCCGGTTCGAGTCCCGCTACCAATTTTTTTTTAACTAATCGGGGTCGGGGCGGTGTCGGGCCGGGACCGGGCCGTCCCAGCCCACTGGCCAGCCTTAACGTAGACCGTACCCTATCTTGAGAGGTAGAGAGATTGTTTTCGGTAGTCCCACATAATAAGGCCAAGCAAATCAAAAGAGTATAAAAATTTATGGTAAAATACGATAAAAGTATAAAAAGCAGTCTGAAAAAAACGGAGCAACAACTACCACAAATTAATATGAAAATTGAAGTAGAAGAAGTAACACATAGTAGCAGGGCAACAAATTACTTGAATAATACTAGGATTACAAGTATGATCCGATAAGTAACAAAATGATTTCTCAATCGTTATACAAAAAAATAGACAACAGAAGCAGCAATTAATAAAAGCTGTAATTGGTCCTAACCAGATTTAAAAGTTCCTTTTTACTGCTGGCTGCTAGCTATGCTATTTTTAGTGAGTAGTAAATACTATTGAGATTATTACCATCTATGCTTTCTTAGAATCGAGACACATTTCTTATTGTACTTGGCTGCAACTTTGCAAGGCTTTGTAGATCTTCTGTCTTTTGTTGCTATTCTACTTTTCTCTCTCTGTTTTACTGCTGTAGCAATAAATAAACACAAAACGGGACAGTTTCATATCCTCTATGCTCCATTCTCTCTAACCTCTTCTTTTCCTTTATATTTATTAAGTAGTTTCAGAGATCCCCAGACTGAAACTGAACCGTTTTCTTTTTGCTCTTTGCTTTATTTCTTGGTTTCTGTATGTCTTTCATCAAAGTCCACGATTAATTATAATTTCTTCTTGTGTTATACTTTTAGTACTCTTCTGTTTCTTGTTTGCTAATTATTGGCTATTCTGAAGTATCAATGAAAAATAACTTGTTTACCAAAATTCAGATTATGTTTCTTCAGCTTGTTGTTCTTGCTGGGGTCTATATTATTATGTGCAAGGGTGCATCAGATGCTTCAATAGCTCCAATGGAGAAATATGAGAAAGAGGCATTGTACTCTGCCATTCAAGGTTTTGTTGGAAATGAGTGGAATGGTTCATTTCTTTATCCTGATCCTTGTGGATGGACAACTATAGAGGTACTAATCTTATCATTTTATAATTTGCTAGTTAATTCTAGTATATTCTTACCATTCTTTGTCCTTTTTTATTTTAGTTCAAAATCAAGAAAACAGTAATGCAATTCAGTAGAATATGTGACAAAGCCATGCATATATTTTTTTCATGAACTCTTTCCACAAAATTGTTAGTTGAAGTGACAAAGACTTCCCAAATTCTTACTAACTATTTCTTCTATGGATTTGCAATAATTGTGATGTGAGTGTATGGCACAGAGAGATATCATTAAAGAGAATTCCAATTTCTAACACACCTTTTCTGTTAGTACTATCCTAATGAAGTAAATTTGCTAATATCATATTGGTAAAAAGGGCAGCCCGGTGCACTAAGCACCACAGCCGTCCCTGGGGCGGTCAAGGCGGCGCCGCCGCACAGGGCCCCGGCCGGCGGGGCCTCCGCCCCAGAATTTTCATTTTTCTTTTATTGGTTTCAAATATTAAGATATATATTAAAAATGACTCCAATCTTATCAGTGAGAGCTGTAGCCTAGCGGTTGAGGGCTCCCTTCAAAAGTTCTTCCCTAGTTAGAGGTCGCGTGTTTGAATCCAATGGCAGCAAAATGCTTTTTTTTAATATTGATTAATTAGCTAATTTTAATTTTTCATATGAATAAAAAAGGGCGGGCCTCTTTTTTATTTTTCGCACCGTGCCCTTAAAAGTATAGGAACGGCCCTGCTAAGCACCAGTTATGCGCAAGGTCCGGGGAAAGGCCGGACCACAAGGGTCTATTGTACGCAACCTTACCTCACATTTCTGCAAGAGGTTGTTTCCACGGCTTAAATCCATGACCTCCTGGTCACATGGCATCAACTTTACCAGTTACTCCAAGGCTCCCTTCAAATTACTAATATCATATTGGTAATTTGCAATATTTATCACTTTCTTGTAGTCGCTTTCTTGTAGTGGTAATTTGCTATATTTATTACTTTCTTGTAGTGGTGATTTGCAATATTTATCACTTTCTTGTAGTGAAATCCTTTAGGCTTTATTTGAATTAGCAGAAATCGAAAGGTTTTTATATGAAACTTCGCTCAGATACCTTGTAAAGCGAGATAGGCACGCGCACGTATAGAGATCCTGCCTGAGTCGTGCTGCCCCAAGTAACGCCTAGTTTGGTGTAGCATCTGGGTTACGCCTTTCCCTTGCTGAGTTTTGCTTCTGATATCTATACGAGTCTCTAGTTCATTACTTTCGATATAATTCATTCCTAAAACCAAGTAGTTTCCACTTTCTAAGTTCTCATCTATTCAACTTTGTAAATTATTTTACGCAATGACTAATTTACCCGGAACATGAGCTAGTTTAAGTTATATGCATTGAATTCAGTGCAATTTAATCGGTTATAGTAGATTATTAATCTATTTTTCTAGTTGACATATCAAGCTTGATACAAAGAGTCACTTGTTCTTGTAGGTTAACTTAAGCTACCAGTGTAAAAGTTTTTAATATTGTAACATAAACTTAGTTTAAATACTTTTATCAGCTCAGTGAACTCTTGTTTTTACTGTAATCCACAGGGAGTATCATGTGATTTTTCCAATGGCTTCTGGCACTTAACGGATTTAACTATCGGAGACCTATATGACAATTCCCTTCGCTGCTCCCAAGCTCCAGAGTTCAGACAACACTTGTTTGACCTCAAGCATCTAAAAAGACTTTCCTTCTCAAATTGCTTCCTCTCAGATCAGAACAAACAAATTACAATTCCCATATCAAATTGGGATAGTCTTGCGAACAGCCTTGAATGGTTAGAGTTTCGATCAAACCCTGGTCTTACTGGGACAATTCCCACAAGTTTTGGTTACCTTAAAAATCTTCAATCTTTAGTGCTGCTGGAAAATGGACTCGAAGGAGAAATACCAGAAGCTTTAGGCTATTTAACAAAACTAAAGCGCCTAGTTTTGGCAGGCAACAATTTTGTTGGTCCTATTCAGGATAGTCTAGGAAGATTGACAAATCTTTTGATATTTGACACTAGCAGGAATTTTCTATCTGGTGCATTACCTGTGACTATTGGTGATTTGACTTCGCTCATAAAGCTTGACTTGAGCAACAATCGATTAGACGGAAAATTGCCTAGAGAAATTGGAGGACTAAAGAGTCTAACACTGCTAGATCTCAGCCATAATAATTTTTCGGTGGGATTGCCAGAGACGTTTAAAGAAATGGATTCCTTACAAGAACTTGTGTTATCTGACAATCCGATAGGCGATTGTGTTACAAGAATTGAATGGGGGAACCTGAAGAACTTGGAAATGTTGGATCTTTCAAACATGGGATTGACAGGGAGTATACCAAATTCCATGACAGAAATGAAGAACCTGAGATTTCTTAGCCTCAGCAATAACATTCTTTCAGGAATTATTCCGTCAAAATTTGAGAAAATACCAACTATTAATGCTTTGTACTTGGATGGAAATGATTTCACAGGGAAACTTGAATTTTCACCAAGGTTCTATGCAAAATTAAGGAGTCGTTTTCGAGCTTCAGGTAATTTGAATCTTTGCTCGTCCCTCCAGTTAATGTCAACAAGGCATGCTCCAGAAGGAGTAAAACAATGTGAACAAGAAAGCACAATCGACAGTTTAAAGAAAGAATATTTGAATCAAAATCCCCACCATAATATAGCTTCTTTGGGGCACTCAGGCAATGTTGTTAGTCGTTTTACATTTTGTTTTGTTGCGAGGATGATACTTATGTCTCTTCTATGGATCATATTTTTATGAATAAATTTCTCGTCTTATTCTATGTGAAAGAATTTGGTTTTTCCTTGCCTATTTTGCTCTGCCTGAAGACTAGACCTTCCTAAACTTAGATCTGCATAGATTCTTCACAATATGAGTAGAATACAATAAAAAATGGCTTTAATCAAGATTGCTTATACATTTTTTACGCCTCTGTAAGGACCTGGACCTAGCTTTCTGTATCAATCTCATTAGAGAACGTTTTTTCTTTGGCAAGGTTTTCCCATAGGGCCAACTGCTCTTTATCTCCCTTGCACTTAGTCCGTCTGGCGCCTTATGAAACTTCCCGACCATCTTTAATAGTTAGATAACGAGCGATTTACTCAACAATGAGCACTAATGAAAAGCAATTAAGTAGAAGAAAATATAATTAGATTTTCGGGTTGCTATCTTGGTTAGCAAAAGTGGGCTATTGTTAGGTCTGATAAGGAATAAGACGATTTAGCATAAATACCTAGTAGAATATAGGCAAAATGGCTAAAAATACCCCAAATTAGAAATAGAGCAATTACGTCCTCCGTTTTCTTTTTGGCACTTGGCTATCGATAAAGGCATAATTGCTCAATTTTCAATAGCTTTAGAGGCATATATGCTCCACTTTCTAACAGTATAGGTATGGAAAAAATATTTGACTTTTTGAAGTCAATGAAGAACCGGGCTAGCATTTTCCATCAAAACCCTCCAAACGAAAATGAGCATTTTCTCTTTGTGCCGCCAATATGTATCCCCTGTTTTTCACCAATTAGAATCAAAGTTTAATGATGAGTACCCTAGATAGATAATGATCACATTTTTCAAAAATATTTAATGTGATGCTCAGTGATTTCCGGTAAAAGATTTGATAAACAGTTACATAAAACTTCCCTAAACTGATGCCAACATGCGCCCCACAATTCTCCATCTCTCTCTCCTCATATATCTCCCCCATTAACCAACCCCTCCTTTTTAAGTAATCAAAACCACTGCACCATTATAACATTACAGAGCTCCTTTCTTTCAAATCCAAAAAAAAAAAAAAAAAGAACTTCTAGTTTCATGGGTTCTTCTAAAGCTTTTTTGTGCTTACTGTTCTTCTTTTTCGTCTGTTTACTTAATTTCTTCACGGTTCTTGCGAATGAATTCAATGTTGGAGGTGACAAAGGATGGGTTGTCCCTACAGTAAAAGATGATCAATTGTATAACCAGTGGGCTGGAAAGAATAGGTTTAAGGTTAACGACACCTTAAGTAAGTGCTCCTTTACCTTATACATGGTCCTTATGGAGTATATCTTTTCATGTACATAGGCATCTAAAATTCAATTTATTCATCATAACATAAAGTATAAACTTATACGAGTACTACTTTTTTCTAAACACTGTTCAACTATACGTACCAAAAATTTTACAATATCAATGCATAATAACTAATTATAGCATACTACTAATCTATATGCCAGGTTATCATAACATGTTGATATGAAAAACTACTTGTTATTGTAGATCAACTCATAGCCTGTTTAGCCAAGCGAGAAGTAAAAAATGCTTATAGTTTTGTTACAAAAGTGTTTGCCAAGTATTTTAGAAAGTTTAGCTCTTTGGCCAAGCTTTTATGGGAAAAATGTATTTTTCATTAGTAATAAAAGTTGCTTTTCAGAAATGGAAGAAAGTAGTTTTTTCGAGAACCGCTTTTGGTACCTTGATTAAGCATAAATTGTTACTCTAATATTAACAAAAGTGTTTTCATAGATTACTAAACTACTCTCTAAATTTGTTTTTTAAAAAATAATCAGATTTTGAAAGTTTGACCAATCAGGCTATTAGCCTATTATAAAATTATTTATAGTATTAATGCATATAACATAAACTCATTTACTACGTCCGTCCATGTTCATGTTGCATGATCTTATATACGGTTATTTGACATATAAATTCCGTGTGGTGTACGTAGGGTTTGAGTATAAGAAAGATTCGGTCCTGGTGGTGACTAAAGAGGAGTACGAGAAATGCAAGTCGAGTCATCCAATTTTCTTCTCCAACAATGAGAAATCTATCTACAAATTGGAGCAACCTGGGCTGTACTACTTCATTAGTGGTGTATCAGGACACTGTGAGAGGGGTTTGAAGATGATAATCAAAGTTTTAGAACCAGCAGCCCCTCCTCAATCTGCTAATCATACTTCATCACCTACTGTTGCTGGTGCTAACGTGGCTAATGTTATAAATGGAGTGGTGTTTGTGGCGGTGTTATTTGTCGGTTTTTTTATGTAGTTTATGAATCTTGAATATTTTAGGGTTTTTTCTTATTAGGTACTTGGAGGTGTGCATCTTGGTTTTTACTAGTGATTATGAACTCATGCAATTTGTTTTTTGGGGTTTAGTGTTGAAATAATTTATTTTATCAGATTAAACTTGGTGTATTGCCTTTTGCTATTCTTTAAGCTTCGTTGACCACACGGGAAATACTTACCGAGTTCAATCAATTGTTATCCCCAGTCCCACGGGAAATACTTACCAAATCAATTCAATTTACTATAGTAAAGTGAATTGACAAAGTAAAAATATGTATTAACCATGGCTAAATGATACTTAGAAGTGTATATGCATTAATCATAGCTAAATGATACTTAGAAGTGTATATGCATTAATCATGGCTAAATGATACTTAGAAGTGTATATGCATTAATCATGGCTAAATGATACTTAGAAGTGTATATATCATGCATTTATTAATTTAATATAAATATATGATGCTCTTCTCAGTGCCCTCCCACACACGTCACCCCATAGACAGTAGAATTGATAACCTGACAATAAGACAAATCTAATCTTTATAGCAAGGTTAAACTTCACTAATTTAGCAAATTTTCATTTTGCACTGCACTGTCAGTTCATATTGAGGTTAGTCCTCACGATTAGTACTGCCAATCTGGATTTTTGTAACTAAGCGGTGTAATAATTCATAAGCAAAAAGAGACCTGAAATTTCAGTAAAAGAATTGTAAAAAATAAATAAATTGGTAACTCCCAAATCATGTGAATATAATATAAAATTCATGATTTCTTACATTTTTAAAATAACAAGAAGATAGCTCCGAGTGTAGAATTTTTTTCTCTATGATAAATATGTATACTGACGAAATTTGAAAACTAATCTAGTAACATATGAAATTGCTTTTCACAAGTGTTACTCATATATTTGAAATAAAGAAATAGAGTTAAAAAATATAATATGCTTAAAAAGGAAAAAAATCACCTTGTAATTACACTATATAATTACCTAAGATTCTCAGAGTCCTTAAAAATTAGAATGTGTAATTAGAGAATGTTTGGATTGACTTTTTAAAAATAGTTTATAAGCTAAAAATTAAAAATTAAAAATTGGGAATACCCAACTTTGGGTTTTTAGCTTATTTTTATACCCTTTTGATCTAAAAGTAAGTGCTTAAAAGTACTATTTATCTTTCTTAAACACTACAAAAAGTATTAAAAAAAACTGTCAAAAAACACTCAAAATAAATCAATACAAACACCCTCCTAATCATTCTCAGCTAGTTCCAAAATTGTAGAAAGTGCTGATTAATCATTCTCAATTACACCTAGTTCCAAAATTGTGTAATTACAGCCTACCACACCCAAATCCAATTCTAAGAGCCACTCCAAACCGGCTCTAAATATACAGCAGAAAAGCAAAGCTTTATCTGCCACGAACAATTTGTGAATCTTTGAGTACTAATAACAACATGATCAAAAGAAAACCTTGATTACTGTTTATGTAATCTTAATATGATTTCTTTAATTTGTTTGAAGATGTAATCAATGCGACTTTACACCAAGATGGCCCCAAAAGCCATATCGTTTCTTTTTTGCTTTCGAAAAAGGAAAGCTAAATTAAACAAAATAATAAGAAAGCCTTGAAACTTGGAGAGAAACGATGGCGCATAACTAAACAACTATTCTTTGAATTATGGCCAAATGACCTCATCGAAGATATCTCGATCTTCTATTTTTTCCCCAAGTGTGATGTATTATTGGTTTCTTTAGGATCTTAGATACTCGATCAGTTTCAATTTATATTACTTTCTCTTTTTAGTCAATCTAGAAAAGAATGTACTCAATTCTTTTTAGGAGAAGAATTGGTCGAATCAAAATCAACTCACCTACACAATATTCAATCAAAAGATCCTGAGTATCTCGGGTAACACGGATATCTGGGGGCAACATTTCCTTAATAATTTTTGTCATTGTAGCTGAGAAGAGATACAATGGTCAGTATAGCCAAAGAAAGTAAATCATTAATGAAACTGTCATTAAATTCAAATAGCAAATTTGCTAAAACTAAATAAGCTTCAGAGTTTTAAGGAAAAGAAAACATCCAGCCAAAGTTTCAATATCATTGTTCGCACTTGGAATCATCAAACTCATCATTTTAACACAAAGTCAAAGATCTTTTCTCAAAGGGTAACATAACGTTAGATAAAGAATGAGAAGCAGCCTTTTCTATTTACTTGCTGATGAGATAGACTGATGTTACTCTGGCTATCGATACATAATGTGACGGGGAACTTAAGAAATTTCACACCAAATATCGTACTTACTATGCAGAAGTAGAACAGAAACAGAGAACTTTAGACAGCACATAGAACAGAGCTATTAGCTAACGGAAATTGATTTCAGAAATTTAGGAGGTTGTGCATTGCTCAACCCTACGAGGGTCAAATCGGAAAAAGACTCTCTATCTCCACGAGGTAGGGTAAGGTCTTCATACACTCTTACCTTCTCAGACCCACCCGATTAAAACTAGGTATTTTATTATTGTTGTTGTTGTGCACTGCTCAACCCTATCCTTTGGACTTTAAACTCAACCATGAGACAAAAACGTTTTGGCGACCGCCCGGCTAATTAGGTCGTCTTTTGGATAACCGACGAGAAAAAAGGATCAAAAACCCTAAACTGCACCCTGCAAATGAAGCCACATGAGACATGGTGACTAACAAACCTTGTCCTAGCTAATATCTCACGAAACCTATAATATTTTGGACAGGATAATCATAAGCTAAGATAACAGTAATTAAGTCTAGCTATGCTGGCCACAAATTAATACTTTCGCGTGCCAACCTTCACTTATAAGAGATACCTACATATTTTCATTACTTCAATCACTCACTATATGTTCATCCACTCAATATCTAGTAGTTAGGTCAACCAAATATATAAAAGGAGTACCAAGAGGAAAATACACACACACAAAAAAAAAAAGAACTTAACAACTACAAAAGAAAAAAACAAATTAATAATCTGAATATGCTGTACACGTACGGTAACAAAACATAGTACAAAGGAAAATAAGTAGAAATCTTTGGGAAGTGAAGCGTCTTCTTTTGTTTTATAATCGAAAAGAGATGGAAGTAGGTGATCGGAATCGCAAACGGTGGTTGTTCATGTAAGATTGAAATAATTTCCCCTTAGGGATTCATTTCATTAATCACAATATATATAGTTGTATAGAGGTTGATTCCTAATACAATAAGAATCCTAAGTTACCTTAAATGGTTGATTTGTAATACAATAAGAATCCTACGTTACCTTAAATATACATCTATCATAATTACAAAATATACTGTGAATATTCGGAGAATATTCACTAATACTCCCCCTCAGTCGGAGCGGGAGGAGGCCGAACGCTAAGGCTGGATCGGAAGTCGGTGAAGAGCTGTCTCGGTAGCCCCTTTGTGAAAATATCTGCATACTGATAGGAGGAAGGCACGTATAATATTTTGACCTGACCAATGGCAACCTTCTCACGCACAAAGTGAATATCCATCTCGATATGCTTGGTCCGCTGATGTTGGACCGGATTGTGAGACATATAGATGACAGATATGTTGTCACAATAGACTATAGACGCCTTTCGTAGTGGACATTGGAGCTCCAAAAGAAGATTTCGGAGTCAACAGATCTCAGCAACGACATTAGCAACACCGCGATACTCTGCTTCAGAACTCGAACGGGATAGCGTGGCCTGCCGCTTGGCAGACCATGAAATAAGATTATCCCCAAGAAATACACAGTAGCCTGAGGTGGAGCGACGTGTGTCCAGGCATCCTACCTAATCTGCATCCGTGTAGGAGAGTAACTTGATTGGGGCAGAGGGGTAGAGATGCAGTCCAAAGTCCAGTGTGCCCTTAACGTATCAGATAATACGTTTGAGGGCCGCAAAATGGGACTCTCGAGGGTCATGCATAAACAGACACACCTGCTGAACGGCATATGCTATATCAGGCCTAGTGAATGTAAGATACTGAAGGGCACCTGCAAGACTTCGATATAGAGTGGGATCAGAAACTGGCGCACCCTCATTGGCATTGAGCTTGGATTTCGAGTCAACCGGAGTTGGTATAATTTTACAATTTACTATCTTAGCCATGTACACTATCTCTTCCGCATATTTGCGCTGACACAAAAACTTAGTAGCTGCAGATCTGGTCACGGATATACCTAAGAAATAACTCAGCTTGCCAAAGTCAGTCATAGCAAATTTAGTTTTGAGTAGAGCAATGATTTCATTCTTCAAACCTTCAGAGGAGGCAGTAAGAACAATATCATCCACATATAATAGCAAATAAGCAATGTTGCTACCTTGATGAAAAGTGAAGAGAGAGTTATCACACCTGCTACATATAAATCTGATCTGCATACGATACCTGACAAAACGATCATACCAAGCGCGAGGTGCATATTTCAAGCAACACGATGACTTTCTAAGACGATATAAAAACTGCGGGACTGCCGGATGAACAAAGCTAGGGGGCTGATGCATGTACATAATTTCTTTCAAATCCCTATGAAGAAACGCATTCTTGACATCAAGCTAATGAATCGGCCAATGCATGCCCATAGCAATACTGAGAACAATCTGAATAGTAGCCAGTTTAACAACCGAACTGAATGTCTCACCACAATCAATACCCTCATGCTGATTAGTGCCATTAGCAACAAGTCTTGCCTTATACCGCTCCAAGTCACCATTGTCTCTGTACTTGTGACGAAATAGCCACATACACCGGATAACATTCACACCGTCCGGTCTAGGTACCAAATCCCAAGTGTTCTGCTTGGTTAAAACATTAAATTTCTCGCACATGGCCGCATTCCAATTAGGGTCCAGTTTGGTTATTTTTGGATTTTTTGGAATGGGTGATATGGTTTATGTGAAGAGGTTAAAATGGACCTTGGGTTTGAAAATCCAGTATTGTGCACGAGTCTCCATACGGTAGGTAGGCTGTGGTGGTTGGTCTGGGTTTTGTGGCTGCTGGCTTGCGGGTTCTGGAGGCAGCAGTGGTTCTAGTTAGGTATGAGACACGGGTGGGTCGATCATTGGGGTGTTCGACAGAGAGTTGGGAGGTTGTTGGGTGGAGATGACGCTGGACAATGGTGGGGACGGAGCTGCTGGTGCAGGCTCCGTCGGAACAGTAGGCTGCCGGTGGCACATCGACTGGAGAATAGGGGACAAACTGTACTCATCGAGAAAGGTGTAATCCGTGGTTTGAATTTTTTGGAGGTTTGAGAACGGAAAGGTAGTCTCGTTAAATATGACATGACGTGAGACAATGATTTTACGAGTGGCTATGTCATAGCACAGGTAACCCCGATGAGTAGAAGAGTGACCAACGAAGATGCAGGGCGTGGTGCGTGGGATGAATTTGTGAGGTGCAGTGGAGGCCAGGTTGGGGTAGCATAGGTAGCCGAAAATGCGGAGATGGTCATAGGATGGGAACCTACGGTATAAGATTTCGGTTGGGGTCTTATTTTGGAGAGTGCTGGTTGGTAAAATATTAAGGAGGTACTCTACCATTTTAACAGGATAGACCCAGAATGGTGGTGGAAGACATGCATGAAACAATAAGGTACGAACCATGTTATTGATGGTGCGTATAATTCGTTCAGCCTTTCCGTTTTGGGATGAAGTGTAGGGACAAGAAAAATGGAAAACCATGCCTTGTTTAGAGCAGAAATTGTAAAATGTGGAGTTATTAAATTCACGTTCATTATCACATTGGAAATATTTTATGGATTTTTCAAACTGTGTTTTAATGAATTTTTGAAATTCAAGGAACATGACAAAAACTTCAGATTTGAATTTTAGTGAGTAAATCCAGACAAAGTGTGAAAAATCATCTAAGAATACTAGATAAAATTTGTGACCCAAGGAACTAACAACCGGGGATGTCCACAAATCAGTATGAACAATATCAAATGGAGAAAAATTAACACTGTTGGATGACATAAATGGAAGACGAGTATGCTTGCTGAGCGGGCAAGAAAGGCAGTGTTGGGCAAGTTTCCCATTATTACATTGAATACGCTTATTAGTTCTAAGAAAAGTAAAGGCAGGGTCTCCTGGGTGTCCGAGTCTGTTATGCCAAGTTGACGGAGAGATAGCTGCAAGGGAGATGGGTGAATGTGTTCTGACAGCGGAAGTTTGAGTGAAGGGGTAGAGGTCTCCCACACTATTGCAGCGCGTAAGAATTTTTCCCGTATTGAGATCCTTCACAGAAAAACCAAAAGGGTCAAATTCAATAGATATAGAATTATTGCGAGTGAATTTTCTAACAGAGATTAAGTTTTTAATGATGTTAGGGGTGTAGAGGACATGATTTAGGGAGAAAGGTGGGTGGTGATGTTTGGTATGTGTGTTACCGTAACCTTCAATTGGAATGCGGTGCCCATTGCACACAGTAATAAATTGAGGACACTTTAACCGATGCATTTGAGATAAATTACCTGACGACCGAGTGAGATGAGATGTGGCTCCGGTGTCCATATACCAATTATTATCGGGCTGTTAAAGGTTCAGTATGTTGAAGGCCTGGCCCAAATCAGTGGGGGCCAGGCTGCTGGCTTGCGGATGTTGAGTGGTCGAGGACAAGTGGGCCTGCTGTGTGGACTGGTGGGCCTGCCTGTTGGCTGGGGCATGGCCCAAAACACCTGGTGACCATGCTTGTTGGAACTGGGCCCCTGAAGTTGGGTAGAGGCAGGCAG